>JASSZA010000042.1:600000-907500 GCA_031835075.1 Saguinus oedipus
ACTGTCTTTCAGGTGATGGTCTACAGTTTATCAATTGCTCTTACTCAAATAAACAGTTTACAATTTCATTGTGTCTCAAATGACTTTTTAGAAGGATAAATAAACTATCTAGGAATAAACATTTTAAAAAATTTGTGCAGAATATGAGAAAAACCATAGAAAATTTAAAAACACATGAATGTAGACAAAAGCAAATAGAAAATTTGTATTATATTCTTAGGCAGAAAAACTCAATATTATCAATGTAAATTGTCCTTAAAGAAAGTTATAAATTCAATTTTGTTTCAATAGAGATACCAGATACCATTAGATATTGGAAGTAGGCATGTTACAATTAAATATTATACAGATGAAAACACAAATAAGAATAGCCAAGAAAACTAAAGAAAAGAAAAGACTGGCCAGCCCTGTGAAAAATCTTGATTGATTAAAAAACTCATAGATCATTGAAACTAAAAATTTAGAAAAAGACCAAAGGGCCTATGAAAGTGTCATAGTGCATCCAGGTTGCTACAAAATATTTTACACAGAATGAGAATGAACAACAGAAATATATTTTTCACAGTTCTGGAGGATGAACATGCAAGATCAAAGCAGCAACAAATTTGGTGTTTGGTGAGAGCCCTGTTCCCCATAGATGGTACCTTCTTGCACAAGGGACACAGGTGTTCCCTTTAACTTCCTTTGAAAAGGCATTTATTCCATTTATGAAGATGAAGCACTCTTGGCTTAATCACTCTCTCAAATGCCAGATGCCTAATACTCTCCACATATGAATTTGAAAGGCGACCTAAACACTCAGGCCAGAGCAATAATTTAGTAAGCAATAGAAGCAACGTGGAGAATGGCATCATTAATACTTGAGGTGTAGAAATGTTATGCTCTTAACACAAAAATGATTCATTATTCATGGCATATAACAAAATAAAGGTCCAGTGAAATTATATTTTTCATAAATATAAATATGTATGGCAAAAAATTAAGTGTTGATAAGGTTAATGCTACAGCTAGTATCAGGATTTTCTAGGTTTCTGGGAATGGGCAAGGCTCCAGAATTTTCTTCTGTGATGTTTTCCAGGAAGTTGCCAATGCTCTTATTCAATTTGAAAATAGATAAAAATGTTTGTTTCTATTTCAAAATTTACTAAATTTAAAATGACAAAGGCCAACTTATGCATAATTCTGAAACAATTATTCATCAGTGGTGCTGTGCTGAGAAAGACACAGACTTACACGCACACACGTGTGATTTCTGGTCAAATAGATTTCTCCCTGTGCCAGAGTCATATATCTTACACTTGATGAGAGGCTTTCACCGGCAAGCATTGCTCTTCAGCCCTACCACAGACTTTAACCCTGAAAATCTGACCCAGAGAATGATGGATAAACACCCACCCTAGTGTTCTGACCTACATGAATCATTTCTTAATAATCCATTACAGGGATCTGGAATCTTTTCTGAATTCATCAGCCACACAGAGCTGGACTTGAAAATTTGGACAGAAGTTTTTATTCTCACTGAGACGCCTGCCCTGTCCTGCCAGCTTCTCTAGAAGTACACTTTTCTAATTACTCCTGAGATATTCTATCTATGGTTATCTCTCTGAGTCAACATTATTGATCTCATAAAGTGGGATGAGAAATAGTTTAGAATCCACCTATTCTAGGGTCTGTGTCCAGGATTCTTTACCTGACTTATATTTCTGATTTATATAAATATTAATAAATAAAGATTTATTTCTAAAAGGTAGAAAAACTGAAGAACAAATCAGTCTTCTCAAATGCATATGTGAAATTCTCCAGGACGGGATGTATATTAGATCTAAAATTAAATCAATAACAGAAGAAAAACTAGAAAATTTGCAAACTTGTATAAATTTAAAAACATACTTTTAAACAACCAGTTCATAGAGAAAGACCTAATTGTTTCCAGATTGGGTCAAACTTAGTTTGACAGGAGTTCTGTGGCAAGCTCTTACCTGACTTTAAAATCAGTGTAACCAGTAAAAGTGTCAAGATGGCTATGAGTCCAAAAGCCAAAAGAACAGTTCTAGGTGGACGCTAATCCTTTACTGAAGGCTCTAAATGTCAAAATCAATATTTGATGGGCCTCAGGATGAATGGTACAATGAAAATCTCCCCAAATACTTTTACTAAACCTTAACTGGAAAGTAAGACTCTAGATTGTTTAACCCTCACAAAAAAATAAATTTCTGATCTTTTCACCTGGGATCTATGTATGTGTATTGGAGCCACCTTTACCAACAGGCATGAAGATACAACTCCCCTTGTGCCTCTACTTTGTACTTGTGCAGACGTTAAAATACAGAGGTGAGAGCTTAGGGTTTCCTGGTCTTTCGCAAAGCATGACCCTAAGCATCCCCATTTTCTTCTATTATTAGGACAATGACCACAGTCCTAATTCCAAGCAGCTTTTTGTACTAGAGCTTTCCAGTACGATTATTTTTAGGCCCAATTGATACCTTTGTTCCTGGGGCACTGGATAGTTCATTCCAATGTAAATGCTTTTAAAAACATCTCAAGCTATTAATTTAAGCTTTTTCTGCCTTTTATTTATTTATTTTTAATTTTTAAATTTTTTATTGCATTATAGGCTTTGGGGTACATATGAAGAACGTGCAAGATAGTTGCATAGGTACACACATGGCAGTGTGTTTTGTTGTCTTCCTCCCCTTCACCCACACTTGGCATTTATCCCCAGGCTATCACTCCCTAGCCACCCCCCCGTCCCTCCCACATTCCCCCCAATAGACCCCAGTGTGTAGTAGACACTCTCCCTGTGTCCATGTGTTCTCATTTTTCTCACGCCAATGAGTGAGAATATGTGGTATTTCCTTTTCTGTTCTTTTATCAGTTTGCTGAGAATAACGTTCTCCAGATTCATCCATGTCCTTAAAAAGGACACAAACTCAACATTTTTGATTGCTGCATAATATTCCATGGTGTATATGTGCCATATTTTCCCAGTCCAGTCTATCATCTATGGGCATTTGTGTTGGTTCCAGGTCTTTGCTATTGTAAACAGTGCTGCAATAAACATTCGTGTGCCTGTGTCCTTATAGTAGAACGATTTATAGTCCTTTGGATAGATACTCAGTAATGAGATTGCTGGGTCAAATGGAATTTCTATTTCTAGGTCCTTGAGGTATTGCCACACTGTCTTCCACAATGGTTGAACTAATTTACACTCCCACCAACAGTGTAAGAGTGTTCCTCTTTCTCCACATCCTCTCCAGCATCTGCTGTCTCCAGATTTTTTAATGATCGCCATTCTGACTGGCATGAGATGGTATCTCAATGTGGTTTTGATTTGCAACTCTCTAATGACCAGTGATGATGAGCATTTTTTCATGTGTTTGTTGGCCTCATGTATGTCTTCTTTTGTAAAGTGTCTGTTCATATCCTTTGCCCATTTTTGAATGGGCTTGTTTGTTTTTTTCTGTAAATCTGTTTGAGTTCTTTGTAAATTCTGGATATCAGCCCTTTGTCAGATGGGTAAACTGCAAATATTTTTTCCCATTCTGATGGTGGCCAATTCAATCTAGTAAGTTTCTTTTGCCATGCAGAAGGTGTGGAGATTGATTAGCTCCCATTTCTCTATTTTGGCTTTTGTTGCCAATGCTTTTGGTGTTTTGGTCATGAAGTCCTTGCCTACTCCTATGTCCTGAATTGTTTTGCCTAGATTTTCTCCTACAGCTTTTATGTTGTCAGGTCTTATGTTTAAGTCTTTAATCCATATGGAGTTAATTTTAGTGTAAGGTTTCAGGAAGGGGTCCAGTTTCTGCTTTCTGCACATGGCTAGCCAGTTTTCCAAACACCATTTATTGAACAGGGAATCTTTTCCCCATTGCTTGTTTTTGTCTGGTTTATCAAAGATTATATGGTTGTAGATATGTTGTGTTGCCTCCGATGCCTCTGTTCTGTTCCATTGGTCTATATCTCTGTTTTGGTATGAGTACCATGCTGTTTTGATTACTGTAGCCTTGTAGTATAGTTTGAAGTCTGGTAGTGTGATGCCTCCTGCTGTCTTCTTTTTGCTTAGAATTGACCTGGCTATGCGGGCTCTCTTTTGGTTCCATATGACGTTCATGGTGGTTTTTTCCAGTTCTGTGAAGAAATTCAATGGTAGTTTGATGGGGATAGCATTGATTGTGTAAATTACTTTGGGCAGTATAGCCATTTTCACGATATTGATTCTTCCTAACCACGAATACGGAATGTTTCTTTATCTGTTTGTGTCCTCTCTTACTTCATTGAGCAGTGGCTTGTAGTTTTCCTTGAAGAGGTCCCTTACATCCCTTGTGAGTTGTATTTCTAGGTATTTTATTTTCTTTGTACCAATTGTGAATGGCAGTTCATTCTTGATTTGGTTCTCTCTAAGTCTGTTATTGGTGTATAGAAATGCTTGTGATTTTTGAACATTGATTTTATATCCTGAGACTTTGCTGAAGGTGCTTATCAGTTGCAGGAGCTTTTGAGCTGAGGTGCTGGGGTCTTGTAAGTATACTATCATGTCGTCTGCAAATAGAGACAATTTGACTTCCATCTTTCCTATTTGAATACTCTTTATTTCTTTTTCTTGCCTGACTGCTCTGGCTAGAACTTCCAGTACTATGTTGAATAGGAGTGGTGAGAGATGGCATTTTTGTCTTGTGCCGGATTTCAAAGGGAATGTTTCCAGTTTTTGCCCATTAAGTATGATATTTGCTGTTGTTTTGTCGAAAATAGCTTTTATTACTTTGAGATATATTCCTTCATTACCAAGTTTATTGAGGGTTTTTAGCATAAAGGGCTGTTGAATTTTGTCAAATGCCTTCTCTGCATCAATTGAGATAATCATGTGGTTTTTGTTTTTGCTTCTGTTTATGTGGTGAATTACATTTATAGACTTGTGTATGTTGAACCAGCCTTGCATCCCTGGGATGAATCCTACATGATCATGATGGATAAGTTTTTTAATGTGCTGTTGCAATCGGTTTGCCAGTATTTTATTGAAGATTTTTGCATCTATGTTCATCATGGATATTGGCCTGAAGTTTTCTTTTCTTGTTGAGTCTCTGCCAGGTTTTGGTATCAGGATGATGTTGGTCTCATAAAATGATTTGGGAAGGGTTCCCTCTTTTTGAATTATTTGGAATAGTTTCAGAAGGAATAGTACCAGATCCTCTTTGTGTGTCTGGTAGAATTCGGCTGTGAACCCATCTGGATCTGGGCTTATTCTGTCTGGTAGGCTCTTAATTGCTGCCTCAACATCAGACCTTGTTATTGGTCTATTCATAGTTTCGGATTCCTTCTGGTTTAGGCTTGGTAGGTCACAGGCATCAAGGAATTTATCCATTTCTTCCTGGTTTACTAGTTTATGTGCATAGAGTTGTTTGTAGTATTCTCTGATGATGGTTTGAATTTCTGTGGAATCTGTGGTGATTTCCCCTTTATCCTTTTCTATTGCATCTATTTGGTTGTTCTCTCTTTTCTTTTTTATCAGTCTGGCTAGTGGTCTGTCTATTTTGTTGATCTTTTTGAAAAACAAGCTCTTGGATTTATTGATTTTTTGAAGGGTTTTTGTGTCTCTATCTCCTTCAGTTCTGCTCTGATCTTAGTTATTTCTTGTCTTTGGCTAGATTTTGAGCTTTTTTTATCTTGCTCCTCTAGCTCTTTCAATTTTGATGATAGGGTGTCAATTTTGGATCTCTCCACTTTTCTCATGTGGGCACTTATTGCTATATATTTTCCTCTACAGACTGCCTTAAATGTGTCCCAGAGATTCTGATTTGTTGCATCTTTGTTCTCGTTGGTTTCAAAGAACTTCTTTATTTCTGCCTTCATTTCATTGTTTATCCAATCAACATTCAAGAGCCAGTTGTTCAGTTTCCATGAAGCTGTGCAGTTCTGAGTTATTTTCTGAATTCTGAGTTCCAACTTGATTGCACTGTGGTCTGAGAGACTGTTTGTTATGATTTCAGTTGTTTTCCATTTGCTGAGGAGTGCTTTACTTCCAACTATGTGGTCAATTTTGGAGTAGGTGTGATGTGGTGCTGAGAAGAATATATTCTGTGGATTTGGGGTGGAGAGTTCTGTAAATGTCTATCAGGATTGCTTGTTCCAGGTCTGAGTTCAAGTCCTGGATATCCTTGTTAATTTTCTGTCTTGTTGCTCTGTCTGATATTGACAGTGGAGTGTTAAAGTCTCCCACTATTATTGTGTGGGAGTCTAAGTCTCTTTGTAAATAATTAAGAACTTGCCTTATATATCTGGGTGCTCCTACATTGGGTCCATATATATTTAGCATCGTTAGCTCTTCTTGTTGTATTGATCCTTTTACCATTATATAATGACCTTCTTTGTCCCTTTTGATCTTTGTTGCTTTAAAGTCTATTTTATCAGAGATGAGAATTGCAACTCCTGCTTTTTTTCTCTCCATTTGTTTGGTAAATCTTCCTCCATCCTTTTATTTTGAGCCTTTGTATATCTTTGCATGTGAGGTGGGTTTCCTGGATACAGCACACCGATGCGTTTTGGTTTTTTATCCAATTTGCCAGTCTGTGTCTTTTGATTGGTGCATTTAGCCCATTTACATTCAGGGTTAATATTGTTATGTGTGAATTTGATACTGCCATTTTGATGCTAGCTGGCTGTTTTGCCCATTGGTTCATGTACATTCTTCATTTTGTTGATGGTCTTTAGCATTTGATATGCTTTTAGGATGGCTGGAACTGGTTGTTTCTTTCTATGTGTAGTGCCTCTTTCAGGAGCTCTTGTAAAGCAGGCCTAGTGGTGACAAAATCTCTGAGTACTTGCTTGTTCGTGAAGGATTTTATTTTTCCTTCACTTATGAAGATCAGTTTGGCTGGATATGAAATTGTGGGTTGAAAGTTCTTTTCTTTAAGGATGTTGAATATTGGCCCCCACTCTCTTCTGGCTTGTAGAGTCTCTGCCGAGAGATCTGCTGTGAGTCTGATGGGCTTCCCTTTGTGGGTGACCCGACCTTTTTCTCTGGCTGCCCTTAGTATTTTCTCCTTCGTTTCAACCCTGGTGAATCTGACGATTATGTGCCTTGGGGTTCCTCTTCTTGCAGAGTATCTTTGTGGTGTTCTCTGTATTTTCTGGAGTTGAGTATTGACCTGTCTTGCTAGGTTGGGGAAATTTTCCTGGATAATATCCTGAAGAGTGTTTTCCAGCTTGGATTCATTCTCTTCATCACATTCTGGTACACCTATCCAACGTAGGTTGGGTCTCTTCACATAGTCCCACATTTCTTGGAGATTTTGTTCATTCCTTTTTGTGCTTTTTTCTTTAATCTTGGTTTCTCGTTTTATTTCATTGAGTTGATCTTCAACTTCTGATATTCTTTCTTCAGCTTGGTCAATTCGGCTGTTGAAACTTGTGCATGCTTCCTGAAGTTCTCGTGTTGTGTTTCTCAGCTCCTTGAATTCATTCATATTCCTCTCTAAGTTTTCCACTCTTGTTATCAATTCCTCGAATCTTTTTTCAAATCTTTTTTCAAGGTTCTTAGTTTCTTTGCACTGGTTTAGAACATGTTCCTTTAGCTCACTGAAGTTTCTCATTATCCACTTTCTGAAGTCTGATTCCGTCATTTCTTCACATTCATTCTCCGTCCAGCTTTGTTCCCTTGCTGGTGAGGAGTTTTGGTCCTTTTTTGGAGGTGAGGTGTTTTGGTTTCGGGTGTTTTCCTCCTTTTTGCGCTGGTTTCTTCCCATCTTTATGGATTTAGCCTCCTGTCGTCTTAGTAGTTGCTGGTTTTTCAATTGGGTCTCTGTGTGGACACTGAGATTGTTGATGATGAAGTATTTCTGTTAATTAGTTTTCCCTCTAATGGTCTATCCTCTCTGCTGTATGAGTGCTGAGGTCCACTCCAGGCCCTGTTTGTCTGGGGTATACCTGCAGCAGCTGCCGAACAGTGAGGGATGATAAGAGTTTCTTTTTCTGCTGCCCTTGTTCCAGAATGATGCCAGCCAAATGTCAGTCTGATTAGTCCTTTTCTGGGGTGACTCCTTGGATATACAGGGGTCAGGGAGCTGCTTGAGGAGACAGTCTGTGCTTTATAGGAGCTCCAGTGCTGAGCTGTGAGCTCCGTTGTTCGTTCAGTGTTGTTGGGAAGTTGTTTATGTCTGCTGCAATGGAACTCATAAAACAGCACCCTTTTTTTTCACCCTTAGATGCTCTGTCTCAGGGAGTTGGGGCTTTCTTTATGAGTATCTGTTGCACTGTCCTACTCCACTAGGCGGCAGTCTATTCACTATTTGCCTGCTGGGGCTCTGACCTGCTAGCGCGGGTCCGCCGTGTTGCTGCCTGGTGGAGTCTCTCTGTTATGGCAGGTTGCCTCGACAATGGCCGGCTGCGTCAGACCTGGGTGGTACTTCAGTGGGGGTGCACTGCGTCAGAGATGGTGGACGCCCCTCCCTCTCCAGGCTGCACCGTCCTAGATGCTTGCAGCAAAACTCTCAGCCCCAAGCACCTCCAGTCACCTTCCTGGTTGTCCCCGTGAGCGTGGGGCCTGCTGAGCCCAATCACCCAGCTCCCTGCCTCAGAGTCCGTCCTCTCTCTCTCTCTTCCTCTCCCCAAGCTGAAAGGTCGACTCTCTCACTGGCGACCCAGGAGCCTGCTGATAGGGCACTGGGATCCGTGTGATCTCCCGTGCCGCTGCCCACTACCCCGGCTCAGATCACGCTTCCCAGGAAACTCCTGGTCTGGCTCATTGTCCAAGTCCCGTTCAATCAGGTGGACATGCCAATCTGTCCTTCCAAATCTCAGATTGCCGGTTTAACAGGGCACCCAGACCAGTGAGTTCCGTGCCGGGTCCTGGTGCGGCGCCGGCCAAAGAGGCGGCGGGAGCCGGCTGCGTTAGCCGGCTGCACTAGGGTCCAGTGTCTCTCCCACACCTGGGACATTCAACACTCTGTGGGCATAAAAGGTCCATCCGAGAATGTGGCTACGACTCACCCTCTGCGCCTTCACCGAGAGCTTCAATCCTGAGTCGCCTCTACGACGCCATCTTGCCTCCTCCTCCAAGGTTCTTAGTTTCTTTGCACTGATTTAGAACATGTTCTTTTAGCTCACTGAAGTTTCTCATTATCCACTTTCTGAAGTCTGATTCTCTCATTTCGTTACACTTATTCTCTGTCCAGCTTTGTTCCCATGCTGGTGAGGAGTTTTGGTCTTTTGTAGGAGGTGAGGTGTTTTGGTTTCGGATGTTTTCCTCCTTTTTGCGCTGGTTTCTTTTCATCTTTATGGATTTATCCGCCTGTCCTCTTAGTAGTGGCTGATTTTTCCATTGGGTCTCTGAGTGGACGCCCAGATTGTTGATGATGAAGTATTTCTGTTATTTAATTTTTCTTCTAATGGTCTAGCCCCTCTGCTGTATGAGTGCTGAGGTCCACTCCAGGCCCTGCTTGTCTGGTGTACACCTGTAGCAGCTGCGGAACAGTGAGGGATGCTACCAGTTTCTTCTTCTGCTATCTTTTTCCAGAATGATGCCCACTAAATGTCAGTCTGATTAGTCCTTTTTTGGGGTGACTCTTTGGATATACAGGGGTCAGGGAGCTGCTTGAGGAGACGGTCTGTGCTTTATAAGAGCTCCACTGCTGAGCTGTGAGCTCCGTTTTTCATTCAGGGATGTTGGGAGGATGTGTCTATATCTGCTGCAACAGAACTCATAAAACCCCCATGTTTTCCCCCCTTAGATACACTGTCTCAGGGAGTTGGAGCTTTCTTTATGAGTATGTGTTGCACTGTCCTGCCCAGCTAGGAGGCAGTCTATTCACTATTTGCCTGCCGGGGCTCCATCCTGCTAGCGTGGGTCCACCCTGCTGCCATGGGCTCCATTCTGCTGTAATGCTCTCCGCCCTCTTGGTGGAGTCTCTCTGTTATGGCAGGTTGCCTCGGCAATGGCAGGCTGCATCAGCCCTGGGCGGTACTTCAGTAGGGGCAGATTGCATCCCTAGTGGTGGACGCCCCTCCCCCACCGGGCTGCACCATCCTAGATGATGACAGCAAAACTCTCAGCCCCGAGCACCTCCAATCACCGCCCTGCTTGTCCCCGTGAGGGTGGGACCCGCCAAGCCTGTTCACCCAGCTCCCTTCCTCAGAGTCCATCCTCTCTCTCTCTCTCTCTCTCTCTTCCTCTCCCCAAGCTGAACGGTTGACTCTCACTGGCGCCCCAGTAGCCTGCTGATAGGGCACTGGGATCCGTGTGATCTCCCATGCTGCTGCCCACTGCACTGGCTCAGATAACGTTTTCCTGGAATCTCCTGGTCTGGCTCATTGTCCAAGTCCCGTTCAATCAGATGGACATGCCAATCTGCTGTTCCAAATCTCAGATTGCCAGTTTAACAGGGCACCCCGACCAGTCAGTTTTGTGCTGGTTGCCCCTGCACTGTGGCACCAGCCCAGCCAAACCAGCCACGCGTGCCTGCGCTAGCATCCCATGTCTCTCCCACACCTGGGACGTTCAAAGTTCTGTGGGCAAAAAAGGTCCATTCGGAGAATGCAGCTAAGACTCACCCTCTGTGCCTTCACTGCAAGCTGCAATCCTGAGTCGCCTCTACGACGCCATCTTTTTTCTGCCTTTTAAATGAAGTAATTCTGCTGTTAGCTTCCCTCATAACTTGAGGGTTGTAGAAAAAGAAATACATATTTTATACAAATATTTAAAATACAAATAGCATAAAGAGAGACTGGGGATGATTATATGAATAGCAGACAAAATACATTAAAAATTACAAGAAAAAATAAGACATGATGTAGTAATAAATTGTTCACTTGGCAAGAAGATAGTAATATTTTAAACAATTACATAACTAAAAACAAAACATTAAGATATAGAAAGGGCAAGTTGATAGAATTAAAGGGACAAACAGATAGTTCTAAAATAATAGCTGGAGATGTTAATACTTCACTCAGCATAATGAATAGAATAATGAGACAGATAATAAATTAGAAAACAGAGAGCCTGGCAAACACAACAAACCAAACTGATCTCACAGATATATACAAGACACTCCATCCAACAAGAGAGTACACACTCTTCTCAAATGCATATGTGGCATTCTTCAAGATGGGTTGTATATTAGATCTAAAATTAAATCAATAACAGAAAAAAACTAGAAAATTTGCAAATGTATAGATTTAACAGCATACTCTTAAACAACCAATAAGTAAAAGAAGAAATCACAAGGGAAGTAGGAAAATACAGAGGAAGAAAAATAAAAACACAACATATCAAATGTTATGAGAAGAAGCAAAAACAGTGCTAAGATAAGAAGTCTGCAGCTAAAAACATTTAAAAAGTACAAGGACCTTAAATCAATAATAACTTTGTCACCTATCAATTCAGAAAAATAATACCAAATTAGATTCAAAGCAAAAAGAAAAAAGTAAATAATAAAGTTTTTAGCAGAGATAAATGAAATAGAGATTATACAAACAACAGAATACCAAGAAACCAAAAGCTAGTCCTCAGTTCCTCAAAGAAAACATTAACAATTGGCAAATCTTCAGCTACACTAAAAAGATCAGAGTATTTACATAATAAAAAGAGAAATAAATATGAGACATTAATATTAATTCTAAAGGATAAGAATGTTTTATAAAGTATACTATGAAGTATGAGAGGACAACAAATTGGAAAATGGAGATTAAATGAGCAGATTTCCATGTATACAAGACTTCATTACAAAGAATTACAAAATCTGAATATACCTCCTACTATTAAGTAAATAGAATCAGTCATTAAAAACTTGATGAAGAAAAGCCTTTGATTTGTTGGCTTCACTAGTGAATTATATCAAGCATTTATAGAAGAAAAATTCTTTCCAAATTCTACCAAAATTACTCAGCCAAATCCTAGCTAGCCACATTCAGCAGCATACTGGCAAGATTACACCCCATGACCCAGGAGAATTTATTATTGGAATCCAGGAAAGTTTTAGCATATGACTGGTTTCTGTGCAGTGGTATTTATAACCAATTGATTGCAACCAGTTACACATTTCTTTACTCCTTCTCCACTCCCACTGCTTCACTTAGCTAGCCTTTCTTAACAAACGTTTCAGCATATGAAAATTAATCAATGTATATACCACATTAACAAACATTTTTATCAAAAATCTCATTAATACAGAAGAAGTAGTTTACAAAATTCAAAATATTTTTATAATAAATTAGGAATTTATTGTGTTTAAATAAATAAAAGGAAACCATCTTTGTAAAATTCACATATAAAAACCTACAGCAAACAACATATTCCAAAGGAAAAGACCAAAAGCCTTTTCTCTAAGCTCAGAAGCAAGGCAAGAATGTCTGCTCTTGCCACTTTTATTCAACACAGTTTTGGAAGTTCCCATCAGAGAAATTAGAAAAAAGAAATAAATAAACTGCATCAAAATATAAACAAAAAATATGTCTTTATATGTAGAAAATTTTAAAAATTCCACACAAAAACTATTACAATTAACAAATTCGGCTGAGCAGAGCATATAAAATCAACATTGAAAAATAAATTGTATTTTTATATAGTAACATAAATAATCTGAGAAGTAAACTATAAAATAATTTAATTTACAATAGCATGAAAATAATAAAGTACTTAGGAAGTAACCAAAAAGTAAAGTTTCAATGACTTAGTGTAGACATTAAAAATAAATCCATTTTAAGTTTAGGTGAAATCTCAAAGAACCCTAAATTGCAAAAATAATTTTGAAAATAACAATTCCAAAGTTAGAGAAGTTACACTTACTGATTTCAGAACTCGGTATAAAAGTTTAATATAGTATACTACAAATAGGCCAACAGAGTAATATGGAAAGCCAACATAAACAAACACGCTAAAGTGCATTAAAATATATATTTAAAAAGTAATAAAATATTTTAACATGTTTTTTAAAAAATTAAACAATTAAAATGAACACTAATATGTATGGTCAAATAATTTTTATGAGAAAAGAACTGTCCTGGTTCTGTTTTCTCTGCTCCAGGAGTGCCTAGGTGAGGCTACCACAGCCCCTGTTACCCTGTGACCTGCAGGTACTGGGAGTCCCTAGGGAGGACCCTGGAACCTTCAGAGGCTGGAAAACCGAGAGCGGTTCCAAGATGGTGTCATAGAAACAACTCAGGATTGCAGTTCTCAGTGAAGGCGTAGAGGGTGCTTCCTAGCTGCATTTTCAGATGGACTTTTGTAGCCCACAGAACTGGCAAATTCCCAGGTGTAGGAGAGACACAGGAGAGCAGCACAGCCCACTTGCGTGGCCGTTTTGGCCAGCGCCACGCCACAGTGCAGCGGCAGCCCGCACGAAGCTCACTGGTCTGGGTGCCCTGTTAAACCGGCAATCTGAGTTTTGGGAGGGCAGATTGACATGTCCATTTGATTGAACGGGACTTGGATGGTGAGCCAGACCAGGAGATTCCTGGGAAGAGTGATTTGTGCTGGTGCAGTGGGCCACCGCAGGGGAGATTGCACAGATCTGTTGCCCAATCAGCAGGCGACTGGGGCGCCTGTGAGAGAGTCAACCATTCAATTTGGAAAGAAAGAGAGAGAGAGAGAGGAGGGACTCTGAGGCAGGGAGCCAGGTGATGAGGCTTGGTGGGTCCCACCCTCATGGGGAAAAGCAGTGCAGCGATTCAAGGTGCTCAAGGTTCAGAGTTTTGCTGTGGGGTCAGCTGAATTCAAACGGGGCAGCTCGGTGGGGGAGGGGCGTCCACCACTACAGATGCAATCTGACCCTACTGAGGTACGGCCAACTGCTGATGCAGCCTGCCATTGCTGAGACAACCAGCCACAACAGAGAGATGCTGCCAACAGGGCAGAGCACACCACAGTAGAACGGAGCCCCATGGCAGCAGGGTGGAACCGTGCTAATAGGGCAGAGCCCCAGAAGGCAAATAGTGAATAGACTGCCTCCTAGCTGGGCAGGACAGTGCAACAGATACTCAAAAAGAAAGCCCCAACTCCCTGAGACAGAGCACCTGAGGGAAAAAAAGGGGGGGTTTCTATAAGTTCTGCTGCAGCAGACACATTCGCCCAGCAAACCTGAATGAACAACAGCGCTCACAGCTCAGCACTGGAGCTCGTATAAAGTACAGACCATCTCCTCAAGCAGCTCCCTGACCCATGTATATACAAAGAGCCACATCAAAAAAGGACTAATCAGACTGACATTTGGCAGGCATCATTCTGGGACAAAGATAGCAGAAGAAGAAACTGGTAGCATACCTCACTGCTCTGCAGCTGCTACAGGTGTACCCCAGACAAGCAGGGCATGCAGTGGACCTCAGCACTCATACAGCAGAGGGTCTAGACCGTAAGAAGGAAAACTAAATAACAGAAATACTTCATCATCAACAATCTGGGCATCCAATCAGAGACCCAATCGAAAAGTCAGCAACTACTAAGACGACAGGTGGATAAATCCATAAAGATGGGAAGAAACCAGCGCAAAAAGGAGGAAAACACCCGAGACCAAAACACCTCACCTCCTACAAAGGACCAAAACTCCTCACCAGCAAGGGAACAAAGCTGGACGGAGAATGAGAGTGATGAAATGATGGAATCAGACTTCAGAAAGTGGATAATGAGAAACTTCAGTGAGCTAAAAGAACATGTTCTAAATCAATGCAAAGAAACTAAGAACCTTGAAAAAAGATTTGAAAAAAGATTCGAGGAAATGATAACAAGAATGGACAACTTAGAGAGGAATATGAATGAATTGAAGGAGCTGAAAAACACAACACGAGAACTTCAGGAAGCATGCACAAGTTTCAACAGCCGAATTGACCAAGCAGAAGAAAGAATATCAGAAGTCGAAGATCAACTCAACGAAATAAAAAGAGAAACCAAGATTCGAGAAAAAAGCACAAAGAGGAATGAACAAAATCTCCAAGAAATGTGGGACTATGTGAAGAGACCTAACCTACGTTTGATAGGCATACCAGAATGTGAGGAAGAGAATGAATCCAAGCGGGAAAACACTCTTCACGATATAATCCAGGAAAGTTTCCCCAACCGAGACAGGCAAGCCAACACTCAACTCCAGGAAATACAGAGAACACCACAAGGATATTCTGCAAGAAGAGCAACCACAAGGCACATAATCATCAGATTCACCAGGGATGAAATGAAGGAGAAAATATTAAGGGCACCCAGAGAGAAGGGTCGGGTCACCCACAAAAGGAAGCCCGTCAGACTCACAGCAGATCTCTCGGCAGAGACTCTACAAGCCAGAAGAGAGTGGGGGCCAATATTCAACATCCTTAAAGAAAAGAACTTTCAACCTAGAATTTCATATCCAGCCAAACTGAGCTTCATAAGTGAAGGAAGAATAAAATCTTTTACCAACAACAAGAACTGAGATATTTTGTCCCCACCAAGCCTGCTTTAAAAGAGCTCCTGAAAGAGGCACGACACATAAAAAGGAACAACCAGTACCAGCCATAATAAAACATACCAAATGATAAAGAGCATCAACAAAATGAAGAATCTGCATCAACCAAAACACAAAACAACCAGATAGTATAAAAATGGCAGTATGAAACTCACAAATAACAATATTAACCCCCCCCCAAAAAAAAAAAACACAATATTAACCCTAAATGTAAATGGGCTAAATGCACCAATCAAAAGACACAGACTGGCAAATTGGATAAAAAACCAAAACCCATCGGTGTGCTGTATCCAGGAAACCCATCTCACATGCAAAGATTCACAAAGGCTCAAAATAAAGGGATGGAGGAAGATTTACCAAGCAAATGGAGAGCAAAAACAAGCAGGAGTTGCAATTCTCGTCTCTGATAAAATAGACTTTAAAGCAACAAACATCAAAAGAGGCAAAGAAGGTCATTACATAATGGTAAAAGGATCGATACAACAAGAAGAGCTAACGATCCAAATATATATGGACCCAACACACGAGCACCCAGATACATAAGGCAAGTTCTTAATGACTTACAAAAACAATTAGACTCCCACACAATAATAGTGGGAGACTTTAACACTCCACTCTCAATATCAGACAGATCAACAAGACAAAAAATTAACAAGAATATCCAGGACTTGAACTCAGACCTGGAACAAGCAAACCTGATAGAAATTTACAGAACTCTCCATCCCAAATCCACAGAATATACATTGTTCTCAGCACCACATCACACCTACTCCAAAATTGACCATATAATTGGAAGTAAAGCACTCCTCAGCAAATGCAAAAAAACTGAAATCATAACAAACAGTCTCTCAGACCATAGTGCAATCAAGTTGGAACTCAGAATTCAGAAACTAACTCAGAACCGCACAGGTTCATGGAAAGGGAAACTGACTAACTGGCTCTTGAATGCTGATTGGATAAACAATGAAATGAAGGCAGAAATAAAGAAGTTCTTTGAAACCAACGAGAATGAAGACACAACGTACCAGAATCTCTGGGACACATTTAAAGCAGTCTGTAGAGGAAAATATGTAGCAATAAGTGCCCAGCTGAGAAGAGTGGAGAGATCCAAAATTGACACCCTATCGTCAAAATTGAAAGAGCTAGAGGAGCAAGATCAAAAAAACTCAAAACCTAACCGAAGACAAGACATAACTAAGATCAGAGCAGAACTGAAGGAGATAAAGACAAGAAAAACCCTTCAAAAAATTATTAAATTTAAGAGCTGGTTTTTCGAAAAGATCAACAAAATAGACAGACCACTAGCCAGAGTGACAAAAAAGAAGAAAGAGAACAACCAAATAGATGCAATAAAAAACGATAATGGGGAAATTACCACAGATTCCACAGAAATTCAAACCATCATCAGAGAATACTACAAACAACTCTATGCACATAAACTAGTAAACCAGGAAGAAATGCATAAATTCCTGGACACCTGTGTCCTCCCAAGCCTAAACCACGAGGAAGCCAAAACTATGAATAGACCAATTACAAGGTCTGAAGTCGAGAGAGCAATTAAGAGCCTACCACACAATAAAAGCCCTGGTCCACATGGGTTCGCAGCCGAATTCTACCAGAAACACAAAGAGGAGCTGGTACCATTCCTTCTGAAACTATTCCAACTAATTAAAAATGAGGAAACCCTTCCCAATTCATTTTATGATACCAACGTCATCTTGATACCAAAACCCAGCAGAGACTCAACAAGAAAAGAAAACTTCAGGCCAATACCCATGATGAAAGTAGATGCAAAAATCCTCAATAAAATACTGGCAAACCGATTGCAACAGCACATTAAAAAACTTATCCATCATGATGAAGTAGGATTCATCCCGGGCATGCATGGCTGGTTCAACAAACGCAAGTCTATAAACATCATTCACCACATTAACAGAACCAAAAACAAAAACCACATGATTATCTGAATTGACACAGAGAAGGCCTTTGAAAAAATTCAACCGCCCTTTATGCTAAAAACTCTCAATAAACTCGGTATTGATGGAACATATCTCAAAGTAATAAAAGCTATTTACAACAAACCAACAGCCAACAACATACTTAATGGGCAAAAATTGGAAGCATTCCCTTTGAAATCCGGCACGAGACAAGGATGCACTCTCTCACCACTCCTATTCAACATAGTACTGGAAGTTCTAGCCAGAGCAATCAGGCAAGAAAAAGAAATAAAGTGTATTCGAATAGGAAAGGAGGAAGCCAAATTGTCTCTATTTGCAGACGACATGATAGTATACCTAGAAGACCCCATTACCTCAGCCCAAAAACTCCTGCAACTGATAAGCAACTTCAGCAAAGTCTCAGGATATAAAATCAATGTGCAAAAATCACAAGCATTCCTATACGCCAATAACATACTTAAAGAGAGCCAAATCAAGAATGAACTGCCATTCACAATTGCTACAAAGAGAATAAAATACCTAGGAATACAACTTACAAGGAATGTAAGGGACCTCTTCAAGGAAAACTATAAACCACTGCTCAACGAAATAAGAGAGGACACAAACAGATGGAGAAACATTCCATGTTTGTGGTTAGAAAGAATTAATATTGTGAAAATGGCTATACTGCCCAAAGTAATTTACACAATCAATGCTATCCCCATCAAGCTCCCATTGAATTTCCTCACAGAACTAGAAAAACCACCATGAACTTCATATGGAACCAAAAGAGAGCCCGCATAGCCAAGTCAATTCTAAGCAAAAAGAACACAGCAGGAGGCATCACACTACCAGACTTCAAACTATACTACAAGGCTACAGTAATCAAAACAGCATGGTACTGGTACCAAAACAGAGATATAGACCAATGGAACAGAACAGAGGCATCGGAGGCAACACAACATATCTACAACCATATAATATTTGATAAACCAGACAAGAACAAGCAATGGGGAAAGGATTCCCTGTTTAACAAATGGTGTTGGGAAAACTGGCTAACCATTTGCAGAAAGCAGAAACTGGAACCCTTCCTGACACCTTACACTAAAATTAACTCCAGATGGATTAAAGACTTAAACATAAGACCTGGCACCAGAAAAACCCTAGAAGAAAATCTAGGCAAAACCATTCAGGACATAGGAGTAGGCAAGGACTTCATGACCAAAACACCAAAAGCATTGGCAACAAAGCCAAAATAGACAAATGGGACCTAATCAAACTCCACAGCTTTTGGACAGCAAAAGAAACGGTTACTATAGTGAATCAGCAACCAACAGATTGGGAAAAAATCTTTGCAGTTTACCCAACTGACAAAGGGCTGATATCCAGAATTTACAAAGAACTCAAACAGATTTACAGGAAAAAAACAAACACGCCCATTGAAAACTGGGCAATGGATATAAACAGACACTTTATAAAAGAAGACATATATGAGGCCAACAAACCAATGAAAAAATGCTCATCATCACTGGTCATTAGAGAGATGCAAATCAAAACCACATTGAGATACCATCTCACGCCAGTTAGAATGGCGATCATTAAAAAATCTGGAGACAACAGATGCTGGAGAGGATGTGGACAAAGAGGAACACTGTGACACTGTTGGTGGGAGTGTAAATTAGTTCAATCATTGTGGAAGACAGTGTGGTGATTCCTCAAGGACCTAGAAATAGAAATTCCATTTGACCCAGAAATCCCATTACTGGGTATATATCCAAAGGACTATAAATCGTTCTACTATAAGGACACATGCACACGAATGTTCATTGCAGCACTGTTTACAATAGCAAAGACCTGGAACCAACCGAAATGCCCATCGATGATAGACTGGACTGAGAAAATGTGGCACATATACACTATGGAATATTATGCAGCAATCAAAAATGATAAGTTTGTGTCCTTTGTAAGGACATGGATGAATCTGGAGAACATCATTCTCAGCAAACTGACACAAGAACAGAAAAGGAAATACCATATATTCTCACTCATAGGCGGGTGAGAAAAAATGAGAACACATGAACACAGGGAGGGGGGTATTACACACTGGGGTCTATTGGGGGAAATAGGGGAGGGACAGCGGGGGGAGCTGGGGAGGGATAGCCTGAGGAGAAATGCCAAATGTGGGTTAAGGGGAGGAAGTCAGCAAAACACACTGCCATGTGTTTACCTATGCAACTATCTTGCACGTTCTGCACATGTACCCCAAAACCTAAAATGCAATAAAAATTCAAAAAAAAAGAACTGTTTTTACAATTGGTGCTGGGAAACTGGGTACCCACATGTAAAATAATGAAGCTGAACCCTACGAAAAAAAATTAACTAAGTGGATTAAAGACCTAAACGTAAGAGCTAAAACTACAGAATTCTTAGAATACAATGTAGGTAAAACATGTTATAACATTGAATTTGGCAGTTGTTTTTTTAGCAGGACACCCCAAACGCAAGAAAAACAAACAAAGAATAGACAAATAGAAGTTTACCCAGAATATACAAAGAACAGTTCAGCAACAATGAAATGAACTACTTGTTTAAAATATAGGCAATAAAGTTAAACAGACATTTCTTTGAAAATTATGTAAACTGGCTAATAAGCACTGAAAAGATGCTCAACAAAACTAAGCATTAGTGACATGCAAGTGTAATCCCAAATGACATATCACTTAATACCCATCAGCACAGCTACTACCAAAGGAAAAACAAGCAAGCAAACAACAGAATCATAGGTGCTGGTGAGGACGTGGAGCAGTTAGAACATTTGTACACTGTTGGCAGAAATGTAAAATGCTGCAACTGCTATGAGAGAACAACATAGTACTTACTAAAAAAGTTTACACATAAAATTACCGTATGACCCGGCAATTTTACATCTGGGTGTGTAGTAAAAGATATGTAAGCAAAGGCACTAAATAATACACGTACACCTAGATTTATTGCAGCATTAATCACATCACCCAAACGCTGGAAGCAACCGAAATGTTATTTGAATTATCATTAACGAATAAATAGAAAAAATGGGACTTATACATGCAGTGGAATATTATTCAGTTAAGTAAAATAAGGAAATACTGACACACGGCATATCATGCATAAACCTTAAGGAAATTGTGCAAAGTGGCATGAGCCAGTCATAAAAGGACAAATGCTATATAATTCCACTTATGAGACACTTGGAGCAGTTAAATTCTAGAAACCCCAGTAGAAGAGCTGTTCCTATGAGCTGGAGGAGGAGTAACAGGGACCTGTTATTTAATGGGTATAGAGTTTTGGTTTTGCAAGTTGAAAGAATGTTCTTCTGAATGGGAATGATAGTTGTAATACAATGTGGATGTACTTTTTTTTTTCTGAGCTGCACACTTAAAATAGCTAAAATGGTTAATTTTATGTATACTTTACCATAATGTGAAAAATAATTTTTGTTATACTTTAAGTTCTGGGGTACATGTGCAGAATGTGCAGGTTTACTACATAGGTATACACGTGCCATGGTGGTTTGCTGCAACCATCATCCTGTCATCTACATTAGGTATTTTTTCTAATACTATCTTTCCCCTAGTCCCCATCCTCCCTGCCAACAGGCCCCAGTGTGTGATTTTCCCTTCCCTGTGCCCATGTGTTCTCATTGTTCAACTCCCACTCATGAGTGAGAACATGCAGTGTTGGTTTTCTGTTCTTGGGTTAGTTTGCTGAGATTGATGGTCTCCTGCTTCATCCATGTCTCTGCCAAAGACATAAACTCATCCTTTCTTATAGCTGCATAGTATTCCATGGTGTACATGTGCCACGTTTTCTGTATCCAGTTTAGGCTTTGGGTTGGTTCCACGTCTTTACTATTGTGAACAGTGCCACAATAAACATATATGTGCATGTGTCTTTATGGTAGAAAAATTTAATGTTCTTTGGGTATATAGCCAGTAATGGACTTGCGGGGTGAAATGGTATTTTGAGTTCTAGATCCTTGAGAAACTGCCACACTGTCTTCCACAATGGTTTAACTAATTTACACTCCCACCAATAGTGTACAAGCATTTCTATTTCTCCACATTCTCTTCAGAATCTATTGTTTCCTGACTTTTTAATGATCACCATTCCAACAGGCATGAGATGGCTTCTCATTGTGGTTTTCACTTGCATTTCTCTAATGACCAGTGATAATAATCTTTTTTTCTTATATATTTGTTGGCTGCATAAATGTTTTCTTTTTAAAAGTGTTCATATCCTTTGCCCACTTATTGATGGGGCTGTTTTTTTCCTGTAAATTTAAGTTCTTTGTAGATTCTGGATATTAGCCCTTTGTCAGATCAATAGAATGTAAAATTTTTCTCCCATTCTGTAGGTTACCTGTTCACTCTGATGATAGCATTTTTTTCTGTGTAGAAGCTCTTCAGTTTTTTTTAGATCCCATTTGTCAATTTTGACTTTTGTTGCCATCGCTTTTCGTGTCTAGTCATAAAGTATTTGCCCATGCCTATGTCTTTAATAGTATTGTCTAGGTTTTATTCTAGGCTTTTAATAATTTTGGATCTTACATTTAAGTCTTTAATCCATCTTGAGTTAAATTTTTTATAAAGTATAAGAAAGGAATCCAGTTTCAGTTTTCTGCAAATGGCTAGCTAGTTTCTGAACACCATTTGTAAATAGGTAATCCTTTCCCCATTGCTTGTTTTTGTCTGGTTTGTCAAAGATTTGATGTTTGTAGAAGTGTTGTGTTATATCTGTGTCCTCTGTTTAGTTCCATTTGTCTATAAACACCTCTATGAAAATAAACTAGAAAATCTAGAAGAAATTGATAAATTCCTGGACACATACACCCTCCCAAGTCTAAATGAGGAAGAAGTTGAATTCCTGAATAGACCAACAGCGAAATTGAGGTGGTCGTTCTAAAATTGAGATAGTAATTAATAGCCCACCAACAGGAAACAGTTAGGAACCAGATGGGTTCACAGCTGAATTCTACCAGTGGTACCAAGAGGAGCTGGTACCATTCCTTCTGAAACTCTTCCAAACAATAGAAAAATTGGGACTCCTTTTCTATGTCATTTTATGAGGCCAGCATCATCCTGATACCAAAACATAACAGAGACACAACAACAACAGCAAATCTTTCAGGCCAATATCACTGATAAATGTCAATGCAAAAATTCTCAATGAAAATGAAAACCACATTGAGATACCATCTCACACCAGTTAGAATGGCAATCATTAAAAAATCTGGAGACAGCAGATGCTGGAGAGGATGTGGAGAAATAGGAACACTCTTACACTGTTGGTGGGAGTGTAAATTAGTTCAACCATTGTGGAAGACAGTGTGGCGATTCCTCAGGGACCTAGAAATAGAAATTCCATTTGACCCAGCAATCCCATTACTGGGTATATATCCAAAGGACCAGAAATCGTTCTACTATAAGGACACATGCACACGAATGTTCATTGCAGCACTGTTTACAATAGCAAAGAACTGGAACCAACCCAAATGCCCAACGATGATAGACTGGACTGGGAAAATGTGGCACATATACACCATGGAATATTATGCAGCAATCAAAAATGATGAGTTTGTGTCCTTTGTAGGGACATGGATGAATCTGGAGAACATCATTCTCAGCAGACTGACACAAGAACAGAAAAAGAAATACCGCATATACTCACTCATAGGCGGGTGAGAAAAATGAGAACACATGGACACAGAGAGGCGGTCTACTATACCCTGGGGTCTATTGGGGGGAATGCGGGAGGGACAGTGGGGGTGGGCTGGGGAGGGATAGCCTGGGGATGAATGCCAAGTGTGGGTGAAGGGGAGGAAGGCAGCAAAACACACTGCCACGTGTGTACCTATGCAACTATCTTGCATGTTCTGCACATGTACCCCAAAACCTATAATGCAATACAAATTAAAAAAAAAAAAAGAAATCCTAGCACACCGAATTCAGCAGCAAATAAAAAAGCTTATCCACCACGATCAAGTCTAATTTATCTCTGAGATACAAACCTGGTTCAAAATATGCAAATCAATAAATGTAATAAATCACATAAACAGAACCAATGACAAAAACCACATGATTATCTCAATAGATGCAGAAAAGGCCTTCAAAATATTAAACAGCTCTTGATGCTAAAAACTCTCAATAAACTAGGTATTCATGGAACATATCTCAAAATCATAAGCTCTATTTATGACAAACCCATGGTCAATATCATACTGAAAGGGCAAAAGCTGAAAGCATTTCCTATGAAAATTGGCACAAGACAAGGATGTCCTCTCTCACCATTCCTATTCAACATAATATTGGAAGTTCTGGCAGGGCGATCATGCAAGACAAACAAATAAAGAGTATTCAAATAGGAAGAGAGAAAGTCAGTTTGTCTCTGTTTGCAGATTACATGATTTTATATTTACAAAACCCCATTATTTCAGCCCCAAATCTCCTTAAGCTGATGAGCAACTTCAGAAGTTTCAGGACATAAAATTGATGTGCAAAAATTACAAACATTTCTATACAACAATAACAAACAGAGAGTCAAATCATTAACAAAATCCCATTCACAATTGCTATGAGGAGAATAAAATACTTAGGAATACAACTAACAAGGGTTGTGAAAGACCTCTTTAAGGAGAACTACAAACCACTGCTCAAGGAAATAAGAGAGGACACAAACAAATGGAAAAATATTCCATGCTCATGAATAGGAAGAATAAATATTGTGAAAATGGTCATACTGCCCAACGTAATGTATAGATTTAGTGCTATTCCCACTAAGCTACCACTGACTTTCTTCACAGACAGAGCCCGCATAAAAAATTATTTTTTAAATGAACAAACTATAGCTATCTGCAATAGTATAAATATAATATAATGTTGCATAAAAGAAAGTAGATGTAAGAGTGTGCATATTACAGAATTTCGCTCACATAAAATTCAAAAAGTGAACAAAACTGAGGTTCTGACTTCCAGTAATAATGAAGTAGTTTGTTGAATAACTATTTCACAGATAACTATAATAAAGCTTAATAAAATATTATATTTTGCTATATAGAAATGCACATCTATGTATAATACATATATAATATGCATGTTAAAAATAACTGAATGAGAATTCAGCTATGTCACTGTAACAGATGTAAGAATTGAAGTTTGAATCTATTCAAATTAACTCCCTCTTAAAATAATAACAATTTTCAAAGATATACAACAGAATTCAGAGTCCCTGTAGTTTCCATTACAAAATTTAAAAATTCATGAGATGTGTGAAGAAGCAAGAAAATGCAGTCAATTCACAACATAAAAAGCAGACAACATAACCTATTTTCAACATGTCTAGGATGCTGTAATCAGTATATCAAACTTGAAGAAAGCTATTGTAAGTGTGTTCATGGGGTAAAGGAAAGCATTCTCATGACAAGTGAACAGATCTGTAAGAATACACTCTTAGTCCTTTGGTCAGAGTGCTGCAGGACTGCAATCCCAGCATGGGCCAGTCTCAAGGACAATGTGCATTACTGGAGGAAGAGGCCAGGCAGTGTGTATGTCATTAGGCTTGCTGGGAGACATAGTCTTATAATCACTCCCATCCCTTTTGTCACAGGGCTACAGGCTGCTTTCACCATGCACTGGGTTAACAGACAGCGCACGTCACTGAAAGAAAAGGGGAGAGGCTATAAGCACCTTTTGGGCTTGCTGGGAGTTGTAGCCTTATAAACACTGCCAGCCATTTGGTCACAGGGCTGCAGCACCACAATCCCAGCACATACTGGAATCAGGAACAGTACACATCGCTGGAGGAAGAGGTAGGGCTGTAAGTGAATTGCTGGACTTACTGGGAAATGCAATCTCATGAACACTTCTTCAGGGATTGTGTGCATCACTGGAGGAAAAGGCGGGGCTCTGCATGCCTCGCTTTGCTTCCTAAGAGACGCAGTCTCATAAAAACTCCAAGCCCTTTGGTCGCAGGGCTGCTGGACTACAATCCCACCGTGCACCCCGCTCATAAATAGTGTGTGTGACTGGAGGAAGAGGCAGGACTGTGCGTGCCTCCTTCAGCTTGCTAGAAGATGTAGTTTTATAAAAACTCCCAGCCCTTTCATTACAGGGCTGCAGGGCTACAATTCCCTTTTGTACCAAGATCAAGAATAGTGCGTGTTCCTGGAGAAAGAGGCGGGGCTGTGCGTGCCTTGCTGGGCTTGCTGGGATATGTATTCTCATAAACACTCTCAGCTCTTGTCACAGGGCTGCAGGACTACAATCCCAGCATGCACCCAGCTCAAGGACAGTGCCCATCACTGGAGGAAGAGGCAGGGCTATGCATTCCTCGCTATGTTTGTGGGAGATGTAGTCACGGGGCTGTGGTACTATAATCCCAGACAGAACCTGGCTCAGAGACATTTTGCGTCACTGGAGGAAGAGGCTGGGGCTTGCTGGGAGATGGAGTCTCAGACACTCTCAGCCCTTTTGCTAAAGGGCTGAAGGACTACAATCCCAGAGTGCACTGGGCTCAGTGAAATTGCCGGTAACTGAAGGAAAATGCAAGTTATGAGTACCTCACTAGGCTTTCTGGGAGATGTAGTCTCAAGAACACTCCCAGACCTTTGGTCACAGGGCTAGAGGACTACAATCCCAGCATGCAATGGGCACAGGACAGTGCTTGTCACTGGAGGAAGAGGCGGGGCTGTGTGCACCTCGCTGTGCTTGCTGGGTTATGTATGATCATATGCACTCCCAGCCCTTTGTTCACAGGACTACAGGACTACATTTCCAGCATGCACCGGGCTTAGAAACAGTGCCCCTCACTGGAGGAAGAGGTGGGGCTGTGCACTTATGGCTATGTCTTTTGGGAGATGTAGTCACATAAACACTCCCAGCCCTTTGGTCACAGGGCTGGAGGACTACAATCCCAGCGTGCACAGGGCCCAGGGACAGTGTGGGTCACTGGAGAAAGAGGCAGGGCTGTGTGCAGCTCTCTGGGCTTTCTGTGAGATGTAGTTTCACGAACACTCCTAGGCCTTTGGTCACAGCACTGCAGGCCTACAGTCCCAGCAAGGAGCGGACACAGGGACAATGCTGTGTCACAATGCCATATCACTGGAGGAAGAGACAGGGCTGCGCATGCCTCGCGTGGCCTGCTGGGAGATGTAGTCTCATAAACACTTCCAGCCCTTTGGTCACAGGGCTGCAGCACCACAATCCCAGCATACACCGTGCTCAGGGACAATGTACATCAATGGAAAAAGAGGCGGGGTTGCATACATCTTCTTGGGCTTGCTGGGAAATGTATTCACTCCCAGCCCTTTTGTCATACGACTGGAATACTTTAACAACAGCGTCAGGGACAATGCACCTCACGGGAAAAGGAGAAAGCGCTGTGCACTTCTCACTATGCTTTCTGGGAGATGTAGTCTAATTAACACTCTCAGCTCTTTGGTCACAGTGTTCCAGGACTACAATACCAGCATTCAACCCACTCAGGGACAGTGTGCCAATCACTGGGGAAAGAGGCAGGCCTTTGTGAGCCTTGCTGGGCTTGCTGGGAGATGTAGTCTCATGGCCTCTCCCTTTCTCTTTGGTCACAGAGATGCAGCATCATAATCCCAGCATGTATGGGGCTCAGGAAACCACAATGGCTTACCAACAAGCAGCAGAGGGCCTCAGTAGATTTCAACAATGTCTGTACTCCGTGGCCACTGTAGTCCTACAGAACCAAAGAGCCTGGGATCTTCTCACAGCCAGGCTGTGAGGAACATGTTTATATCTAAAAGAAGAATGCTGTTTTTGAGACCAAATAGTCAGGTTTATTCCAAGAAAATAGTAATAATACCACCCAGGCAGACAAAATTGGATCTCTAGGAATATCCATTGGAATGTGAAAGCAATGTCTATTACCCGCCTTGCTCTCTTTAATAGTATTAGTCATTACTAAACTTTTGGCTTTAACTTTTATTCCAACTCTTTAAAATGTTAACTGATTTCTTGCTGTCTTCCTTATGGCAGTTCCTTTTTTTACATGACAGTTTTGGAGGTTTTCAACCTTTGGCTGCCAACATCTTACCTGCTGGTTTCATAAATAATGTGGTTGACACTCTGTTCGATCACACAGGAAGAAACTTTAGGGCCCCGGCTTGGCAGAAATAACACCCACTCAGCAGAAAATAGCTCCAGAAAATATTACCTAGCCCCTCAACCTCCAATGTGATTATGGCTCTAAGATCTCTTAGGGGGAAATTGAAGCAGAAAGGATAGTCAAGAAAATAGCCATGATCTCGGGATACAGAAACCGTGGTGACTGCACAGCCAACACAATAAGCCTTAGCATTCCCATCGGGATTATTCAAGCAAAGCTATCTTCATTAATGACTTTCTGTTCTACAGAGCATGTGCGTTTTTATTTTACCTGTTCTCAAACTTAACTTCCGCTTATTTTAATAGCAAAAAATGCAACCCCCAATCAGGCACAGTGGCTCAGAACTGGACTCCCAGCACTTTGGAAGGCTGAGGAGGGTGAATCACTTGAAACCAGAAGCTTGACACTAGACTGGCCAACATAATGAAATCTCATTTCTACTAAAAACACAAACACCAGCCGAGTATGGTGGTGCATGCCTGTAATCCCAGCTACTCAGGAGGCACAAGAATTGCTTGAACTCAGGAGGCGGAGGTTGGAGTGAGTAGAGATCACTTCAGCCTGGGCAACAGAGTGAGACTCCATCTCAAACAAACAAACAACAAACATACACTCCTGGGTGGAGATCTAAGATGCTAATGAGACATACAACATATGAAGAAGATGTAAAGCTACTGCAGATGTGCACTAAACTAAGACAAGAACCGAGGTATCACATCAGCTGTCAACACAACAAGTCAGTCTCTTTCCTGTAACATAGCCCATGCAGAAAAGGAGAGTCACATCACCTACGTTCTGACCCAGAGAAATGTCACAATTTATATTATGCACAATGTTAAGGTAATAGAAGAGAGTCATATTAAATAGTTTCTGGGCCCAGAGATATGTTACAATGCCTCCTGTGAGCAGAAATCAGGCAGAATAATTAAATAACCAGTGTGCCGGACACAGCGATAAGTCATTCTTTCATCTGTGGGAATGACCCAGGCAAGAAAAAAGAATCATGGCATTTAGGTGGTTGGTGCAGAGGTGTGTAACAATCTCTGTTATGGGCAAGGCCCAGGTCAGGAAGAAGAGTCATATCTCCAAGGTTATTAATGTAAAAATATGTTACAAGAAACTTTTTAGGTACGGCCCATGCAGTCACCTTATCTTCTATATGTTAGGTTCGGGGATATGTTAGAATGCCCAAAATATACAGGGCTTAGTCAAAAAAGGAGAGTCACATCACCTAGGTGCTGGGTCTAGATATATGTCACATCTGTTTTATGGGAAAACTCAGATAGGCCCAGAGATATGTTCCACTGCCTCCTGCTTGAAGTGTCTAGGCCAAAGACTCACATCACCTTGGTGCTACACCCATGTTCATATGTAAATATTCAACCAAAATTGAAAGGGTGACTCATTTTTCTTTGTCTTTTTTTTTTTTTTTTTGAGACAGAGTCTCACTTCATCACCAGGCACCAGGCTGGAGTGCAGTGGCACAATCTCGGTTGACTGCAATCTCTGCCTTCTGGGTTCAAGCAATTCTCTTGCCTCAGCCTCCTGAGTAGCTGGGACTACAGGCACACACCACCATGCCCAGCTAATTTTTGTATTCTTTTAATAGAGATGGGGTTTTACCATGTTGGCTACGATGGTCTCGATTTCTTGACCTCATGATCTGCCTGCCTCAGCCTCCCAGATTGCTGGGATTACAGGCATGAGCCACCACACCTGGCCAGGGTGACTCATTTCTAAACCCAGCTCACAGGCAAGAGAGAACTCTCCTATCTTCACTTAGTTAATTGTAGTCATATTGACTCTCATACCCAAACTTAATGCCACAGGTGCAATAATGGGTCCATACCGGCAGGAAGGTCTCAAAATTGATTGCAACTCTCATTCATACTGTATAAAACATTGGATAGTATACAGAGTGTGCTAACTGGGCCAAGCACAACAGGTGAGATTGTGACACTCATTTGTACACCCAGCCAATAGTAAATATTGTCATCCTCTGACATAAACACATGTTACTGCTGAGGTTCTCAATCTCACACCTATATTCAGTCAAAGACGGAATAATTGACTCATACATAGATACATGTTTGTTGGTGACTCTCAGACCAAGATTCAGCACACCTGTGAGGCTGTGACTTCCCTAAGGAGACACAGTGTGCACAGAAATTGATGCTGTCATGCACAAATCCAGTCGGCTGTTGAGCTTATTACTCTGGGGCTTACACCCAACATACAGGAGTTATTGAATGCCATACTCAATATTTAACTCAGTTGTGGGATTGTTCATCTCATTTCTGGGCCATTTTGCAGGTTTGACTGTAAGATCTGCCAGTGCTTAGCACCTGAGTGACTTGATGCTCTTGCATGGACCTAGCCCACAGATGGGATATTAACATATTGCTGGATCCAGCACCTTGAAGATGTAACTCTGTTCTCCTTCCTTGGCACTGCCCACAGTGAGCATTTTTACATATCACTAGACTTTGCAACCAGGTGATGTGAGTCTCCTTTCCTTCCTTGGCTCTGCCCTCAGAAAGCATTGTTGTACATAGCTTTGCCTCACCCAGGTTATGTGACTCATCTGCTTGTGCACTGCCCATATGGGACACTTTGGTATATCCAACACCCAGGCAATGTAACTCTACTCCCTGGGCCCTGCCTACAAGGGGCATTATGACATATCTCTGTGCTTATCACCAGGTAATGTGATTCTCTTCCCCTGTGTAGTCCCTTTGCACAGAAGGGATTTTGACATGTTACTGGGCTTAGAACCAAGTCGATGTGAATCTTCTGCCTGAATCGTTAACAGAAAACATTGTGATATACCTATGGGTTCATTACCTAGATGATGTGACTCTTCTCTCTTACCTGCATATTGCCCATAAGAGAGATGGTGACATATTTCTGGGTCTAGAACTGGGATAATGTTACTCATCTCTCTTGCCTAAGTCATGCCCACTGAAAGAAGTGTGACTTATAACTGCACAGCCCACAGGTGATGTGATTCTTCTTCCTGGCCCCTACCTACAAGGGTCACTGTCAAATACTTCTGGACCCATCACCTAGACTATGTGACTCTCTACTTCTTCCTAGGGACTGCTCACAGTAAAGACTGTGACCTATTAATTTGCCCAGTACCTACATGATGTGACTTTCCTCTCATGCCTGAGCCCCATCTTGGGGCTGAATCTGACACATAGGTAGGCCTAGTTTCTAGGTTATTTACTTCTGTTTCTAAATTCTATCCATCAGGGCATTGAAACAGCTCTTTTGTAATTCACTTAGGTAATGTTACCCTGTTTCCCAGACTCCCCCCTCAGGGAGTGTTGTGAGATATTGCTGGAGCCAGTGCCTAGATGATATTATTCTCCGTTTTTGACTGGGCCCTGTATATACTGTGTATTTTTATATATAGCTGGGTTCAACGGCTAGGTGATGCAACTCTTATGCATAGGCCCTGCCCACAGAGACATTGTGATATTTCTTTAGCTCTGACTTTCCTCCTTTTCCTTAGCCCTGACAAAAAGGGAGATAGTGAGGTATAACTGGACCTAGCAACCCATGTTCCAATTCAGCAGCTGAGAAACACTCTTGGTGTAAAATCTAAAACCAAATATTTTCAACACCACTCTGGCCTATGGAAAGAACCCAAATGACTGGCTTTAAAACCTAGAAGCAAGCTATCTGCGAAACTGTTTACTGTGTGTTCATTCACCTCAGAGAGTTGAACCTATGTTTTGATTTAGCAGTTTAGAAACACACTACGTGTCCAATCTAGAAAGAAAAATTTCAGACTGAATGGAGGCCTATGGTAAAAAGACAAATATCTCATGATCAAAACTAATGGGAATCTTTGTGAAACTCCTTTGTGATGTGTGCATTTACCTTCCAGAGTTTACCTCATGTTTAGATTCAGCAGCTGAGAAACACTCTTTGGGTAGAATCTAAAAACAGATATTTCTAATGCCACTCTGGCCTGTGTGTGCATTCATATCAGAAGGTTGAACCTATGTTTTGATTCAGCAGTTTAGAAACACACTTCATGTAGAATCTAGAAAGGGACTTTTCAAATCAAATGAAGGCCTATGGGGAAAAGACAAATATCTACCAATCAAAACTAGTGGGAAGCTATTTGTGTAACTGCTTTGTGATGTGTTCATTCACCTTCCACAGTTTAACTTATGTTTGGATTCAGCATATGAGAAACACTTTTTTTTGTAAAATCTAAAATCAGGTATTTCTAATGCCACTCTGGCCTATGGGGTAACCCTGAGTGACTGGCTTTAAAAACTAGAAGCAAGCTTTCCAGGAACTTGCTTGGCTGTGTGTGCATTCACCCCAGAGAGTTGAACCTATGTTTGAATTCAGCAGTTTAGAAATACACTTCATGTCAAATCTAGAAAGGGACATTTCAGACTGAGTGGAGGCCTATGGTGAAAAGACAAATATCTCCTGATCAAAACTAATGGGAAGCTATTTGTGAAACTGCTTTGTGATGTGTGCATTCAGCTGCTGGAGATTAACTTACATTTGAATTCAGCAGCTGAGAAACACTCTTTATGTAGAATCTAAGAACAGATATTTCAAATGCCACTCTGGCCTATGTGGGAAACCCAAATTACTGTCTTTAAAAGCTAGAAGCAAGCTATCTGTGAAACTGCTTTGCTTTGTGTGTGTTCACCTCAGAGAGTTGAACCTAGGTTTTGATTCAGCAGTTTAGAAACACACTTCATGTAGAGTCTAGAAAAGGATATTTCAGACTGAGTGGAGGCTTATGGCGAAAAGGCAAATATCTCCTGATCAAAATGAATGGGAAGCTATTTGTGAAACTGCTTTGCAATGTGTGCCTTCATCGTCCACAGTTTAACTTATGTTTGGATTCAGCAGCTGAGAAACACTCTTTGTTTAGAATCTAAAAACAGATATTTTTAATGCCACTCCAGCCTCTAAGGGAAACTTGAATGACTGGCTTTAGAAACCTAGAAGCAAGTGATCTGTGAAACTGAATTTCTGTGTATGAGTTCACCTGAGAGAGTTGAATCTATGTTTTAATTCAGCAGTTCCGTGTAGAATCTAGAAAGAAACATTTTAGACTGAATGGAAGCTTATTGTACAAAGGCAAATATTTCATGATAAAAACTAATTGGAAGCTATTTGTGAAACTCCTTTGTGAGGTGTTCATTCACCTTCTGGTGTTTAGATAACGTTTTGATTCAGCAGTTTAGAACGAGACTTCATGTAGAATCTAGAGATGCACATATCAGACTAAATTGAAGCCTACTTAGAAATGACAAATATCCCACGTTAAAAACTAACAGGAAGCTATTCATGAAACTGGTTTGTGATGTGTGCCTTCAACTTCCAGAGTTTAACTTATGATTTGATTCAGCAGGTTAGAAATACTCTTTGTTAGAATCTATAAACAGATACATCCCATTTCACTCTTGCCTTTAAAGGAAAAGCCAATAATTGGCTTTGAAACTTGGAAGCAAGCTATCTGTGAAACTGCTTTTCTATTTTCACCTCAGAGAGTTGGACCTACATTTTCTTTCAGCAGTTTGGACACACACTTTGTGTAGAATCTAGAAAGGGACATTTCAGACTGAATGGAAGCCTATGGTAAAAACATATTTTATGAGAAAAACTAATGGGAAGTGATTTGTGAAACTGCTTTGAGATGTGTGCCTCACCTTCCAGAGTTTATCTTCTTTTGGATTCAGCAGTTTAGAAGCACTCTGTGTAGAATCTAAAAACAGATATTTTCAATGCCACTCTGGCCTATGGATAAAAACTACATAACTGGCTTTAAAACCTAGAAGCAAGCTATCTGTGATACTGCTTTGCTAAGTGTGCATTCACCTGACAGAATTGAACCTTTGCTTTGATTCAGCAATTTAGAAACACACTTGGTGTAGAATCAAGAAGGGGACATTTCAGACTGAATGGAAGTCTATGGTGAATAGCAAATATCTCATGATATAAACTAATGGGAAGCTATTTGTGAAACTGCTTTGCGATGTGAGCATTCACTTTCCAGAGTTTAACTTATGTTTGGAGTTAGTGGTCTAGAAACACTCTTTGTGTAGAATGTTAAAGCAGATATTTCCAACTGTATTCTGGCCTATGGGGGAAACCAAATAACTGGCTTTAAAACCTAGAAGTAAGCTATCTGTGAAACTGCTCTGCTCTGTGTACATCCAGCTCACATAATTTAACCTATGTTTTGATTCAGCAGTTTAGAAACACACTTCATGTGTAATCTAGAAGGGGACATTTCAGACTGAATGGAAGCCTATGGTGAAGAGAGAAATATCTCACATTACAAACTCATGGGAAACTATGTGTGAAATTGTTTTGTGATGTGTGCATTCACCTTCCAGAGTTTAACTTTTGCTTGGATTCAGCAGTTTAGAAATACTCTGTAGAATGTAAAAACAGATATTTCCAACTCTACCCTGGCCTATGAGGAAAGTCTTTTGAAAGAGTTTAAGTAATATTGGTACAAATTTTTCTTTAAAGGTCTTGTAGGATTGAGCTGTGAATCTATCTGATCCTTATTTTTTTTAATTGATAATTTAAAATTACTGATTCGATATAACTGCTTACTATTGTTCTGATCGGGGTTTTTATTTCTTTCTAATTTAATCTGGAAGTTTTCCATATGTCTAATAATTTATTCATTTTCTCTAGATTTTCTAGTTCCTGTGTATAAAGGTGCTCATTGTAGACTTGAATGATTTTTTATATTTCTTTCTTATTTGGTTTTATTTTCAATTTCATTTCTAATTGAGCTTATGTGGATCTTCCCTCTTCTTGGTTAATCTCAGTAATTGTCTATGTTTTGTTTATGTTCTCAAAGAACCAGCGGTTTTTTTTTTCTTGGTTGTTGTTGTTTCATTTATATTTTGTATATTTTGCTGCTGTTGTTTCAATTTCATTTAATTTTATTTAATTCAATTTTATTTAATTTCAATTAATTCAATTTCATGTAATTCTGCTCTGATTCTTGCTACTTTTTTTTCTGCTGGGTTTATTCTTGCTTCTCTTGTTACTTGAGGTGTGACATTAGGTTGTCGATTTGTGCTCTTTCAGACTGTGACATAGGCATTTCATTCTACGAGCTTTCTTCTTAGCACTGTTTTAGCTGTATTCCAATGGTTTTGAAGTTGTGTCACTACTATTATTAATTTCAAAGACTTTTAAATTTCCATCTTGATTTCGTTGCTAATTCAAAAATCATTTTAGGCTAGGTGTGGTGGCTTATGCCTGTAATCCCTACACTTTGGGAGGCCAAGGCAGGTGGATAACCTGAGGTCAGGAGTTCAAGACTAGCCTGGCCAATATGGTAAAAATCATGTCTCTACTAAAAGTACAAAAAAATTAGCTGGGTGTGGTGATGGGCACCTGGAATCTGCAACAGCAAAACTCTGTATCAAAAAACAAAAACCATTCTAGAGTTGTTATTTAATTTTCATGTAGTTATATAGTTTTGAGTCTTTCTTTTGGAGTTGATTTTCAGTTTTATTCCATATTATGCCAGTTAGAATGGTGAACTTCAAGTTTGGATTTTTACATAATCCTATATTCTTTCAGACTGTTTTATTTAGATTCTTTGTGTTTATCTTTTCTGATCAGGCTAATTTGAAAGACTAGTTTTTGAGCTCTAAAATTATTTTTTCTACATTTTCTAGTCTATTGTTGAAACTTTCCACAGCATTTTATGTTCCTCTAAATGTGACTTACATTTCCATAAGTTCTGACTGGATTTTCTTTACAATATCTATCTTTCTAGTAAGTTCTTCATTTATATTTTGGATTTTTTTAATTTCTTTATGTTGTTTTCACCTTTCTCTGGTATTTTCTTGAGTGACTTAATAACCTTATGAATTCTTTATGTGGTAGTTTAAAGATTTCATCTTGGTTTGGATCCACTGTTGGGGAGTTCATATGTTCTTTTAGGGGTGTTATAGAACCCCATTTTGTCATATTACTAGACTGAATTTTCTGGCATTTTCTCATTTGGGTAGATATTCAAACAGTTTTTGATTTATTTTTTATTTGATGGTAATTTTTTTAATTGTTTTTTTTCTCTTAAGGATCTGACTTTACTGTTTGTAGTTTATTACAGTCTAACTTGATTCTTGGTGCTTTTAGGGGTTAAGGCTCTGTGTGAGTTTCTTTGTTATAGAGAGTCTTTCTGCACTGGATTTTCCAGATTCTGGTTATGTGCTTGGTGTGTGGGCAAGTTTACCTTACTACCTCCTGTGGGGATGAAATGTCAAGGATCTCTTGAAGCTTCTCTCATTCTTCCATGATGTACACTTTTTGAATTTATTTAATTTTCCCCAGTATTTTATTTACTGCGTTGTCAATTCAGGCTTCAGGCAAATAGGGGAAGTATCTCTGGGTAGACACCAGTTGTTGCTAAAGTAGATTGGGATGTGTAATACCCAATATAGGGCAGAGGTCCTAGCCTTGACAAAAGTGGCTATGGGAGCTTTAAATTATATGTAGCGAGGTTTTATTAAGGTAAAGGGTGGGAGCTACATCAGCTTCCCTGCAGGGCCAACAAGAAAGCTATCTGCTCCCAGCTTCACTTCCATCCCAGTGTTCTAACTATTCAAATAAGACAGGCACCACGTTTCATCTCTAGAACTGTTGATGTTCAAGTAGGGAGGAGTTGTGACTCTGCCTCTTGTGATAGCCTGAATCTAGGGAGTTCTCCTGTGGGGATACAATTAGCCCAAATTGTTCCAGGAAGGGTGTCTATAGCTACATCTGTGGTGTATTGCCATGGGAGCAGCCCCATCTTTGTTTGACATGTTGTAGAGGGGTGAACAAGTACCCTTTCTCCCAGATCCTTTATGATCATGGAGGCTCTCTACCTGTTGGAGTGGAGATGCAGACTTTTCCTACCGCCTCCAACACTGTAATTGTGTCTCTGCTGTAAGAATCTTCCTACAAGTGAAAATACCTGACACTCAAGGCCTGCCATTCAGATTCATTTGTCCCATGGGGTGGTCCCTTGATATGATGCTCTCTCCCTTCTCCTAGGAATGGGACTTCCTGCGAGCCAGACAACAGTGATTGTTATTGCTCCTCTGGGTCTAGCAACCTAGTTGTGCCACCAGACTCTGGGCTTGTGCTGGAGAATGTCTGCAAGAAATCCAGTGATGTGACGTGTCTTTAGGTCTCCCAGCTGGGATACTAGCACCATTTTTTATGGAGGTGGCAGGGGAGTGATGAAGACTCTGAGATTCCTTAATTGTAGATAGACTTAATGTGCTGGCTTTCATAAATTCTGGTTATAGCTGTAATAAACTTGTCATTTGGATAGACTCAGGACTTCTGGCTAGCCAAGTGTTGTACCCAGTGGTAATAGCTGAGATCGCATAGCCATTGTCTCCTTCCTTGGTGCAGTGTTATTCTACTTAGAGGGACTGTAATGAATTGTGTTGAATGGCCTCCAACCAGAGGTGGTACTTGCAAAAGAGCACCAGCTGTGGTACTAGCAGTGGGACTTGAGCTTGCCCTAAGTTGCTCAGGGGACGTGATCTGATTCCTCAAGTAAGCAGGGGGATATTAAGCTCCCAAAAGTTGGTGTCCTTTTTGTTAAGCTACTAGGGTGGGTAGGGGGTACCACCAGGCAGGGAAAGGATTAGGTGAGTGTATGCTCTGACTCTTTTTGGGTGGGAAAGGACATCACGGCTGTGGTGGTTGAGGTGTTGTTCTCAGGTCACTTTGGCAGTGTTACAGAGGGTAGTAATACTGTCTCTGCTGCACCGAAGAGTTGGCAAAGTGTGTGGGGAGTAGTGGGTGGCAGTAAGCCACACCCAGCTTCTTTGCAGTTGGTGAGACTGAACTCACTCTCACAGTGCTCTGCTAATAATGCAGGATTTCGATTCATGTAGTCTGTGCACAGAGCTCAGACCTGCCCCAGGCCATAAGCTTCCCTACGGGGATAGCAAGCACAATTTTTAGGCCATGCCACTCTCCATCTGCCAACAGAACCAGGTGCCTAACTCCTGCACTAGTATCTGGAGCTGACTACCCACCCCTAATCTCCTTTTGCTGCTTTCTAATCATGGAAGTTTATCTCTATTAGAGATTATATCACAAAATTCAGTTAGGAGCTTCTTTTACCCTCTCACCCCTCCCTGAGATTCTTGGCTGATTTCCCTGAGGGCATCTGTTAGATACAGTCATAAATTGCTTCCCTTAGTTAATGCTGGAGACTGGGAATACCTGCAGGGCACTTCCCATAGCTACTTTTACTGTTTTCTCTTTTTTGAGACAGGGTCTTGCTTTGTCACCCAGGCTGAAGTGCAGTGGTGCAATCTCAGCTTACTGAAACTTTTGCCTCCTGGACTCTGGTGATCCCCCTTCCTCAGCCTCCTGAATAGCTGGGACTACAGGCATGCATCACCACAGCTGGCTGGTTTTTGCATCTTTTGTAGACTTTTTTTATCTTGTTACCCAGACTGAACTGCTGCTTCTACTTTTATATTTCACACTACTCCCTGAAGCCCTTCCAGCTCTGGGGAGGGTAAAGGCCTTCTCCCATGGCCTGAATTTTCAGATTCCATAGTGGGAATGTGTACTCTGGAGGCAGACTCTCTTCCTCTCACATTCTGAGGACTTAGAGTTTTTTGCCTGTCTCAGAAAGCAGGCTGTATCCTGCTGCTTCTTTTAAAAGGTCTGTGGATTCTTTCAGTTTTTCTATTGCATCCTGGATTCGTTCTTGGAAAGGAAATTCAGTGTGAATCTCTCCACACTATTCTGTTCCTCCAAGTGGAAGAGGCACACTAACACTGCCTCCAATCTGTCAACTTAAAATGTTCTGTCTTTTTCTCCACTCTTTTTCTATTTTGTGTGTTTTTTTAATTTCTACAGACTTATCTTCAAGTTCACTGATACTTCCAATACAGTTGAGTCTGCTGATGAACTCATAAAAAGGTATTATTTATATCTATCAATGTGTTTCATTTCTAGCATTTTCACATGAAGTTTTTAGAGTTTTCATCTCTTCGTTGAAATTAGTTATCTGATATTGCACATATTTTCTATTAGGATTTTAACATATCATGGGTATTTTAAGTTCTGTATCAGATTGTTGCAACATCTGTGTCACATGTGAGGCTGATTTCACTATTGCTTTCATCTTTATCTTCTTTTGCTTCCCGAGATATCTTTATTCCTCTCTTTTTAAGCTTTGTAATTTTGGGGATAAAATCTGGACATTTTATGTAAAAACACAGAAATGAAGGTAAATAGATTTTATGTCTTAAAACTGAGATGCCTTTTCTTTTACTGGGCTTTTAGTACAGATGTTTGTGTTTCTCTTAGTAAAGCTGGGCTTCAGATTTGATGTTGCTAGATTGTGATTTTTAACTACCCTATGGGATCTTTCTTTCTTTCTTTCCTTCTTTCTTCCTTTCTTTCTTTCTTTCTTTCTTTCTTTCTTTCTTTCTTTCTTCTTTCTTTCTTTTTCTCCTTCTTCTCCTTCCTTCATTTCTTCCTTCCTTCCTTTCTTCCTTTTTTCCTTCTTTTCTTCTTTCTTTCTTTTTGAGATGGTGTTTGGCTCTTGTTACCCAGGCTACAGTGCAATGATGTGATCTCAGCTAACTGCAACCTCTGCCTTTTGGGTCCAAGCAATTCTTTTCCATCTTCCTCCTGAGTAGCTGCAATTACAGGCATGTACCACCACACCCAGCTAATTTTGTATTTTAGTGGAAATGGCATTTCTCCATGTTGGTCATGTTGGTCTTGAACTCCTGACCTCAGGTGATCCACCCAGCTCGGCCTCCCAAAATGCTGGGATTTCAGGCATGAGCCACCATGCTAAGTCTACCTTATGGGCTTTGAATGCCTCTGGTGATACATTATGTTGAGGGTAGGTGTTGGTTTGCCAGAGGATGTTTTTCTGGTGATAATTTTACACTCAACCTTAAGTCTTCCTTCAGTTCTATCCCTAAGAAAGAGTATGTCTCTTGCAAATAATATGTATCTTGGCAGCAGTTAGTCTTGTGATGAGGGTAGGTCAGAAATTTTTATTTGATTGCCAGTCTTAGGCAAGCACTTCGCCTCTGAGCCCCATGGGTATGACCTTCTCATTCTCTTCTTCTGACATGGTTCTGAATTCCTCGTGAATTTCTGCACATATTCTAGAGTTTCAGGCATTTTGTGTATATTCCCTACTTCTGGCAGCAATGTGCTTTCATCAGAGCCCAAAGAGAGTGCAACTTCGTTCTTCCACCACAGATGAAGGCTTTTTTATTCTGTAGAGGAGAAAGGTCTTAGTGGAGTTTCTTGCCAGTATTGCTGCTGTTGCATCACCCAGTTCTGTACCTTGAGATAAATTTTCTTTTTTTTCAGACTTCGTAAGTCTCTCACTGAATGTCTGGTAGGGTTCAAGGAGAAAAATCTTCAAAGAGCTACAGATTATTTTTTCTCTACAAAAGGATACATGCTTTATTCTTTCCTTCCTTCCTTTCTTCATTCCTTCCTTTCTTCCTTTTCCTCTCTCTCTTTTCTTTCATTTTTTAATTTGAGACAGAATCTTACACTCTTGTGCAGTCTGGAGTTCAGTGGCACAATCTTATCTTACTGCAACCTCCACTTCCCAGGTTCAAACAATTCTTGTCCCTCAGCTTTCTGAGTAGTTGGGATTACAGGCATGCACCACCACACCCAGGTAATGTTTGTATTTTCAGTAGAGACAGAGTTTTATCATGTTGGCCAGGCTGGTCTCAAATACCTAACTTTTAGTGATCTGCCCACCTCTGCCTCCCAAAGTGTTGGAATTACCTGCTTAAATCACCATGCTTGCCTGAATTTGTTTTTATCTCAGTGCTGTTCACAAAACTAAGTCATGGAATCAACTTTGGTGTCCATCAATGGCAGATTAGATTTTAAAATGTAGTACATGTTCACCATGCAATACTATGCAGCCATAAAAAATAAAATATGTCCTTTGAAACAACATGGATGCTGCTGGAGGCCAATATTCTAAGTAAATTAATATAGGAAAGAAAACCAAATTCCACATGTTCTCATTTATAAGTGGGGGTAAATACTGGGTACTCACAGACATATGAGTATGAGACTCACACCATAGATGGCAACAATGGACACTGAGGACTACTAGAGGATGAGGGAGGGATGGAGTGAGGGTGGAAAATTTACCTAGTGAGTACTATGCTCAGGGGGGATTATTCCTGCCCCAAACCTCAGCATCATGTGGTATTCCCGCATAACAAACCTGCGCTTGTACTCCCTGAATCTAAAGTTGAAATTACAAATAAAAACTAAATACACACAACAAATAAAACATTAATTCATTAAAAATATAATTCATATACCTTTTATTCTGTAGTTAGAATAACAAATTTCCAAATAAGAGCAAATAAAACCAAACAAAAAAAAAAGCAAAGAAACAAAAAAAGCAGCCCCAGATGATTTCTGAAGTTTTCACTCATCTGTCAAGGCATGTTCTAGCAATTTGCTCATTGCTTTGGAAATTTTTTTACAGATGTCTGTATCTTTCTTGCCTAGTAAAGTTGATGCTCCTATCTTGTCTTTTCCTGTGGGTTCCAGTCTCTCCTTTGATTCTGGAACAATTGGTTAACCTGGAACATCAGTACTAAGAAAGTTTTTTAAAAGTTGTGGGCTAGGCATTGTGGCTCACATCTGTAATGCCAGCACTTTGGGGACCTGTGGTCAGCAGATCACCTAAGGTTGGGAGTTTGAGACCATCCTGACCAATATGGAGAAATCCCATCTCTACTGAAAGCACAAAATTAGCAGGCTGAAGCAGGTAGATTATCTGTGGTCAGGACTTTGAGACCAGCCTGGTCAACATGGTGAAACACCTTCCCTACAAAAAAATGTGAAAATTAGCTGGGCATGGTGGTGCATGCCTAGAGTCCCAGCTACCTGGGAGGCTGGGGCTGGAGAATTGCCCAGGTGACAGAGGTTGTACCAAGCTGAGATCTCAGCTCGCTGCAATCTCTGCTTCCCAAGTTAAAGTGATTGTCTTCCCTCAGCATCCCGAGGAGCTTGGACTACAGGTACCTGCCACCATGCCTGGCTAATCTTTGTAAAAATGGGTTTTCACCTAATTGGCTAGGTTGGCGGTCTCAAACTCCTGACCTCAAGTGATCCACCTGCCTCCCAGAGTGCTGGGATTATGGGTGTGAGCCACTGTGTTTTGCCAGTTAGTATATTCTTATTTTATAAAGGTACAAATTAAATGTAGACAACATCTGCTGAGCTGATTGTTGATGCTTCTACATTAACAACTTTTGTGCTGATTCATAATTCCTTTATTTCCACATATATTAAACATTTTTTAAGTGTGTTAATTTGAAAAAAAGGCATTTTTATTCCTCATAGAATACTGTTAAGAACTCTGAAGTCTGCTGAGCTGTCATGGCAAAATGGTATTTAACGTGCTCATAGGTGTGGAGGGATTGTATAATTTTCATTTTTTAAATAAAAGTGCTTAGAAATAAAAAATGAATTATATTTAACTTTTTAAAAATGATCAGTGGGACAAAAATCATATATGTGGAGACCAAATGATAAGTTGTCAGGGGTTAAGAAGGGTTTTGGACCTTGAGTGTTTCTGTAAAAGGCAACATGAGGAAATTTTGAGAAGGAAATGTTCTTTTCCTTGCTACATTAACGTCAATATCTTGGCTGTGGTCTGTTATAGCGCTGCAAGGTGTTACCCTTGAGGAAACTGGCTGGAGTACTGAGAATCCCTCTGTATTATCACAACTGAATGGGAAGGCTACAATTACCTCAGGATACAAGATTAACGTTTTAAAGAAAGGTTATACACTTTATGATTTTGTTTCTATATTATTATAGATAAAGAAAAACTGTAGGATCAAAAAGAGATCAGTGGTTTCCATGGCTGGGGTACAGTCAGGCTTTGACTATTAAAAAAGCTTGAAGAAATGTGTAAAATGGGTGGGTGGAAATATGCTATATCTCAATTGTAATGATTACATAATTCAGCGATTTCAAAAGGAAATTCTACTTTTTTTAAACAAAAAAGTGGACTTTATAAATCGCTAAAGATAGAAATAATTAAGATACTCTAGTCTGTTTTAAAATGTTTATTATTTTATTACAACCATGAAAATTATATTGAATGACTGCTTAACAGTCCCTAAAAAATGATCAATAGGTAAATTTGTGTATAATATTGATGGATTGCTAATTTTCTAGAATGGTGTTATCAGTAGTAGATTTATTTGATATAACACAAGACTTCAGAGGGCATGTAACAAATTTGAAGTCAGAGTCATTTGATTTTTTAAAAGTTTCAAATTAATTTCGGTTTCCTCACATATGTATAGAATCTCCAGCTGACAATCACTCAACTTCAATTTTTGACCCAACGATAGTGCTGTTTTTCACTTTATTCAATAAATAGCATGAGACATTCAATACTTTCTTCTACCATAAGCTTTGTCTTAGATAATTTTGCCCAACTGTAGGCTAATGTAAGTGTGCTGAGCACATGTAAGGCAGGTAAAGCTGGAGCAGAATAAAAGGATGTTAAAGTTTTTTTTTATTACAAAAGAAATAATTTGTATGTTAGAGTAATACATTAGAATTTCTTGTAGTATATTCTTAAATACCTATTAATCTTTATTTTTTTTTAATTTTTGAGACTAAGTTTCACTCTGTTGCCCAGGATGGAGTGCAGTGGCAAGATCTCAGCTCTTTGCAACCTCTGCTTCTTGGGTTGAGGTAATTTTTGTGCCTCAGCCTTCTGAGTAGCTGGGACTACAAGGCTGCACCACCACAGCTGGCTAATTTTGGTATTTTTTGTAGAGACAGAGTTTCACTATGCTGGAAATGCTGATCTCAAACTTCTGACACCAAGCAATTGGCTCACCTCAGTTTCCAAAAGTGCTGGGATTATAGGCATGAGCCACTGTACCTGGCCACTATTTTTTTTAATTTAGAAACAGAGCTTCTTTAAGTGTGCTGAGGGATAGATTCACTTTCTTTATAAAAAGAGTAGCCAAATCTACGTGTTTGAATAGAGACTTGTATTTTCACAGATTTACTTAATATATTTGTGTTTTGTCTAAGTTATAATAATCAAATGATAATTCTAATTTTCTTGGTATAATTTTCCTCTCAAATGACTTTATTTTCTATTCATTAAAATATCCTAATTTTTTTAATTTAAGCAAAAAGAAAATAATATTCATTGTTTAACTACCTTTGAACATTTTGGTTTCAAATGTTAATCCAATCAGTTGGTGGACAGATTTACCCAACTGGGATTCACCTTTAATATTCTTTGTGTGGGTAAGTGTCAAACATCTCATTTGAACTATTTATTCATTTTTTCAATGTTCATTTCAACTTATTTTAAGCAGTGTAACACTCATGCTATTAATTCTAATATATCTTTATATTTACAATGGTTTTATCATGGCCATATTATATAATATTTTTGGCATACAGGGTATCACTCTGTTTCCCAGGCTGAAGCGCAATGATGTGATTATAGCTGATGGTAACCTCAACTTCCTATGCTCAAGCAGTCAACCTGCCTCAGCTTCCCAAAGTGCTAAGATTACAGGCATCAGCCACCACACCCAACCTGTGATAATTTTTAAAAATTGAAACCTTTCTGTGCTCTTAAAAGTCTTTTTTCCTTTTTTTATATATTTTTTCTTCCTTTTTACCAAGTTTTACTCTGTTAACCCACTGCAATGCTGTGGCACCATCTTGGCTCACTACAACCTCCGCCTCCTGGCTTCAAGCATTTCTCCTGCCTCAGCATCCTGAGTAGCTGGGACTTCAGGTGCATGCCACCACATCCAGCAAGTTTTTGTATTTTTAGTAGATACAGGTTTTCACCATGTTAGCCCGGATGGTCTTGATCTCTTGAACTTATGATCCACCTTCCTTGGCCTCCCAAAGTGCTGGAATTACAGGCATGAGCCACGATGCCTGGCCACTGAGTGTATACTTTATTTCTCCATTATGTTAATAACTGACAGAATCAGGGCTAGCATGTACACTTTTAACACTACCCATCTTTAAAGTATTTGAGACCCTTTATTTATTTTTAAAATTAATATTATTGTTAATTGAAAGATTGTAATTATATACATGTGTGGATACAACGTGATGTTTTGATATATATTTATCATGTGAAATGATTCAATCAAATGAATTAACTTATCTATTACCCGGCTTACCTATCATTTTTATAATGGGACATTTGAAATTTACTCTCTTGATTATTTTGAAATATGCAATACATTGACTATTGTCACAATGCCGTGCAACAGATCTCAAAAAAATTATTTCTCCTGTCTGTTTGAAACTGTTAGTTTGCTAAGAATGGCCTCTAGCTCCATGCATCTTCCTGCAAAGGACATGATCGCTTTCTTTTTCATGGCTGTGTAGTATTCCATGGTGTATATGTACCACATTTACTTTATCTACTCTATCATTGATGAGAATTTAGGTTGATTCCATTTCTTTGCTATTTTGAATAGTGCTGCAATAAGCTCTGTTGGCTTGCTAAAAATGATGGCCTCCAGCTCTCTCTATGTTCCTGCAAAAAACATGATCTCATTCTTTTGTTTTGGCTGAGAATGTACGCCATGCTCTTACATACAACTGGGAGCTAAATGTTGAGAACACATGGACACAAAAAAAGGAATAATAGACACTGATGTCTACTTGAGGGTGCAGGTTTAGAGGAAGGAGAGAATCAGACAAAATAACTATTGGGTGCTATGCTTAGCACCTCAGTGACAAAATAATCTGTACAACAAACCCTCACGACATGAGTTTACCTATATAACAAACCTCTGTGTGTACTCCCAAACCTAAAATAAAAGTAAAAAACAAAAACTGTACTTTTTGACAAACAGCTCCTCATTTCTTCTCTCCTTGTTCCCCCAACATCTGGTATCCAGTATTCCACACTGTACTTCCGTGAGTTCAACTTACTAAGATTTTTAAAACCACTGTAGAAATTCAAAGCATTGCTTCTTCTTAGCCCTTTTATGCTCCTATGACAATTAATCTGTGTCTATCTCAGGAGAAACTGGGATAAAAAAATCAAAACATATTGACACATTGTTTAATACTAACTTGAAAGATAACAAATCTTCACAGTTTTACTCAAATGTTGGACTTCAAATACAGACATATAAACTTCAGGAAAACAATGTTCAGTTGAAATTGACTGTTGTGGAAACAGTAGGATATGGTGATCAAATGACAAAGAAGCTGGGTTAGTGTTTTCTTATTTAAATTAAAAAGATTTTCTTATTTCAGGGCATGTGCCTTCTTTTGCCATAGATTAATTTGTATAGGAAATACCTTTTCTTCCATATTTTAACATTTTACTAAGTTATGTTCTTTTTTTTTAATTTTTATTGCATTATAGGTTTTGGGGTACATGTGCAGAACGTGCAAGATAGTTGCATAGGTACACATATGGCAGTGTGTTTTGCTGCCTTCCTCCCCTTCACCCACACTTGGAATTCATCCCCAGGCTATCCCTCCCCAGCCCCCCCACTGTAGTTATGTTCTTTTTTTATAAAATTAATCCTTTTTTGTATAATTGATTTTCTTACAAGATTTTTATTTAACCAGTTACACTAAAATATTTTAAACGTAGCTTCTAGGGGAGATCTTCCAAGATGGCATCATAGAGGTGACTCAGGATTGCAGCTCTCAGTGAAGGCGCAGACGGTGAATCCTAGCCGCATTCTCTGATGGACCATTTTTGCCCACAGAATGCTGAAAGTCCCAGGTGTGGGAGAGACACAGGATGCTAGCACAGCCAGCTCACATGGCCGGTACAGCCGGCACTGCAGTGCAGCAGCACCTGGCACAAAACTCACTGGTCTGGGTGCCTTGTTGAACCAGCTATCTGAGATTTGGAAGGGCAGATTGGCATGTCCATCTGATTGAATGGGACTTGGGCAATGAGTCAGACCAGGAGATTCCTGGGAAACGTGATCTGAGCTGGTACAGTGGGCAGTGGCACGGGAGATCACATGGATCCCAGTGCCCTATCAGCAGGCTACTGGGGCGCCAGTGAAAGAGTCAACCATTCAGCTTGGGGAGAGGAAGAGAGAGAGAGAGGACAGACTCTGAGGCAGGGAGCTGGGTGATTGGGCTCAGTGGGTCCCACCCTCATGGGGACAAGCAGGGCAGTGATTGGAGGCACTCAGGGCTGAGAGTTTTGCTACCAGCACAGTTGAATCTAGGACGGTGCAGCCCGGTGGGGGAGGAACGTCTGCCACTGTGGATGCAATCCACCGCTACAGAAGTACCACCCAGTGCTGAGGCAGCCTGCCATTGCCAAGGCAACCCGCCATAACAGAGAGACTCCGCCAGCAGGACAGAGAGCACCATAGCAGAACGGAGCCCTGTGGCAGCAGAGCAGACCCGCGCTAGCAGGGCAAAGCTTCAGCAGGCAAATAGTGAATAGACTACCTTCTAGCCAGGCAGAGAAAGTGCAACAGATACTCATAAAGAAAGCCCCAACGCCGTGAGACAGAGCATCTAAGGAAAAAAAGAAAGGGGGGGATTTATGAGTTCTGTTGCAGCAGACATAAACACATCCTCCCAACAACCCTGAATAAACAATGGAGCTCACAGCTCAGAACTAGAGCTCCTATAAAGCACAAACTGTCTCCTCAAGCAGGTCCCTGACCCCTGTTTATCCAAAGAGTCACCCCAAAAAAGGACTAATCAGACTGACATTTGGCGGGCATCATTCAGGAACAAAGATAGCAGAGGAAGAAACTGGTAGCATCCCTCACTGTTCCGCAGCTGCTACAGGTGTACCCCAGACAAGCAGGGCCTGGAGTGGACCTCAGCACTCATACAGCAGAGGGGCTAGACCATTAGAAGGAAAACTAAGTAACAGAAATATTCATCATCAAAAATCTGGGCATCCACTCAGAGACCCAATTGAAAAATCAGCAACTACTAAGACGACAGGGGAATAAATCCATAAACATGGGAAGAAACCAGCGCAAAAAGGAGGAAAACACCCGAAACCAAAACACCTCACCTCCTACAAAAGACCAAACCTCCTCACCAGCAAGGCAACAAAGCTGGATGGAGAATGAATGTGACAAAATGACGGAATCAGACTTCAGAAAGTGGATAATGAGAAACTTCGGTGAGCTAAAAGAACATGATTTAAATCAGTGCAAAGAAACTAAGAACCTTGAAAAAAGATTCGAGGAAATGATAACAAGAATGGACAACTTAGAGAGGAACATGAATGAATTGAAGGAGCTGAAAAACACAACACAAGAATTTCGCAAAGCATGCACAAGTTTCAACAGCCGAATTGATCAAGCAGAAGAAAAAATATCAGAAGTTGAAGATCAACTCAATGGAATAAAACGAGAAACCAAGATTAGAGAAAGAAGCACAAAAAGAAATCAACAAAATCTCCAAGAAATGTGGGACTATGTGAAGAGACCCAACTTACATTTGATAGGTGTACCAGAATGTGATGAAGAGAATGAATCCAAGGTGAAAAATACTCTTCAGGATATTATCCAGGAAAATTTCCCCAACCTAGCAAGACAGGTCAATACTCAACTCCAGGAAATACAGAGAACACCACAAAGATACTCCGCAGAAAGAGCAACCCCAAGGCACATAATCATCAGATTAACCAGGGTTAAAATGAAGAAGAAAATACTAAGGGCAGCCAGAGGGAAGGGTCGGGTCACCCACAAAGAAAAGCCCATCAGACTCATAGCAGATCTCTCAGCAGAGGCTCTACAAGCCAGAAGAGAGTGGGGGCCAATATTCAACATCCTTAAAGAAAACAACTTTCAACCCAGAATTTCATATCCAGCCAAACTGAGCTTCATAAGTGAAGGAAAAATAAAACTCTTCATGAACAAGCAAGTACTCAGAGATTTTGTCACCACTAGGGCTGCTTTACAAGAGCTTCTGAAAGAGGCACTACACATAGAAGCAACCAGTACCACCCATCCTAAAAGCATACCAAAGGCTAAAGAGCATCAACAAAATGAAGAATCTACATGAACTAATGGGCAAAACAGCCAGCTAGCATAAAAATGGCAGTTTCAAATTCACACATAACAATCTTAACCCTAAATATAAATGGGCTAAATGCACCAATCAAAAGACACAGACTGGAAAATTGAATAGAAAAACAAAACCGATCAGTGAGCTGTATCCAGGAAACCCACCTCACATGCAAGGATACACAAAGGCTTAAAATAAAGGGATGGAGGAAGATTTACCAAGCAAATGGAGAGCAAATAAAAGCAGGAGTTGCAATTCTCATCTCTGATAAACTAGACTTTAAAGCAACAAATATCAAAAGGGACAAAGAAGGTCATTACATAATGATAAAAGGATCGATACAACAAGAAGAGCTAATGATCCTAAATATATATGGACTCAATGCAGGAGAACCCAGATATATAAGGCAAGTTCTTAATGACTTACAAAGAGACTTAGACTCCCACAAAATAAAACTGGGAGATTTTAACACTCCACTGTCAATATCAGACAGATCAACCAGACAGAAAATTAACAAGGATATCCAGGACTTGAACTCAGACCTGGAAAAAGCAAGCCTGATAGACATTTACAGAACTCTCCACCCGAAATCCACAGAACATACATTCATCTCAGCACCACATCACACCTACTCCAGAAATGACCACATAATTGGAAGTAAAGCACTCCTCAGCAAATACAAAAAACTGAAATCATAACAAACAGTTTCTCTGACCATAGTGCAATCAAGTTGGAACTCAGAATTCAGAAAATAACTCAGAACCGCACAGCTTCATGGAAACTGAACAACTGGCTCTTGAATGTTGATTGGATAAACAATGAAATGAAGGCAGAAATAAAGAAGTTCTTTGAAACCAACGAGAACGAAGACACAACGTACCAGAATCTCTGGGACACATTTAAGGCAGTCTGTAGAGGAAAATATATAGCAATAAGTGCCCACATGAGAAGAGTGGAGAGATCCAAAATTGACACCCTATCGTCAAAATTGAAAGAGCCAGATCAAAAAAGCTCAAAACCTAGCCGAAGACAAGAAATAACTAAGATCAGAGCAGAATTGAAGGAGATAGAGACAAGAAACCCCTTCAAAAAAATCAATAAATCCAAGAGCTGGTTTTTTGAAAAGATCAACAAAATAGACAGACCACTAGCCCGACTAATAAAAAAGAAAAGAGAGAACAACCAAATAGATGCAATTAAAAAAATAAAGGGTAAATCATCACAGATTCCACAGAAATTCAAACCATCATCAGAGAATACTACAAACAACTCTATGCACATAAACTAGTAAACCAGGAAGAAATGGATAAATTCCCAGATGTCTGTGTCCTCCCAAGCCTAAACGAGGAGGAAGTCAAAACTTTGAATAGACCAATAACAAGATCTGATGTTGAGGCAGCAATCAAGAGCCTACCACACAAAAAAAGCCCAGGTCCAGATGGGTTCACACCCAAATTCTACCAGACACACAAAGAGGATCTGGTGCCATTTATTCTGAAACAATTCCAGATAATTCAAAAGGAGGGAACCCTTCCCAAATCATTTTATGAGACCAACATCATCCTGATACCAAAACCCAGCAGAGACTCAACAAGAAAAGAAAACTCCAGGCCAATATCCATGATGAACATAGATGCAAACATCTTCAATAAAATACTGGCAAACCGATTGCAACAGCAAATTAAAAAACTAATTCATCATGATCAAGTAGGATTCATCTTGGGGATGCAAGGCTGGTTCAACATACGCAAGTCTATAAACGTAATTCACCACATAAACAGAAGCAAAAACAAACACCACATGATTATCTCAATTGACGCAGAGAAGGCATTTGACAAAATTCAGCAGCCTTTATGCTAAAAACCCTCAATAAACTTGGTATTGATGGAACATATCTCAAAGTAATAAAAACTATTTATGACAAACCAACAGCCAATATCATACTTAATGGGCAAAAACTGGAAGCATTCCCTTTGAAATCCTGCACTAGACAAGGGTGCCCTCTCTCACCACTCCTATTCAACATAGTACTGGAAGTTCTAGCCAGAGCAATCAGGCAGGAAAAAGAAATAAAGGGTATTCAAATAGGAAAGGTGGAAGCCAAATTGTCTCTATTTGCAGAAGACATGATAATGTCCTAGAAGATCCCATCACCTCAGCGCAAAAACTCCTGAAGCTAATTAACAACTTCAGCAAACTTTCAGGATATAAAATCAATGTGCAAAAATCACAAGCATTCCTATACACCAATACCAGACTTAAAGAGAACCAAATCAAGAACGAACTGCCATTCACAATTGCTACAAAGAAAATAAAATACCTAGGAATACAACTCACAAGGAACGTAAGGCACCTCTTTAAGGAAAACTACAAACCACTGCTCAACGAAATAAGAGAGGATACAAACAGATGGAGAAACATTCCATGTTCGTGGTTAGGAAGAATCAATATCGTGAAAATTGCTATACTGCCCAAAGTAATTTACACATTCAATGCTATCCCCATCAAACTACCATTGAATTTCTTCACATAACTGGAAAAAACCACCATGAACTTCATATGGAACCAAAAGAGAGCACGCATAGCCAAGTCAATTCTAAGCAAAAAGAACACAGCGGGAGGCATCACACTACCAGATTTGAAACTATACTAGCCTGGGGATGAATACCAAGTGTGGGTGAAGGGGAGGAAAGCAGCAAAGCACACTGCCATGTGTGTACCTATGCAACTATCTTGCTCGTTCTGCACATGTACCCCCAAACCTATAATGCAATAAAAAAAAAAAAATTAAAAAAAAAAAAAAAAAAAAAAAAGAAACTATACTACAAGGTTACAGTAATCAAAACAGCATGTTACTGGTGCCATAACAGAGATATAGACCAATGGAACAGAACAGAGGCATCGGAGGCAGCACAACATATCTACAACCATATAATCTTTGATAAACCAAACAAAAACAGGCAACGGGGAAAGGATTCCCTGTTTAATAAATGGTGTTGGGAAAACTGGCTAGCCATGTGCAGAAAGCAGAAACTGGACCCCTTCCTGACACCTTACACTAAAATTAACTCCAGATGGATTAAAGACTTAAACGTAAGACCTGACACCATAAAAACCCTAGAAGAAAATCTAGGCAAAACCATTCAGGACATAGGAGTAGGCAAGGACTTCATGACCAAAACACCAAAAGCATTGGCAAGAAAAGCCAAAATAGACAAATGGGACCTAATCAAACTCCACAGCTTCTGCATGGCAAAAGAAATAGTCATTAGAGTGAATCGTCAACCATCAGAATGGGAAAAAATCTTTGCAGTTTACACATCTGACAAAGGGCTGATATCCAGAATTTACAAAGAACTCAAACAGATTTACAGGAAAAAAAACAAACGAGCCCATTCAAAAATGGGCAAAGTATAGGAACAGACACTTTACAAAAGAAGACATACATGAGGTCAACAAACACATGAAAAAATGCTTATTATCACTGGTCATTAGAGAGATGCAAATCAAAACCACATTGAGATACCATCTCACGTCAGTTAGAATCGCGATCATTAGAAAATCTGGAGACAGCAGATGGTGGAGAGGATGTGGAGAAAGAGGAACACTCTTATGCTGTTGGTGGGAGTGTAAATTAGTTCAACCATTGTGGAAGACAGTGTGGCGGTTCCTCAAGGACCTAGAAATAGAAATTCCATTTGATCCAGCAATCCCATTACTTGGTATATATCCAAAGGACTACAAATAGTTCTACTATAAGGACACATGCACACGAATGTTCATTGCAGCACTTTTGACAATAGCAAAGACCTGGAACCAACCCAAATGCCTATCGATGATAGACTGCACTGGGAAAATGTGGCACATATACACCATGGAATATTATGCAGCAATCAAAATGATGAGTTTGTGTCCTTTGTAAGGACATGGATGAATCTGGAGAACATCATTCTCAGCAAACTCACACAAGAACAGAAAAAGAAATACCGCATATTCTCATTCATAGGCGGGTGAGAAAAATGAGAACACACAGCCACAAAGAGGGGGTACTACACACTGGGGTCTATTGGGGGGAATGGGGGAGGGACAGTGGGGGTGGCTGGGGAGGGATAGCCTGGGGATAAATGCTAAGTGTGGGTGAAGGGGAGGAAGACAGCAAAACACACTGCCATGTGTGTACCTATGCAACTATCTTGCACGTTCTGCACATGTACCCCAAAACCTAAAATGCAATAAAAATTTTAAAAATAATAATAAAAAGTAAATGTAGCTTCTATAAGTTTTAGCTTATTTCTTTATTTAACTTTATTTGTACAAATTTTCTTTAGAGGTTGTAGTAATTTACATTCCCACCGACAGTGTCTAAGGGTTCCCATTTCTCTGTACCCTTGCCAAATTTTATTTATTACTTTTATTATTATTTGAGACAGTGTTTCACTCCATCACCCAGGCTTGAGCGCAGTGTCATAATCTCAGCTCACTCAGCTTCAACCTCCCAGGCTCAACTGATCCTTTCACCTCAGCCTCTTGAGTAACATAAAACTACAGGTTCATGCCACCATGCCTGGCTAATTTTAGAATTGGTTGTATAGACAATTTCTTGAATTGTTGCCCAGGCTGGTGTCAAACTCCTGGCCTCAAGTGATTTTCCCACATTGACCTTCCAATGTGCTGGAATTACAGCCATCAACCATTGTACCTGGCCTCTTATTTATTTATTTATATTATCCTTTTAACAATAGCTATTCTGACTAAGGTAAGATAATATCTCATTGTGGTTTTACTTTGTATTTTGGTCTTTCAAAAAATGCTTATTTATGTTCTTTGCCCACTTTTTAATGGAATTATTGCTCCTGTTGTGATTGTTTAGTAGCTTGTGTTCTTTGTATATTCTGAATACTAGTTTCCTGTCGTATGCACCCAGCTTTTCTCTATGTTTACATTTTCATAACCATGGAGTAAAGCATGAGTCTCATTATTGGTTTGGAGTTAATATCTTTGTATGAACATATTATGAACATTTTCTTTATTACATTAGCAAACTGCTTCGCATACATGTTAAATGTTTAAGTGATCAAAAAGTAGGTTTTAGATTTTATTAAACTGTTATTCTGAATGTATAATGTTTTTTAGCTACCAACCAATACTGACTACATAGATGCCCAATTTGAGACATATTTTCAAGAACTGAAGATTAAATATTCCTTGTTTGAGTATCATGATTCTCATGTTCACATGTGTCTTTACTTAATTTCACCTACAGAACATTCCCTGCAGTCTCTTTTTAAAATTTATTTATTTTACTTTAGGCACATACTATATCTGGCATTTCTCCCATGTTATCCCTCCACACCTTCCCCTCCCTCCCCACCCCCAACTCTTTCTCCCCAACTTCCCCAACTGACACCAGTGTGTGATGCTCCCTCCCTGTGTCCATGTGTTCTCATTGTTCAACACCAGCCTATGAGTGAGAACATAGGCTTTCTGTTCTTGTGTCAGTTTGCTGAGAATGATGGTTTCCAGATTCATCCAAGTCCTTACAAAGGCCACAAACTCATTGTTTTTTATGGCTGTGTAGCATTCCATGAAAGTCTCTTAATATATTAACAATGAAGAACCTTGACAGTAAGGTACATTTGCTAATCCATCAAGCTTTCTTTCCTTTTTTTTTTTTTTTGTATTGGAGACCAAGTCTTGCTCTGTCACCCAGGCCAGAGTACAGTGTTGCAAACATAGTTCACTGCAGCCTCAGCCTCCTGGGCTCAAGAAAGCTTCCAATCTCAGCCATCCAATTAACTGGGATAGAGGAGCATGCTACCAAGTCTGGCTGACTTTGCATTTTTTGTAGAGATGGGGTTGCATTATGTTGCCCAGGCTGAACTCAAACTTTTGGACTCAAGTGATCCACTCACCTTGCTCTGCCAGAGTGTTGGGATTACAGGCATGAGCCATTGTACCCGATCCCAACATTTCACAATGTAATATTAATTTTGAGATAATAGCACATCTTGAAGGCACTTGCATGCAAGTGCAGTTACATGTATTTAGGTGATTACATTATTGTGCTAACATCACTGAGTGTACCTACAGAGACCTAGGTGATATAGCCTTCTACACACCTAGGTTATAGTCTTTTATTGTATAGCCTGTTGCTCCTGGGCTGCAAGCCTAGACAGCATGATACTGCACAAAATACTGTAGAATTCTAACACAATGGTACATATCTGTTTATCTATTAAAATTTATTTTTTATTTCCTTGAAATGGAGTCTTACTGTCTCCCAGGCTGAAGTGCAGTGGTATGATCTTGACTCACTGCAATCTCTGCTTCCCGGGTTCAAGTGATTCTCCCACCTCAGCTTCCCGAGTAGCTGGGACTGCAGTGCTGCATGACTATACATGGCTGTATTTTTAATAGAGATGGGGTTTCAACATGTTAGGCTGGTCTCAAACTCCTGACCTCAAGTGACCACTCACCTTGGCCACCCAAAGCGCTGGAATTACAGGCATTAGCCACCATGCCTGGCCATATCTGTTTATCTAAGCATGAAAAAAGGTACAGTATTAGACAGAAATAATAGACACTGTGCCCTTTATAAGGGGGAAGAGTGAGAGGAGGTTGAGATTTGAACAATTACCTATTGGGCACAATGTTCACTGTTTGGGTGAGAAGCACTTGGAAAGCCAAAACCTAGTATGCAATATATCTATGTAACGAACCTGCACATGGATCCCCTGAATTCAGAAATTAAATATATAGATGTATAAATAGCTGGGCACAGAGGTTCATGCATGTAATCCCAGCACTTTGGGAGGCAGAGATGATGGGCGGATCACTGAGGTCACGAGTTCGAGACCAGCATGGCCAGCATAACGAAACCCCATCTCTACTAAAATACAAACTATTAGCTGATGGTAGTGGGCACCTGTAATCCCAGCTACTTGGAAGGCTGAAGCAAAAGAATCACTTAAATCCGGGAGGCAGAGTTTGCAGTGAGCTGAGATCACACCACTGCACTCCAGCCTGGGTGACAGAGCAAGACTCAGTCTCAAAATACATACACACATACATACATACATACATACATACATACATACATACATGTTTAAATAAATAAAAACAACAAAAAGTAAAGGTACAGTATTATAATATTAAGGAACCACTATCATATATGTGGTCCATCATTACTGAAATACCATTATGCAGTGCCTGACTGTCCCTGTTATTTTGTAATATATGCATATATCCTAATTGTTTTTTTTCTGTTAATATTTAAGGCATTTGTTTTAGTGTGTTGGGGCTTGCATAGCAAAATAGCATAGACTGAGTGCTTTAAACAAAGGAAATTTATTTGCCCACAGCATCGGAGACTACAAGTCCACGATAAAGGTGTCAGAAGATGTAGTTTCTTCTGAAAACTTTTTTCTTGTCTAGCAGATGATCTTCTTATCTCTGTGATTTCACATGGTGTTTCTACTGGTGTCTCCTGGGTGTCCACATTTTATTTTCTTTTAAGAATGCCAGTCAGTTTGAATTGGGCCCCACTCTAACAGTCTCATCTTTTTTTTACTGATGCCCAGGCTAGAATGTCATGGCATGATCTTGGTTCACTGCAATCTCCACCTCCCATGTTCACATGATTCTCCTGCCTCAGATTCCTGAGTAGCTGGGATTACAGGGGTGCACCACCATGCCAGGATAATTTTTGTATTTTTATTTGAGATGGGGTTTCATCATATTGGCCAGGCTGGTCTCAACCTCCTGATTTCTGGTGATGTGCCCACCTTGGCCTCCCAAAGGGCTTGGATTACAGGTGTGAGGCACCATGCCCAGCCCAGTCTCACTTTTTAATCACAGTTATGAAGGTTTTATCTCAGTTAAGGTCACATTCTGAGTTACCGGGGGTTAGGGCTTTAACATATAAATTTTTGGTTGCACAGGGAGACAATTCACATTTTATAGATTTCAACCTTGACTTACCTTCCAGATCATGGTCATTTGCCTATAGAATAGCCCCCTTGGGGGTAAGTTCCAAGAACTCCAGTAGATGTCTGAAATGATGCATAGTACAGAGCCTGATATATACTATGATTTTTTTTCTTTTCTTTTATGAGACAGAGTCTCATTCTGTCACCCAGACCCAAGTGTGAGTGGCACAATCTCAGCTTACTAAGACTTCTGCCTCCTGGGTTCAAGCAAATCTCCTGCCTCAGCCTACTGAGTAGCTGGGATTACAGGCATATGCCACCATGCCTGACTAATTTTGTTTTTGTATAGTTAGTATAGATGAAGCTTCACCATGTTAGCCAAGATGGTCTCCATCTCCTGACCTTGTGATCCACCTGCCTTGGCCTTCCAAAGTGCTGGGATTACAGGTTTGAGCCACTGTGCCTGGCCTACTATGTTTTTTCTATGCATACTCACCTAAGATAAAATTTTATTTATAAATGAGATACAGTTCTTTATTATTATTAGTTACTATTGTTAGTTTCTTAGATTCAGACTGAAGCTAGCAATAGTAACTAATAATAAAATAGAAATATTATTTAAAAAACACAGTATTAAAAGTTATGTAAATGTTATCTGTGCCTCTCAAAATATTTTCTTGTGAAAGAAATTGCTTTTGTTGAACAGGCTGAAACTGGAATGCAGTGGTGCAATCTTGACTCACTGAAACCTCTTTTTTTTATCTTTATTTGAGACAAGGTCTCACTCTGTTGGCCAGGCTGGAGTGCAGTGGCATGAACAAGACTTATGGCAGCTTTAAACTTCCAGGCTCAAGGGATCCTCCCACCTCAGCTTTGAGTAGCTGGGACCACAGGCACATGCCCACACACCTGGCTAATTTTTAGGTTTTTGTAAAGGTGGGGGTCTTGCCATATTTTCTGGGCAGATATGTAAATTCTGGACTCAAGTGCTCTGCTGTCCTCACCCTTTCAAAGTGCTGGGATTACAGACGTGAGTCACTATGCCCTACTTGTCTTTTTCTTTTCCTTCCTCCCTTCCTTCCTCCCTTCTTTCTTTCATTCTCTTTCTTTCTTTCCTTCCTTCCTTTCTTCCTCCCTCCCTCCCTCTCTTCCTCCTTCACTTCCTTCCTCCCTTCCATCCTTGCTTTCTTCTTTCCTTCCTTTCTTCCTTCCTTCCTTCTCTTTCTTTAGATGGAGTTTTGCTCTTGTCCAGGCTGGAGTGCAATGGTGCAATCTCAGCTTAAATCTACCTTAGGAGTTTTCTGGTCCTTACTGGAAAAAGTTTTATTTTTATATATAAAAGTTTACACAATTTTGAGCATCTATGCTATAATATTACAGCCCTAAATTTATTCATGGATTTTTTCTTGTTTTTGAGATGGATTTTTGCTTTTGTCGATGAGGCTGGTGTGCAATAGTGTAATCTCAGCTCACTGCAACCTCTGCCTCCTAGGTTCAAGCAGTTCTCCTGCCTCAGCCTCCTAAATAGCTAAAATTACAGGCATGCACAACTACACTTGGCTAATATTTTTGTATTATTAGTAAAGACAGGGTTTTATCATGTTGTCTAGGCTGGTCTTGAACTCCTGGCCTCAGGTGATCCACCATTCTTGGCCTCCCAAAGTGCTAGGATTACAGGGATGAAACACCACACCGGGCCTGTCCATGGGTATTTTAAAAGATGTGCTTTGAGCACTCTCAAAGAAAAGCAGTCTGCCTAAAATTTATATTTAGGTATTTCTATTATATTACAGATATTGTTTTTGTGGAGCTATAGTTTAATAGGGTTTTTAAAGGTAATAAGACATTTTATAGTCTTGAGCATTGTTATTTTCTAGAAAGTTTACTTAAATAAGCACAAATACAAAAGACAGGAGTGATAATATTGAATCACTAGCAAAAAACTCTGTGGGTAAAAACTCAACCTCAAATACACAAATACTGCAGTGAGCCTAGATTGCACCATTGCACTCTGGCCTGGGCAACAGAGTGAGACTCCATCTCAAAATAAAATAAAATAAAATAAAAACAAGAGTATGGTAACTGAAAATGTCTATATTCTTTTCAAGTGGTCTTTGGAAAACAAAAGCAAATCTATCTGCAAACACATGTAGGTGGGGCAAGAGTGTGTGAAAATGGAACATTAATGAAGATTGATTAATGGAAAATGTGATCTAAGAAGTAGAAAGACAAAATTCCTTCCACAATTTTGATGAAAGATCTTTTATTTTGCTTTATATCACTGAGGATAATAAGAAATAAAATTGCAAATAAATCAGATAATTTATGTTGTCCTACTATTTAAATTTTATTAATCCATATGTGTAGAAGTGTAAGGGATTTTTAAAAGAGAAACAAGGTTGAGATTCCTAAATCTGAATTCAAATAAAAGGTGAATCTTCAAAAGAATTGATAATTTTGGAAAATAATATTTAAGAAAGGCATGACAGTCAGTGATTATCTGGTTACACAATTTGTTGTCAGAGATTGTGAGAGCTTACTATAAAAACTACAGGATGAACCCTGAATCCTCAGTGCTGAGGTTTTGTTTGTCTTCTTTCTTAATAGGTAAACATTATACCACTGATTGCCAAAGGAGACACAGTTTCTACAAAATATTTCCAGACGTTTAAGGGGAAGATAACGAGTGAGTTGATTAGCAATGGCATCCAGATATATCAGTTCCCAACAGAAGAACAAACTACTGCTCAAGTGAACTCTAATTACTGTAAGCTTCAGTAACAATACCTGACAGATGGTATAGATAAGTTTTAACTAGAATCCAGTATGAAAGAAGTTTTATTTTTTTGATTTTAAAAATTTTTGCTGAGAATCGACACTTTGTATACAGACTTATTTAGATTAAATTTTATACCATGTTTCTTAAGGATATTGGCCTATAATTTTCTTCTCAGAAGTATATTTCCTTGCTTTGATATCAAGGGGAAGCTGGCCTCATAACATGACTCTAAAGGTGTTACCTCTTTTTTCTATTTTTTCAAAGAATTTGAGGATGTTTTATATTAAATTTTCTTTGAATGTTTGGTAGAATTTACCCATGAAGTAATCTGGTCCTAGGCTATATTTTGGAGTTTTGAAACATTACTTCTTCAGGTCCTCTATTTCTTATTGATCTCCTTAAGCTCTCCATTTATTCTTCATTCAATCTTGGTAGGTTATATGTTTCAACTAATTTTCTCATTTCTTCTAATTTGCCAGATTTGTTGGTGCATAACTGTTCTTAATAGTTTCTTGTAATTCTGTTTGTTTCTGTAAGACCAGTTGTAATGTTGTCTCTTTCATTTCTTATATTAGTAACATATTCTTTTTTTCTGTTGTTAGTCTAGGTAAGGGCTTTGATTTTGATTTTTTTCAAAATCAACTCTTAGCTTCATTGATTAACTTGTGTTTTGTTTTGAGACAGTCTCACTTTGTCACCCAGGCTGGAGTGTAGTGGAAAGATCTTGGCTCACTGCAACCTCTGTCTCCCAGGTTCAAACAATTCTCCTGCCTCAAGCTCCCAGGTAGCTGGGATTACAGGTGCTGGCCACCACACCAAGCTAATGTTTGTATTTTTAGTAGAAACAGGGTTTCACCATTTTAGCCAGGCTGGTCTCAAACTCCTGACCTCAAGAGATTCACCTGCCTTGGCCTCCAAAAGTGCTGGTATTCCAGGCATGAGCCAGTGGGCCCAGCCAATTAAAATGTTTTTTATTGTGTATTTCATTTATTTATTATCTAATCTCTGTTATTTCTTTCTTTATGCTAACTATTGGTTTAGTTCCCCCCCACACATTTTTTGAGGTATAAAGTTAAGTTGTTTATTTGAGATTTTTGTTTGCTTGTTTGTTTTTTGAGGGGTAATCTCCCTTTGTCCACCAGGCTGCAGTGCAGTGTTGTGATCTTGGCTAACTGCAACTTCAACCTCCTGGGTTGAAGCAATTTTCCTGTTTCAGTCTCCAGAATAGCTGTGACTACAAGCATGTGCCATCATTCCTAGCTAACTTTTTTGTATTTTTAGTAGAGAGGGGTTTCACCATGTTAGCCAGGCTGGTCTTGAACTCCCAACCTCAAGCAATCTGCCCACCTCAGTTTCCCAAAGTGCTGGGATTACAGGCATGAGCCATCACCTGGCTGAGATATTTTTCAAGATGTATGTGTTTACTACTATAAACTTCCTCTGTTTTTTATTTTAGATTCAGAGGGTATATGTACACATTTTTCAAATAAATATATTGCATACTGGTAAGGTTTGGCTTCTAGTGAACCTGTCCCTGAAACAGTAGACATTGTGCTCAACAGATTTTTTTTTGAGACATATTCTTGCTCTGTCACCCTAGCTGTTTTGCTGTGGCATGATCACAGCTCACTACCAATAGGCAATTTTTTGACCATCAACCTCCCCCAAATCTCTCCTTTTGGAGTCCCACTATCTATTGTTTCCACTCTATGTTCTGTTTTACTCATTGTTTAGCTCTCACTTATAAGGGAGAACATGTGGTATTTGATTTTCTGTTTCTGAGTTATTTCACTTACAATAAAGGTCCCCAGATCCATTCATATTACTGCATAGAGCATGATTTCATTTTTTATGGCTGCATACTATTCCATGCTCTACATACACCACATGTAAAAATCCAGTTCACTGTTAATTGACATTTAGATTAATTCCATGACTTTACTATTATGAGTAGGAATGTAAGACACATATGAGTGAAACTGACTTTTTAATATAATTATTTATTTTTGCTGTCAGATAGATGCCTAGTAGTTTTATGATTGGGTCAAATACTAGCTCTATATTCAATGCTTTGAGAAATGTCTATATTGTTTTTCATAGCAGTTGTGCTCACTCACGTTCCCACCACCAGTGAATAGGCATTCATTTTTCTCTGCATCCTCAAAAATATCTGTTGTATTTGTAGTACTAGCCATTCTGTGTAAGATGATATCTTATTGTGGTTTGTTTGTTTGTTTGTTTCTTTGTTTGTTTGTTTGTTTTTGAGATGGAGTCTCATTCTGTTCCTCAGGCTGGAGTGCAGTGGTATGACGGGTTGGCTCACTGGGTTCAAGTGATTCTCTGAACCCAATCTCTGCCTCCTGGGTTCAAGTGATTCTCCTCCTTCAGCCTCCTGAGTAGCTATGAGAGCTAATTTACATACAGCTAATTTTTGTATTTTTAGTAGACATGGGGTTTCATGGTATTTGTCAGGCTGGTTTTGAACTACTGATCTCAGATAATCCACTCACCTTGGCCTCCCAAAGTTACAGGTGTGAGCCACAAAGAGACAAAGAAAAAAAGAAGAAAGAAGAAAGAAAGAAAGAAAGAAAGAAAGAAAGAAAGAAAGAAAGAAAGAAAGAAAGAAAGAAAGAAAAAGAGAAAGAAAGAAAAAAGAAAGAAGAGAGAGAAAGAAAGAAAGAAAGAAAGAAAGAAAGAAAGAAAGAAAGAAAGAAAGAAAGAAAGAAAGAAAGAAAGAAAGAAAGAGAACAATTCAGACTGGGCATGATAGTTCATGCCTATAATCCAAGCACTTTGGGAGGCTGAGGCAGGAGGACTGTTGGGGCTCAGAAGTTTGAGACCAGCCTGAGCAATGGAAGAAGACCCTGTCTCTACAAAAATAAAAACAAAATTAACAATTGAGTGGCATTTAGTATATTCACAATGTTGTGTGACTACCTCTTTTCTTCTAGTTCCAAATTATTTCCATCATCCAAAAAAAAAAACCACCCCACCCCCTTTTTTGGAGATAAATTCTTGCTCTTTTGCCCAGGCTGGAGTGCAATGGCATGATCTTGGCTCACTGTAACCTCCCCCTCCAGGGTTCAACCAATTCTCCCACCTCAGCTTTCCAAGTATCTGGGATTATAGGCAGCCACTACCATGCTTGGCTAATTTTTGTATTTTTTGTATAGATGGGGTTTCACCATGTTGGTCAGGCTGGTCTCAAACTCCTGACCTTGTGATCCACCAGCATCAGCCTCCCAAAGTGCTGGAAATACAGACATGAGTCACCTCACCTGGCTGACCCTGTACCTGTTAAGCAGTTTCTCCTAACTCTCCCCTTCTGCAGTACCAGACAACCAGTAATCTGCCCTCCATCTCTATGATTGTATCTATTCTGGACATTTAATGTAAAGAATCATAAAATATGTGGCTGGGCACAGTGGCTTACACCTATCATATCAATAATTTGGGAGACCAAGGCAGGCAGATCACTTGATGTAAAGAATTCAAAACCAGCCTGGCTAACATGGTGACACAGCATATCTACTAAATATACAAAAATTATCTGGGCATGGTGGCATGTGCCTGTAGTCCCAGCTATTTGGGATGCTGAGGCAGTAGAAATGCTTATACCTGGAAGGTGGAAGTTGCAATGAGATGAGATCTCATGACTGCACTACAGCCTGGGTGACAGAGCAAGACTCTATCTCAAACAACAACAACACATGTTGTAGGATGCTTTTTTTGATATATAGTTTTGGTTTGTTGTTCAGGCTGTAGTACAGTGGTGTGATCTCAGCTCACTGCAACCTCTGCTGTCTGGGTTTAAGCATGTCTCAGCCTCCCTAGAAGGTGGGATTACAGGTGCCTCCCACCATGCCTGGCTATTTTTGTTTTCTTTCTAATGGAGATAGGATTTCTCCATTTTTGCCAGGCCAGTCTTGAAATTCTGATCTCAATTGATCCATTCTCCTTGGCTTCCCAAAGTCTGAGATTACAGACATGACCCACTGCACCTGGCCAAGAATCATACAGTATGTGGCCTGTTGTGTCAGGAGTTTTTTCCATTCAGCATAATAATGTTTTCAAGGGTCATCCAGGCATGTATAATGCATCAGTACTCTTTTTTTGTAACAGCTGAGTAATGTTCCACTGCAATTTGGGTTGTCTCCACCTTTTCCTACTATGAACACTGCTGCTGTGAACATGGGTGTACGTGTATTTGAGTTGGCTTAATTTTTTCAATTTGTTTTTTGAGACAGAGTTTCATTCTTGTTGCCCAGGCTGGAGTGCAATAGTGCAGTCATGGCTCACTGCAACCTCCGCCTCCCAGGTTCAAGGGATTCTCCTGCCTTAGTCTCCTAAGTAGCTGGGATTACAGGTATTTGCCACCATGTCCAGCTAATTTTGTACTATTAGGAGAGATGGGGTTTCTCTATATTGGTCAGACTGCTCTAGAACTTCTGACCTCAGAAGATCCATCCACCTTGGCCTCTTAAAGTGCTGGAGTTACAGGGATTAGTCACCATGCCCAGCAATATTTTGTTTTTTGAGACAGAGCCTCACCCAGCTGCCCAGGCTGGAGTGCAGTGATGTAATCTCAGTTCACTGCAACCACCATCTTCTGGGTTCAAGTGATTTTCCCATCTCAGTCTCCCAAGTAGCTGGGATTATAGGCAGTGGCCCTTATACCTGACTGATTTTTGAATTTTAGTAGAGACAGAGTTTCACCATGTTGACTGGGCTGGTCTTGAACAACTGACCTCAGGTGATCTGCCTGCCTCAGCCTCCCAAAGTGTTGGGTTTGCAGGTGTGAGCCACCACAACTGGCCTTTTTTATTTTTTTGGAGACAGAGTCCCACTTCTGCACCCAGGCTGGAGTGCAATGGTGCAATTTTGGCTCACTGCAAACTCCACCTCCCAGGTTCAAGAAATTTTCCTGCCTCATCCTCCCCAGTAGCTGGGATTACAAGCATGTGACACCACACCTGGCTAATTTTTGTATTTTTAATAGAGAAAGGGTTTCACCATGTTAGTCAGGCTTGTCTTGAACTCCTGACCTCACGTGATCTATCTGCCTTAAAATCCCAAACTCCTGGGATTACAGGTGTGTGCCTCTGTGCCCGGCAATTAGATTTTGTGTGTGTTCTAAGAACATTTAAAATCTACTCTCTTACCAATTTTCAAGTATATAATGTTACTAACTGTGGTCACCATCATGTGTAGTAAGAAGTTAAATTTGTAATTGTGACCTATCTACTGTGGTTTAGGAACTTAAAAAAAAAAAGGAAAAATAACACCTTTCATTTTTTTTCTTCTTTTAAAAATAAAAATCTATAGTAATGAAGATGGGTCTCACTAAGTTTCCCAGGCTAGCTTTGAACTCCTGAGGTCAAGTGATCTTGGCCCAAGGCCATACACCACACAACGAGGCTGGCAATGTAGCAGTAGATGGGCTCCTGCTCCACCTCGGTGATCACCAGGCCTGTGTGCACAGGAAGCTTCTCCAGGCAATGGCCCTTCACGTGCCAGCAGCGGGTGATGGGCGGCGGCCAGGCACAAACCCCCACGCCGGTGGCGATGTTGAAGGCGGTTCCTGCCTATTGCCAGGGGCTTGCAGAGCTTAAAGCCAAGCAGCGCTAGGACCGCGGCAGAGGCGGCGTGGCAGCTTTGCCGCCAGATCCAGTTGCTGGTGTGGAACTGAGAGTGGAGCCGGGAGGTGAGCTGAGCCTGTTGTGCAGACAGAGCAGCGCTGGCAGCACCCACCACACCAGTTTGTCCAGTCCCATTTTACTCCTGGGCCACTGGTGCACCCTCTTTCTCTCCAGCCCACTACCGCGACCTGATGGCTTTTATCCATCCCTGCAGCTTGCGCAGGCCATCGCTCAGCAATAAGTACACAGGAAGAGTGGCATTTGCAGGTGTAAAGATAACCACATCATTACTGCTGTTGGCTCTCACAGGTAAAGTCAGTTTTAAGTATTCTGTGTGATACACAAAAGTGAGGACAGTTCCTCTCCAGTGAACGAATGTTTTAATTTCTTTGAAGAAGGATGAGCAGATGACTTGGTGGAAGTCATAGTAATCACAAGAAAGAATCACCCACCTTTTTTACAGCTGAGTTACTCTTAGAAGGGTCTAATAGTAGTAATTTTTACAATAGTTTAAAATGCACTAGGCACACAGATACACACAAAATCTAATTCACACCACAAAAACATGAGCTTCCTCCCATATTTCAACTACTTCCAATCTAAAGTATCTTGACCAGGAGAGGATAAGTTTATGTATTTGGTGAATCCTGTTGGACTAAGGGCTTCACTGGTAATTGCTCGGGAACATGGTTACTCATTCTTTTTACTGCTCCCTGAAATATCAGATTAAGAAATTTCAAGCAGGTCCAGCTGAAAGCATAGCAAAATGTGGCACCTCATAAAATTGAAACTTAAGAATGTTAAGAAGAAATAGAGAATGCTGGATTTCTCACTACGCCACAAGCTCACTCATTTGGGGCCACTCAGGTTTTGACGAGATTCAGAGATGGGTATCATCCATGTTGTGTGGCATCCAGAAAAACAAAAGTCACCTTTTATCCAAGAAATATGAGCTATTTAAATATCATAGCTAAAAAAAGTAAGTGTCACTTGACTTCTGAAATGGCTGAATATTTAAACGGAGCATATTAGCTAAGAAGGTAATGTCAAAGACAAAGGTTCTGTTACCATCTATAGAGAATTTATGATCTAGAATTATTCCCTAAAATCCCATCCCAAGACCATGTTCCAGTACAATTTCCACAGTGCATTGAGAGTAACCTTCTTTTTTTTTTTTTAATTTTTATTGCATTATAGGTTTTGGGGTACATGTGCAGAATGTGCAAGATAGTTGCATAGGTACACACATGGCAGTGTGTTTTGCTGCCTTCCTCCCCTTCACCCACACTTGGTATTCATCCCCAGGCTATACGCCCGAGCCCCCCCCCCACTGTCCCTCCCCCATTTCCCCCAACAGTCCCCGATGTATAGTAGACCGCCTCTCTGTGTCCATGTGTTCTCATTTTTCTCACCCACCTATGAGTGAGTATATGCAGTATTTCTTTTTCTGTTCTTGTGTCAGTTTGCTGAGAATGATGTTCTCCAGATTCATCCATGACCTTACAAAGGACACAAACTCATCATTTTTGATTGCTGCATAATATTCCATGGTGTATATGTGCCACATTTTCCCAGTCCAGTCTATCATCGATGGGCATTTGGGTTGGTTCCAGGTCTTTGCTATTGTAAACAGTGCTGCAATGAACATTCGTGTGCATGTGTCCTTATAGTAGAACGATTTATAGTCTTCTGGATAGATACCCAGTAATGGGATTCCTGGGTCAAATGGAATTTCTATTTCTAGGTCCTTGAGGAATCGCCACACTGTCTTCAACAATGGTTGAACTAATTTGCACTCCCAAAAACAGTGTAAGAGTGTTCCTATTTCTCCACATCTTCTCCAGCATCTGCTGTCTCCAGATTTTTTAATGATCGCCATTCTAACTGGTGTGAGATGGTATCTCAATGTGGTTTTGATTTGCATCTCTCTAATGACCAATGATGATGAGCACTTTTTCATATGTTTGTTGGCCTCATGTAGGTCTTCTTTTGTAAAGTTTCTGTTCATATCCTTTGCCCATTTTTGAATGGGCTTGTTTGTTTTTTTTCTGTAAATCTGTTTGAGTTCTTTGTAAATTCTGGATATCAGCCCTTTGTCAGATGGGTAAACTGCAAAGATCTTTCCCATTCTCATGGTTGCTGATTCACTCTACTGACAGTTTCCTTTGCCATGCAGAAGCTGTGGAGTTTTATTAGGTCCATTTGTCTATTTTGGCTTTTGTTGCCACTGCTTTTAGTGTTTTGTTCGTGAAGCCCTTGCCTACTCCTATGTCCTGAACGGTTTTGCCTAGATTTTCTTCTAGGGTTTTTATGGTGTCAGGTCTTACGTTTAAGTCTTTAATCCATCTGGAGTTAATTTTAGTGTAAGGTGTCACAAAGGGGTCCAGTTTCTGCTTTCTGCACATGGCTAGCCAGTTTTCCCAACACCTTTTATTAAATAGAAAATCCTTTCCCCATTGCCTGTTTTTGTCTCGTTTATCAAACATGATATGGCTGTAGATATGTTGTGTTGCCTCCGATGTTTCTGTTCTGTTTCATTGGTCTATATCTCTGTTTTGGTACCAGTACCATGCTGTTTTGATTACTGTAGCCTTGTAGTATAGTTTGAAGTCTGGTAGCGTGATGCCTCCCGCTGTGTTCTTTTTGCTTAGAATTGACTTGGCTATGCGGGCTCTTTTTTGGTTCCATATGAAATTCATGGTGGTTTTTTCCAGTTCTGTGAAGAAATTCAATGGTAGTTTGATGGGGATAGCATTGAATGTGTAAATTACTTTGGGCAGTATAGCCATTTTCACAATATTGATTCTTCCTAACAACGAACATGGAATGTTTCTCCATCTGTTTGTGTCCTCTCTTATTTCGTTGAGCAGGTGTTTGTAGTTTTCCTTAAAGAGGTCCCTTACATTCCTAGTGAGTTGTATTCCTAGGTATTTTATTTTCTTTGTAGGAATTGTGAATGGCAGTTCGTTCTTAATTTGGTTCTCTTTAAGTCTGTTATTGGCGTATAGGAATGCTTGTGATTTTTGCACATTGATTTTATATCCTGAGACTGCTGAAGTTGCTTATCAGTTGCAGGAGCTTTTGGGCTGAGGTGATGGGGTCTTCTAGGTATACTATCATGTCGTCTGCAAATAGAGACAATTTGGCTTCCACCTTTCCTATTTGAATACACTTTATTTCTTTTTCTTGCCTGATTGCTCTGGCTAGAACTTCCAGTACTATGTTGAATAGAAGTGGTGAGAGAGGGCATCCTTGTCTAGTGCCGGATTTCAAAGGGAATGCTTCCAGTTTTTGCCCATTAAGTATGATATTGGCTGTTGGTTTGTAATAAATAGCTTTTATTACTTTGAGATATGTTCCATCAATACGAAGTTTATTGAGGGTTTTTAGCATAAATGGCTGTTGAATTTTGTCAAATGCCTTCTCTGCGTCAATTGAGATAATCATGTGGTTTTTGTTTTTGCTTCTGTTTATGTGGTGAATTACATTTATACACTTCCGTATGTTGAACCAACCTTGCATCCCCGGGATGAATCCTACTTGATCATGATGGATAAGTTTTTTAATGTGCTGTTACAATCGATATGCCAGTATTTTATTGAAGATTTTTGCATCTATGTTCATCATGGATATTGGCCTGAAGTTTTCTTTTCTTGTTGAGTCTCTGCCAGGTTTTGGTATCAGGATGATGTTGGTCTCATAAAATCATTTGGGAAGGGTTCCCTCTTTTTGGATTATGTGGAATAGTTTCAGAAGAAATGGTACCAGATCCTCTTTGTGTGTCTGGTAGAATTCGGCTGTGAACCCATCTGGACCTGGGCTTTTTTTGTGTGGTAGGCTCTTAATTGCTGCCTCAACTTCTGACCTTGTTATTGGTCTATTCATACTTTCGGCTTCCTCCTGGTTTAGGCTTGGGAGGACACAGGCATCCAGGAATTTATCCATTTCTTCCTGATTTACTAGTTTGTGTGCATAGAGTTCTTTGTAGTATTCTCTGATGATGGTTTGAATTTCTGTGGAATCTGTGGTGATTTCCCCTTTATCATTTTTTATTGCATCTATTTGGTTGTTCTCTCTTTTCTTTTTTATCAGTCTGGCTAGTGGTCTGTCTATTTTGTTGATCTTTTCAAAAAACTAGCTCTTACATTTATTGATTTTTTGAAGGGTATTTCTTGTCCCTATCTCCTTCAGTTCCGCTCTGATCTTAGTTATTTCTTGTCTTTGGCTAGGTTTTGAGCTTTTTTGATCTTGCTCCTCTAGCTCTTTCAATTTTGACGATAGGGTGTCAATTTTGGATCTCTCCACTCTTCTCATGTGGGCACTTATTGCTATATATTTTCCTCTACAGACTCCTTTAAATGTGTCCCAGAGATTCTGGTACGTTGTGTCTTCATTCTCGTTGGTTTCAAAGAACTTCTTTATTTCTGCCTTCATTTCATTGTTTATCCAATCAACATTCAAGAGACAGTTGTTCAGTTTCCATGAAGCTGTGCGGTTCTGAGTTATTTTCTGAATTCTGAGTTCCAACTTGATTGCACTATGGTCTGAGAGACTGTTCGTTATGTTTTCAGTTGTTTTGCATTTGCTGAGGAGTGCTTTACTTCCAATTATGTGGTCAATTTTGGAGTAGGTGTGATGTGGTGCTGAGAAGAATGTATATTCTGTAGATTTGGGGTGGAGAGTTCTGTAAATGTCTTTCAGGTTTGCTTGTTCCAGGTCTGAGTTCAAGTCCTGGATATCCTTGTTAATTTTCTGTCTGGTTGATCTGTCTGCTATTGACAGTGGAGTGTTAAAATCTCCCACTATTATTGTGTGGAAGTCTAAGTCTCTTTGTAAGTCATTAAGAACTTGCCTTATATGTCTGGGTGCTCCTACATTGGGTCCATATATATTTAGAATCGTTAGCTCTTTTTGTTGTATCGATCTTTTTACCATTATGTAATGACCTTCTTTGTCCCTTTTGAACTTTGTTCCTTTAAAGTCTATTTTATCAGAGATGAGAATTGCAACTCCTGCTTTTTTAGCTCTCCATTTGCTTGGTAAATCATCCTCCATCCTTTTATTTTGAGCCTTTGTGTATCTTTGTGTGTGAGGTGGGTTTCCTGGATACAGCACACTGATGGGTTTTGGTTTTTTATCCAATTTGCCAGTCTGTGTCTTTTGATTGGTGCATTTAGCCCATTTACATTCAGGGTTAATATTGTTATGTGTGAATTTGATACTGCCATTTTGGTGCTACCTGGCTGTTTTGCCCGTTGGTTCATGTACATTCTTCATTTTGTTGATGGTCTTTAGCATTTGGTATGCTTTTAGGATGGCTGGAACTGGTTGTTTCTTTCTTTTTTTTGTTTTAAATTATTCTAAAGTACTTTATTACCTATGAAGGAAAAACACTTTGGGAAAAAAAATCAGCAAAATCCACAGTATGTGAACCTCTACAGGATCTCTGCAGTCAAACTGCCTTGGTTTTACCTCTTGATAGCTCCGTGAATTTCATCAATTAATTTAGCTTGTCTTTTCTGTTTCTACAGATGAAAATTAAGTTGATGATAAGAGTACCTATCCCACATTGCTGTTGTAATGAGTTTGATTAAAATCTGGCATTATGAAAGTATTATTGCATATTACATACAAAGTATTTCTCAATAGAAATAATAAAATAGACAACTAGAGGTCTGATTAAGATTAGTTATCATGGACCTTAATTAAGGTCATAGGAGGATCTTGAATACAGTCTGTTATGATAACGACGTTTGCGGAGCACTGGAAAAAAATGTCAACCATATATTGCTTGGTTTCAATACCATAGAAAATGAAAAAAATGTTTTACCTTTATTCTCAGATTTTGCAGAGTGGTATATATGTTCTTTGTGTTTTTTTTTCCTTTTTTCATAGGTACACACATGGCAGTGTGCTTTGCTGCTTTCCTCCCCTTCACCCACACTTCGTATTCATCCCAAGGTTATCCCCCCCAGCCCCCCCCTGCTGTCCCTCCCCCATTTCCCCCAAAAGTCCCCAGTGTATAGTAGACCGCCTCTCTGTGTCCACGTGTTCTCATTTTTCTCACCCACCTATGAGTGAGTATATGCGGTATTTCTTTTTCTGTTCTTGTGTCAGTTTGCTGAGAATGATGTTCTCCAGATTCATCCATGTCCCTACAAAGGACACAAACTCATCATTTTTGATTGCTGCATAATATTCCATGGTGTATATGTGCCACATTTTCCCAGTCCAGTCTATCATCGTTGGGCATTTGGGTTGGTTCCAGGTCTTTGCTATTGTAAACAGTGCTGCAATGAACATTCGTGTGCATGTGTCCTTATAGTAGAACGATTTATAGTCCTTTGGATATATACCCAGTAATGGGATTGCTGGGTCAAATGGAATTTCTATTTCTAGGTCCCTGAGGAATCGCCATACTGTCTTCCACAATGGTTGAACTAATTTACACTCCCACCAACAGTGTAAGAGTGTTCCTATTTCTCCACATCCTCTCCAGCATCTGCTGTCTCCAGATTTTTTAATGATCGCCATTCTAACTGGTGTGAGATGGTATCTCAATGTGGTTTTGATTTGCATCTCTCTAATGACCAATGACGATGAGCACTTTTTCATATGTTTGCTGGCCTCATGTATTTCTGCTTTCGTAAAGTTTCTGTTCATATCCTTTGCCCATTTTTGAATGGGCTTGTTTGTTTTTTTCCTGTAAATCTGTTTGAGTTCTTTGTAAATTCTGGATATCAGCCCTTTGTCAGATGCGTAAACTGCAAAGATTTTTTCCCATTCTGATGGTTGCCGATTCACTCTAGTGACTGTTTGTTTTGCTGTGCAGAAGCTGTGGAGTTTGATTAGGTCCCATTTGTCTATGGAACTGGTTGTTTCTTTCTATGTGTAGTGCCTCTTTCAGGAGCTCTTGTAAAGCACGCCTAGTGGTGACAAAATCTCTGAGTACTTGCTTGTTCGTGAAGTATTTTAATTTTCCTTCACTTATGAAGCTCAGTTTGGCTGGATATGAAATTCTGGGTTGAAAGCTCTTTTCTTTAAGGATGTTGAATATTGGCCCCTATTCTCTTCTAGCTTGTAGAGTCTCTGCTGAGAGATCTGCTGTGAGTCTGATGGGCTTCCCTTTGTGGGTGACCTGACCTTTCTCTCTGGCTGCCCTTAGTATTTTCTCCTTCGTTTCAACCCTGGTGAATCTGACGATTATGTGCCTTGGGGTTGCTCTTCTTGTGGAGTATCTTTGTGGTGTTCTCTGTATTTCCTGGAGTTGAGTATTTACCTGTCTTGCTAGGTTGGGGAAATTTTCCTGGATAATATCCTGAAGAGTGTTTTCCAGCTTGGATTCATTCTCTTCATCACATTCTGGTACACCTATCAAACGTAGGTTGGGTCTCTTCACATAGTCCCACATTTCTTGGAGATTTTGTTCATTCCTTTTTGTACTTTTTCCTTTAATCTTGGTTTCTCGTTTTATTTCATTGAGTTGATCTTCGACTTCTTATATTCTTTCTTCCGCTTGGTCAATTCAGCTGTTGAAACTTGTGCATGCTTCACGAAGTTCTTGTGTTGTGTTTTTCAGCTCCTTCAATTCATTCATATTCCTTTCTAAGTTGTCCATTCTTGTTATCAATTCCTCAAATCTTTTTTCAAATCTTTTTTCAAGGTTCTTAGTTTCTTTGCACTGGTTTAGAACATGTTCCTTTAGCTCACTGAAGTTTCTCATTATCCACTTTCTGAAGTCTGATTCCGTCATTTCGTCACATTCATTCTCCATCCAGCTTTGTTCCCTTGCTGGTGAGGAGTTTTGGTCCTTTTTTGGAGGTGAGGTGTTTTGGTTTCGGGTGGTTTCCTTTTTGCGCTGGTTTCTTTTCATATTTATGGATTTATCTGCTGTCGTCTTAGTAGTTGCTGATTTTTCAATTTGGGTCTCTGTGGACGCTGAGATTGTTGATGATGAAGTATTTCTGTTACTTAATTTTCCCTCTAATGGTCTATCCCCTCTGCTGTATGAGTGCTGAGGTCCACTCCAGGCCCTTCTTGTCGGGGGTATACCTGTAGCAGCTGCGGAACAGTGAGGGATGATACCAGTTTCTTCTTCTGCTGTCCTTGTTCCAGAATAATGCCAGCCAAATGTCAGTCTGATTAGTCCTTTTCTGGGGTGACTCCTTGGATATACAGGGGTCAGGGAGCTGCTTGAGGATATAGTCTGTGCTTTATAGGAACTCCAGTGCTGAGCTGTGAGCTCCGTTGTTCATTCAGCGTTGTTGGGAGGTTGTTTATGTCTGCTTCTATAGAACTCATAAAACACCACCTTTTTTTTTTCTTTTTTCCCCCCCTTAGATGCTCTGTCTCAGGGAGTTGGGGCTTTCTTTATGAGTATCTGTTGCACTGTCCTGCCCCACTAGGCGGCAGTCTATTCACTATTTGCCTGCCGGGGCTCTGACCTGCTAGCGCGGGTCCGCCCTGTTTCTGCTGAGCTCCCTTCTGCTGTGGAGCACGGAGTCTCTCTGTTATGGCAGGTTGCCTCGGCAACAGCAGGCTGCGTCAGTCCTGGGCGGTACTTCAGTGGGGGTGGACTGCGTCAGCAATGGTGGACGCCCCTCCCTCACCGGGCTGCACCGTCCTAGATGCCGGCAGCAAAACTCTCAGCCCCACGCATCTCCAGACACCACCCTGCTTGTCCCCGTGAGCGTGGGACCCGCCGAGCCCGATCACCCAGCTTTCTGCCTCTCAGTCCGTCCTCTCTCTCTCTCTCTTCCTCTCCCCAAGCTGAAAGTTTGACTCTCTCACTGGCGCCCCAGTAGCCTGCCGATAGGGCACTGGGATCCGTGTGATCTCCTGTGCCACTGCCCACTACCCTGGCTCAGATCACGCTTCCAAGGAAACTCCTGGTCTGGCTCATTGTCCAAGTCCCGTTCAATCAGATGAACGTGCCAATCTGCCCTTCCAAATCTCAGATTGCCGGTTTAACAGGGCACCCAGGCCAGTGAGTTCCATGCCAGGTTCTGCTGCGATGCCGGCCAAAGAGGCGGCAGAAGCCGGCTGCATTAGCCGGCTTCGCAAGCGTCCTGTGTCTCTCCCACACCTGGGACTTTCAACGCTCTGTGGGCATAAAAGGAACATCCGAAAATTCGGCTAGGACTCAACCTCTGCGCCTTCACTGAGAGCTGCAATCCTGAGTCGCCTCTACGACGCCATCTTGCCTCCTCCCCTCATTACTGTTTCTTGGGATCCTCCGAGAGTAACCTTCTGAACTGCAAACTTGATTGTATAACTATCCAGATTACAATTATTTTCCTTTTTTTTAATTAGCCTTTAAGTTCTGGATTACATATGCAGAACTTGCAGGTTTGTTACATAGCTATATGCGTGCCATGTTGGTTTCCTGCACTCATCAACCCATCACCCACCTTAGGTATTTCTCCTAATGCTATTTCTTCTCTAGCTCCCCACCATGCTACAAAGTCTGACTCTTAAACTTTACAGAGATTTTTAGAAAACTGGCTCTTATCTGTTCAACCTTATCTTCTACAGCTCCTCTCTGTACATCCTGAGCTCTAACCACACCAAATTTAAGTCTCCAGAATCTAGGATTCTAGCATGTTCACTTATATAACTTTTCTTACATAATTGTTCTCTCTGAGGAACATGCTCACTCTTCTGCTTTTCTGGAAAATTACTATTCATTCAAGACAGACTCATCTCTTTGAAACCCGTTCTGCCATCATTCTCACTTTTACCTTAGGACTGTGCAGACTCAGAAACTACTATATGCAATTCTATAGAGTGTTTTGAACAATATTGACTTTGCTGCTTTGACTTTGAGGGTATTTTGTCCCCAGTGGAATAAGCTTGATATTTAATTCCAAAGGGACAAAGCACATGGGTATACATTCAACTCACCCATATTTCCAGGAATGTTCTCCAATCCCTCCACAGGAAAACAAGCTGCCTGAATGAGATGTGGCTTTAATCACCTTATTAGTCTGCTAAGGTAGCCATGAGAAAATACAACAACTGGATGACTTTAACAACAGAAATTTACTTTCTCACATTTCTGGAGGTTAGGCAGCCATGTTCAAGCTTCCAGATGATCCACTTCCTGGCTTGTATAAGCCCTTCTTGATTCCATGTCTTTGTATGTCATCATATGTCTTTTCTTGCTACATGTGTGTGATGGAGTGGGGAGTAGATACTATGCTTTGATATTTCCCCTTAAAAAGACACTAATCCTGTCAAATTAGAATCCACCCTTATGACCTCACTTAGTCTTATTTTACATCCTTGGGGGTCTCATTTTTAAATACAGCCTCACTGCGAGTTAGGCCTTACACACATAAATTTTGAGAAAACACAAACCTTCAGTTTATAACAACCACATTATGTTCTCAAAATCTAACAGGTGCTTATAGTGACTGTAAACATTTGTGTTATGATGAAACGCTATTCCATATGAAGAAAGAGTAAAGAAAACTGTTAATCAAAAGTACCCATTTCATGTGCTCCACGTGCAAATCCCTGTTGTAGAACATGTCAGTGTTATTGAGGAATCCATAATAAAATAATTTAATTGGAATTCAAACATGAAGAAGTACCAAATAAGGGTTTCTAATAGTAAGCAACTATAGGATAGAGCAAAGGTATTAAATTTGAAGTCAGGAAACATGAGTTCAAAATCCAGCTGCAACACTTTTGAGCTACATAAACTTAAGCAAGTTTTTTAACATATGTAAGCTTCAACTCCCTTTCCTATAATACAGTTTCAGAATACCTACCTGAGAAATCAAGCAAGACAAAATGTGTATATTCACTTTGTAAATCCTAACACTGCATATACGAAGAGTGTAACCAAGCCCTCAATAGGTGACTTCCTTGACAGGATCCTTGATCTCTTATCTCTTCTCAAATAAAAAAGGGGGATTTTCTGCCAGGCATTCCCTCCCTATACAGCAGGTCTTACTGCATTAACCACATTTGTACATACCTAGTTATCATTCTCAAAACTCAATATTTTATGCTGGTGCTCCACTAGAAAAAGATGTGTGGGGGACTCCCAAGATGGCATCATAGAAGCGACTCAGGATTGCAGCTCTCAGTGAAGGCGCAGAGGGTGAGTCCTAGCCGCATTCTCGGATGGACCTTTTTTGCCCACAGAGCGTTGAAAGTCCCAGGTGTGGGAGAGACACGGGAAACTAGTAAAGCCGGCTAACACAGCCGGCTCACACGGCCACTTCGGCTGGCGCTGCAGCGGGACCCAGCATGGAACTCACTGGTATGGGTGCCCTGTTAAACCGGCAATCTGAGATTTGGAAGGGCAGACTGGCATGTCCATCTGATTGAATGGGACTTGGACAGTGAGCCAGACCAGGAGTTTCCTGGGAAGCGTGATCTGAGCCAGTGCAGTGGGCAGCGGCACAGGAGATTGCATGGATCCCAGTGCCCTATTGGCAGGCTACTGGGGCGCCAGTGAGAGAGTCGACCTTTCAGCTTGCAGAGAGGGAGAGAGAGAGAGAGAGAGGATGGACTCTGAGGCAGGGAGCTGGGTGATCAGGCTCGGCGGGTCCCACCCTCACGGAAACAAGCAGGGCAGTGACTGGAGGTGTTTGGGGCTGAGATTTTTGCTGCCGGCATCTAGAACGGTGCAGCCCGGTAAAGGAGGGGCATCCGCCATTGCTGATGCAATCCGCCCCTACTGAAGTACCACCCAGGGCTGACACAGCCTGCCATTGCCGACGCAACCTGCCATAACAGAGAAACTCCGCCAGGAGGGGGGAGCACTCCACAGCAGAAGGGAGCCCAGCAGCAACAGGGCGGACCCGGGCTAGCAGGTCAGAGCCCCGGCAGGCAAATAGTGAATAGACTGCCACCTAGTGGGGCAGGACAGTGCAACAGATACTCATAAAGAAAGCCCCAACTCCCTGAAACAGAGCATCTAAGGGGGAAAAAAAGGTGGTGTTTTATGAGTTCTATCGCAGCAGACATAAACAACCTCCCAACAACCCTGAATGAACAACGGAGCTCACAGCTCAGCACTGGAGCTCCTATAAAGCACAGATCGTCTCCTTAAGCCCCTCCCTGACCTCTGTACATCCAAAGAGTCACCCCAAAAAAAAACTAATCAGACTGACATTTGGCGGGCATCATTCTGGAACAAAGACAGCAGAAGAAGAAACTGGTATCATCCCTCACTGTTCCACAGCTGCTACAGGTGTACACCAGACGAGCAGGGCCTGGAGTGGACCTCAGCACTCATACAGAAGAGGGGCTAGACCATTAGAAGGAAAACTAAGTTACAGAAATACTTCACCATCAACAATCTCAGCATCCACACAGAGACCCAATTGAAAAATCAGCAACTACTAAGACGACAGGCGGATAAATCCATAAAGATGGGAAGAAACCAGCGAAAAAAGGAGGAAAACACCTGAAACCAAAACACCTCACCTCCTACAAAGGACCAAAACTCCTCACCAGCAAGGGAACCAAGCTGGACGGAGAATGAATGTGACGAAATGACTGAATCAGACTTCAGAAAGTGGATCATGAGAAACTTCAGTGAGCTAAAAGAACATGTTCTAAATCAGTGCAAAGAAACTAAGAACCTTGAAAAAACATTTGAAAAAAGATTTGAGGAATTGATAACAAGAATGGACAACTTAGAGAGGAACATGAATGAATTGAAGGAGCTGAAAAACACAACACGAGAACTTCGTGAAGCATGCAGAAGTTTCAACAGCCGAACTGACCAAGTGGAAAAAAGAATATCAGAAGTCGAAGATCAACTCAATGAAATAAAACGTGAAACCAAGATTAAAGAAAAAAGCACAAAAAGGAATGAAAAAAATTTCCAAGAAATGTGGGACTATGTGAAGAGACCAAACCTACGTTTGATAGGTGTACCAGAATGTGATGAAGAGAATGAATCCAAGCTGGAAAACACTCTTCAGGATATTATCCAGGAAAATTTCCCCAACCTAGCAAGACAGGTCAATACTCAACTCCAGAAAATACAGAGAACACCACAAAGATACTCCACAAGAAGAGCAACCCCAAGGCACATAATCGTCAGATTCACCAGGGTTGAAATGAAGGAGAAAATACTAAGGGCAGCCAGAGAGAAAGGTCGGGTCACCCACAAAGGGAAGCCCATCAGACTCACAGCAGATCTCTTGGCAGAGACTCTACAAGCCAGAAGATAGTGGGGGCCAATATTCAACATCCTTAAAGAAAAGAATTTTCAACCCAGAATTTCATATCCAGCCAAACTGAGCTTCATAAGTGAAGGAAAAATAAAATCCTTCATGAACAAGCAAGTACTCAGAGATTTTGTCACCACTAGGCCTGCTTTACAAGAGCTCCTGAAAGAGGCACTACACATAGAAAAAAACAACCAGTACCAGCCATCGTAAAAGCATACCAAATGCTAAAGACCATCAACAAAATGAAGAATGTACATGAACCAATGGGCAAAACAGCCAGCTAGCATCAAAATGGCAGTACCAAATTCACACATAACAATATTAACCATAAATGTAAATGGGCTAAATGCACCAATCAAAAGACACAGACTGACAAATTGGATAAAAATCCAAAACACATCGGTGTGCTGTATCCAGGAAACCCACCTCACACGCAAAGATACACAACGGCTTAAAATAAAAGGATGGAGGAAGATTTACCAAACAAATGGAGAGCAAACAAAAGCAGAAGTTGCAATAATCGTCTCTGATAAGGTAGACTTTAAAGCAACAAAGATCAAAAGGGACAAGAAGGGTCATTACATAATGGTAAAAGGATCGATACAACAAGAAGAGCTAATGATTCTAAATATATATGGACCCAGTGTAGGATCACCCAGTTATATAAGGCAAGTTCTTAATGACTTACAAAAAGACTTGGACTTCCACACAATAATAGTGGGAGACTTTAACACTCCACTTTCAATAGCAGACAGATCAACCAGACAGAAAATTAACAAGGATATCCAGGACTTGTTCTCAGACCGGGAACAAGCAAACCTGATAAACATTTACAGAACTCTCCACCCCAAATCAATAGAATATACATTCTTCTCAGCACCACATCACACCTACTGAAAAATGGACCACATAATTGGAAGTAAAGCACTCCTCAGCAAATGCAAAACAACTGAAATTATAACAAACAGTTTCTCAGATCATAGTGCAATCAAGTTGGAACTCAGAATTCAGAAACTAACTCAGAACCGCACAGCTTCATGGAAACTGAACAACTGGCTCTTGAATGTTGATTGGATAAACAATGAAATGAAGGCAGAAATAAAGAAGTTCTTTGAAACCAACGAGAATGAAGGCACAACGTACCAGAATCTTTGGGACACATATAAAGCAGTCTGTAGAGGAAAATATATAGCAATAAGTGCCCACATGAGAAGAGTGGAGAGATCCAAAATTGACACCCTATCATCAAAATTGAAAGAGCTAGAGGAGCAAGATCAAAAAAGCTCAAATCCTAGCCAAAGACAAGAAATAACTAAGATCAGAACAGAACTGAAGGAGATAGAGACACAAAAAACCCTTCAAAAAGTCAATAAATCCAAGAGCTTGTTTTTCAAAAAGATCAACAAAATGGACAGACCACTAGCCAGACTGATAAAAAAGAAAAGAGAGAACAACCAAATCGATGCAATAAAAAACTATAATGGGGAAATCACCACAGATTCCACAGAAATTCAAACCATCATCAGAGAATACTACAAACAACTCTATGCACATAAACTAGTAAATCAGGAAGAAATGGATAAATTCCTAGATGCCTGTGTCCTCCCAAGCCTAAGCCAGGAGGAAGCCGAAACTATGAATAGACCAATAACAAGGTCAGAAGTTGAGGCAGCAATTAAGAGCCTACCACACAAAAAAAGCCCAGCTCTAGATGGGTTCTACCAGACACACAAAGAGGATCTGGTACCATTCCTTCTGAAACTATTCCAAATAATCCAAAAAGAGGGAACCCTTCCCAAATCATTTTATGAGACCAACATCATCCTGATATCAAAACCTGACAGAGACTCAACAAGAAAAGAAAACTTCAGGCGAATATCCATGATGAACATAGATGCGAAAATCTTCAATAAAATACTGGCAAACCGATTGCAACAGCACATTAAAAAACATCCATCATGATCAAATAGGATTCATCCCGGGGATGCAAGGCTGGTTCAACATACACAAGTCTATATATGTAATTCACTACATAAACAGAAGCAAAAACAAAAACCACATGATTATCTCAATTGACGCAGAGAAGGCGTTTGACAAAATTCAACAGCCCTTTATGCTAAAAACCCTCAATAAACTTGGTATTGATGGAACATATCTCAAAGTAATAAAAGCTATTTACGACAAACCAACAGCCAATATCATACTTAATGGGCAAAATATGGAAGCATTTCCTTTGAAATCTGGCACTAGACAAGGATGCCCTCTCACCGCTCTTGTTCAACATAGTACTGGAAGTTCTAGCCAGAGTAATCAGGCAAGAAAAAGAAATAAATGGTATTCAAATAGGAAAGGTGGAAGCCAAATTGCCTCTATTTGCAGACGACATGATAGTATACCTAGAAGACCCCATCAGCTCAGCCCAAAAGCTCCTGAAACTGATAAGCAAATTCAGCAAAGTCTCAGGATATAAAATTAATTTGCAAAAATCACAAGCATTCCTATACACCAATAACAGACTTAAAGAGAACCAAATCAAGAACGAACTGCCATTCACAATTGCTACAAAGAGATAAAACACCTAGGAATACAACTAACAAGGAACATAAAGGACCTCTTAAAGGAGAACTACAAACCACTTCTCAATGAAATAAGACAGGACACAAACAGATGGAGAAACATTCCATGTTCATGTTTAGGAAGAATCAATATAGTGAAAGTGGCCATACTGCTAAACGTAATTTACAGATTCAATGCTATCCCCATTAATCTACCAATGACCTTCTTCACAGAACTGGACAAAACCACCTTATACTTCATATGGAACCAAAAGAGAGCTCGCATAACCAAGTCAATTCTAAGCAAAAAGAACACAGCAGGAGGCATCACATTACCGGACTTCAAACTATACTACAAGACTACAGTAATCAAAACAGCATGATACTGGTACCAAAACAGAGATATAGACCAATGGAGCAGAACAGAGGCATCGGCGGCAACACAACATATCTACAACCATACAATCTTTGATAAACCTGACAAAAACAAGCAATGGGGAGAGGATTCCCTGTTTAATAAATGGTGTTGGGAAAACTGGCTAGCCATGTGCAGAAAGCAGAAACTGGACCCCTTCCTGACACCTTTCACTAAAATTAACTCCAGATAGATTAAAGACTTAAACATAAGATCTGGCACCATAGAAACCCCAGAAGAAAATATAGGAAAAACCATTCAGGACATAGGAGTAGGCAAGGACTTCATGACCAAAACACCAAAAGCATTGGCAACAAAAGCCAAAATAGACAAATGGGACCTAATCAAACTCCACAGCTTCTGCACGACAAAAGAAACAGTCATTAGAGAGAATCGGCAACCAACAGAATGGGAGAAAATTGTTGCAGTTTACCCATCTGACAAAGGGCTGATATTCAGAATTTACAAAGAACTAAAACAGATTTACAAAAAAAAAAAAACAAGCCCATTCAAAACTGGGCAAAGGATATGAACAGACACTTTACAAAAGAAGACATACATGAGGCCAACAAACATATGAAAAAATGTTCATAATCACTGGCCATTAGAGAAATGCAAATCAAAACTACATTGAGATACCATCTCACGCCAGTTAGAATGGCAATCATTAAAAAATCTGGAGACAGCAGATGCTGGAGAGGATGTGGAGAAAGAGGAACACTTTTACACTGCTGGTGGGAGTGTAAATTAGTTCAACCATTGTGGAAGACAGTGTGGTGATTCCTCAAGGACCTAGAAATAGAAATTTCATTTGACCCAGCAATCCCATTACTTGGTATATATCAAAAGGATTATAAATCGTTCTATTATAAGGACACATGCACACGAATGTTCATTGCAGCACTGTTTACAATAGCAAAGAACTGGAACCAACCCAAATGCCCATTGGTGATAGACTGGACTGGGAAAATGTGGCACATATACACCATGGAATATTATGCAGCAATCAAAAATGATGAGTTTGTGTCCTTTGTAGGGACATGGATGAATCTGGAGAACATCATTCTCAGCAAACTGACACAAGAACAGAAAAAGAAATACCGCATATACTCACTCATAGGTGGGTGAGAAAAATGAGAACACGTGGACACAGAGAGGCGGTCTACTATACACTGGGGACTGTTGGGGGGAATGGGGGAGGGACAGCAGGGGGGGCTGGGGGGATATCCTGGGGATGAATACCAAGTGTGGGTGAAGGGGAGGAAAGCAGCAAAGCACACTGCCATGTGTGTACCTATGCAACTATCTTGCTCGTTCTGCACATGTACCCCCAAACCTATAATGCAATAAAAATTAAAAAAAAAAGAAAATAAAACAGATCCACTGAGTTATAGTTTACAATAGAAATGGAAACACCCCTTTGTGAATATGGCAGAGAATAGCTCAATATTTATCAATCATGCTTTTTCTTTCTGAGCACTTAGGAAAACTACATTTCCCAGCATTGTTGGCAGTTAAGACTGGGGTCCTGTCATGGAAGTAATGTTCACTACTTTCAGTCATGGCCACAAAATATGTCATGTGATCTTCCTCACTCTTTGTTAGCCAGCCAGCTAAATACAGATGGTACAGCAGAAAACTCTGCAGAGGCCCTAGAAAATTATTCTACCACAAGATGGAAGAATTGGGATTCCAGAATCATAGAATGGAAAGCTGCCAAAAGAAAAAACTTCAGCGGGTGAAGTCACTAAGATTTTAAGGTTGTTTTGTTACAGGACTTGGCACTAACTACGTTGATTAATACAATTTCTCAGGAGTCAGAGAATCTAAGTCTAGGGCAAAAATAATAGATAATTCCAGGAGAAAAAGTATGATTTGTTCTTCCACAACTGATGAGCATTGCTCAGAGTATTTTCTGGACAGATTTCTTTCCTTTTCCATCACCACTCTCCCACACCCAGGTGGTAATAACGCCACAACTAGCAGAGGCCAACCTATCATAAACATCCTTCTCATTAGAGTGTCCAAGCACACTGACAATGCAAATCTGTACTGGTTTGTAGACTGCATAACAGAAGAGAAGGTGGAGAATATTTCACCACTTTAACAAGAAGTGGTTGGAGAGCAGAACAGAGGAGAGTAACGTGTCAGAATCAAAGAATGTCTCAGTAGTTACCTAGGATGCAGGCAGCCCAGGAAGGTCTGAGGAGACCAGAGCAAACTAAAATTTCTAGAGGGTTCAGCCTTCCCAGACACCTGCATAGTTAGTAGGGAAGAATCATGCTAAAAGAGCTCAGGTTATAGTACCCATTTTATTCCCTTCCTTATTTTCCTTTTATGTTGAACTTTTCTCATTAAAAGCATCCTGACTTTTCAGCTAATGCTTTTGAGTAGCACAATGATTTTGCACCTTCCTGTAAAGGAGAATATTGGAATTACACGTTGAGTGAGGGACATGCCGAGAACTTCTGTCCATCCTCCAGTGAACTGTGTGATAATCCTGTTAAGCTTCTTACAGGAAAGTCATTAAACGGTTTTGAAAGCTGTTTCCTCTCACATCATAACTGCATGCATAATCTGATCTATTCTTTTTAATATAAGCTGTTTGACTGCACAGATTTAAATAACAGCACTTTGCTTGTTTTAGATAATCTCTTCTTACACTCCCCTCAGCTCAGTTACTGAGTGCATTTGTAGACTTTCTCTCAGTTTATGTATCATCCTGTAATTTTTCTTTGTTCACGATTTTAACATTTAATTGATTTTCTTTTAACAGTATAGCACACTTCCTCTAGTTTTTTGATGCCTTGTTCATTACTTGTGCCAACACATTTTTCACTCACATCACCCTGTCACCTTCCTGTGTATTGGTCTGTTTGAATTTGTTGTAATTGGTGTTTTGTTCTTATTGCAACCCACCTATCTTCATGAAACTGCCTATTTTTGTTAAACATAATTTATGTTTGGCACTTCACCTTTTTTTTGGCTCCAAGATACTTTATCACCTAGTTATTTTTTTTTTCATTCTTTGTCCTTTTCTTCCTTCTTTCCTCCCTCCCTCCCTTCTTTTCTTTTCCCTTCTTTCCCTCCTTTCTCCCTTTTCTTGTTCGCATTTCTTTCCATGCTCTCTCCCCAACTCCCCATCACCCTCTGTCCCTCCCCTATTTCCCCTCAACAGACCCCAGTGTGTGATGCTTCCCTTCCTGTGTCCATGTGTTCTAATTGTTCAACACCCACCTATCAGTGAGAACATGTGGTGTTTGATTTTCTGCTCTTGTGTCAGTTTCCTGAGAATGATGGTTTCCAGGTTTATCCATGTCTCTACAAAAAACATGAACTTATCGTTTTTGATGGCTGCATAGTATTTCATGGTGTATATGTGCCATATTTTCCCTGTCCAGTCTATCATCGATGGGCATTTGGGTTGGTTCCAGGTATTTGCTATTGTAAACAATGCCACAATGAACATTCGTGTGCATGTGTCCTTATAGTAGAACGATTTATAATCCTTTTGATATATACCCAGTAATGGGATTGCTGGGTCAAATGGAATTTCTATTTCCAGGTCCTTGAGGAATTGCCACACTGTCTTCCACAATGGATGAACTAATTTACACTCCCACCAGCAGTGTAAAAGTGTTCCCATTTCTACACATCCCTCCAGCATCTGTTGTCTCTCGATTTTGTAATGATTGCCATTCTAACTGGCATGAGATGATATCTCCACATAGTTTTGATTTGCATTTCTCTAATGTTGGCCTCATGTATGTCTTCTTTTGTAAAGTGTCTGTTCATATCCTTCTGCCACTTTTGAATGAGCTTGTTTGTTTTTTTCTTGTAAATCTGTTTTAGTTCTTTGTAAATTCTGGATATCAGCCCTTTGTCAAATGGGTAAACTGCAATAATTTTTTCCCATTCTATTGGTCATTGATTCACTCTAATGACTGTTTCTTTTGCTGAGCAGAAGCTGTGGAGTTTGATTAAGTCCCATTTGTCTATTTTGGCTTTTGTTGCCAATGCTTTTGGTGTTTTTGTCATGAAGTCCTTGCCTACACCTATGTTCTGAATGGTTTTGCCTAGGTTTTCTTTTAGGGTTTTTATGGTGTTAGGTCTTATGTTTAAGTCTTCAATCCAGCTGGAGTTAATTTTAGTGTAAAGTGTCAGGAAGGGGTCCAGTTTCTGCTTTCTGCACATGGCAAGCCAGTTTTCCCAACACCATTTATTAAACAGGGAATTCGTTCTCCATTGCTTGTTTTTGTCAGGTTTGTCAAAGATCAGATGGTTGTAGATGTGTGGTGTTGCCTCCAAGGCCTCTATTCTGTTCCATTGGTCTATATCTCTGTTTTGGTGCCAGTACCATGTTGTTTTAATTACTGTAGCCTTGTAGTATAGTTTGAAGTTTGGTAGTGTGATGCCTCCCACTTTGTTCTTTTTTCTTAGAATTGACCTGGGTTTTGAGCTATGTGGGCTCTCTTTTGGTTCCATATAAAGTTTAAGGTGGTTTTCCCAGTTCTGTGAAGAAGGTCATTGATAGCTTAATGGGAATAGCATTGAATCTCTAAATTACTTTGAGCACTATGGCCGTTTTCAGGATATTGATTCTTTTTAACCATAAACATGGAATGTTTCTCCATCTGTTTGTGTCCTCTCTTATTTCATTGAGCAGTGGTTTGTAGTTCTCCTTGAGGAGGTCCTTTATGTACCTTGTTAGCTGTATTCCTAGGTATTTTATTCTCTGTAGCAATTGTGAATGGTAGTTCATTCTTGATTTGGCTCTCTTTAAGTCTGTTATTGGTGTATAGGAATGCTTGTAATTTTGCATATTGCTTTTGTATTCTGAGATTTTGCTAAAGTTGCTTATCAGATTCAGGAGATTTCGGGTTGAGACAATGGGTCTTCTAAATACACACTCATGTCATCTGCAAATAGGGACAATTGAACTTTCTTCTTTCCTGTATTAGTACACTTTATTTCTTTTTCTTGCCTGATTGCTCTGGCTAGAACTTCCAATACTGTATTGAATAGGAGTGGTGAGAGAGGACATCCTTGTCTAGTGCCAGATTTCAAAGGGAATGCTTGTGGGTTTTGCCCATTCAGTATGATATTGGCTGTTGGTTTGTCAAAAATAGATTTTATTATTTTGAGATACTTTCCATCAATCCCTGTAAATTAGTTTAATTGAGGGTTTTAAGCATAAAGAGCTGTTGAATTTTGTCAAAGGCCTTTTCTGCATCAATTGAGCTACTCATGTGCTTTTTGACATTGGTTCTGTTTATGTGGTGAATTACATTTATAGATTTGTGTATGTTGAACCACCCTTGAATCACAGGGATGAAGCCTACTTGATCATGGTGGATAAGCTTTTTGATGTGCTGTTGCAATCCGTTTGCCAGTATTTTATTGAAGGTTTTTGCATCTATGTTCATCATGGATATTGGCCTGAAGATTTCTTTTTCTGCTGAGTCTCTGCCAGGTTTTGGTATCTCGATGATCTTGGGCTCAAAACATGATTTGAGAAGGATTCTCTCTTTTTCTATTATTTAGAATAGTTTCAGAAGAAATGGTACCAACTCCTCTTTGTATGTCTCATAGGATTTGGCTGTGAACCCATCTGAACTTGGGCTTTTTTGTGTGGTAGGTTCTTAATTGCTGCCTCAACTTCAGGCCATCTTATTGGTCTATTCAGAGTTTTGACTTCTTCCTGGTTTAGGCTTGGGAGGATGCAAGTGTCCAGGAATTTATCCATTTTTTCTGGGTTTACTAGTTTATGTGCATAGAATTGTTTGTAATAATCTCTGATGGTTGTTTATATTTCTGTTGAATTTGTGGTGATATTCCCGTTATTTTTTATTGCATCTATTTGATTATGATGTCCTATCTTTTTTATTAATCTGGCTAGTGGTCTCTACATTTTGTTGATCTTTATGAAAAACCAGCTCCTAAATTTATTGATTTTTTGAAGGGTTTTTTGTGTCTCTATCTCCTTCATTTCTGCTCTGATCTTAGTTATTTCTTGTCTTCTGCTAAGTTTTGAGTTTTTCGATCTTGCTACTCTAGCTCTCAATTTTGATAATAGGGTGTCGATTTTAGATCTTTCCTTGCTTCTCATGTGGACATTTATTGCTATATATTTTCCTCTAGCAATTGCTTTAAATGTGTCCCAGAGATTCTGGTATGTTGTGTCTTCGTTCTCATTGGTTTTGAAGAACATTTTTATTTCTGCCTTCATTTCATTTTTATCCAGTCAACAATCAAGAGCCTGTTGTTCAATTTCCATGAAGCTGTGTGGTTCTGAGTTAGTTTCTGAATTCTGAGTTCTAACTTGATTGCACTGTGGTCTGAGAGAGTGTTTGTTATGATTTCTGTTTTTTGCCTTTGCTGAGGAGTGATTTACTTCCAATTGTGTGGTCAATTTTAGAGTAAGTGTAATGTAGTGCTGAGAAGAATGGATATTCTGTGGATTTGGCTTGGAGAGTTCGGTAAATGTCTGTTAGGTTTGATTGATCTAGGTCTGAGTTCAAGTCCTGAATATGCTTGTCAATTTTCTGTGTGATTGATCTGTCTAATATTGACAATGGGGTGTTAGAGTCTCCCAATATTATTGTGTGGGAGTCTGTCTCTTTGTAAGTTATTAAGAATTTGCTTTACATACCTTGCTTTATGTATCAGGGTGCTCCTATATTGGGTGCTTATATATTTAGGATCATTAACTCTTCTTGTTGCATTTGACCCTTTTACCATTATGTAATCTTCTTCTTTGTCTCTTTTGATCTTTCTTGGTTTGAAATGTATTTTATTAGAGATGAGGATTGCAATCTCTGCTTTACTTTTTTCTCCATTTTCTTTGTAAATCTTCCTCCATTTTTTTTGTTTTGAGCCTTTGTGTATCCTTACATGTGAGATGGGTTTCCTGGGTACAGCACATCGATGGGTTCTGGGTTTTTATCCAACTTGCTCGTCTGTGTCTTTTAATTGTGGCGTTTAGCCCATTTACATTTAGGGTTAATATTGTTATGTGTGAATTTGATCCTACTATTTTGATGCTATCTGGCTGTTTTGCCTATTAGTTGATGCAGTCTTTTTATTGTGTCGATGCTCTTCAACATTTGGTATGTTTTTGGAGTGGCTGGTACTGGTTGTTTCTTTCTATGTTTAGTGTCTCTTTCAGGAGCTCTTTTAAAGCAGGCCTGGGGTGATAAAATGTCTGAGTACTTGCTTGTTCATAAAGTATTGTATTTTTCCTTCAATTATGAAGTTTAGTTTGGCTGGATATAAAACTCTGGGTTGAAAGTGCTTTTCTTTAAGGATGTTGAATATTGGCCCCCACTCTTTTCTGGCTTTTAGGAATCCTGCTGAGAGATCTGCTGTGAGTTTAATGGGTTTCCCTTTGCAGGTAACCCGACCTTTCTCTCTGGCTGCCCTTAGCATTTTCTCCTTCATTTCAACCCTGGTGAATCTGACAATTATGTGCTTGGTGTTGCTCTTGAGGAATGTTTTTGTGGTGTTCTCTGTATTTCCTGGACTTGAATATTGTCCTGCCTTGCTAGGTTGGAAAAGCTTCTCTGGATGGTATCCTGAAGTGTGTTTTCCAGCTTAAATTCATTCTCTTCATCACATTTAGGTACACCTATCAAACATAGATTAGGTCTTTTCACATAGTCCCATATTTCTTGAAGATTTTGTTCATTCCCTTTTACCCTTTTTTCTCTAATCTTGCCTTCTCATTTTATTTCATTGAGTTAATCTTTGACCTCTGATATCCTTTTTTCTGCTTGGTCAGTTTAGCTGTTGAAACTTGTGTATGTTTTGCAAAGTTCTCGTGTTGTGTTTTTCAGCTCCATCAATTCACTTACATTTCTCTCTAAGTTATTTATTCTTGTTAGCATTTATCAAATCTTTTTTCAAGGTTCTTAATTTCTTTGCATTGAGTTAGAACATGTTTTTTTAGCTCACAGAAGTTTCTTATTATTCACCTTCTGAAGCCTGATTCTTTCAGTTCATTACACTCATTCTCCATCCAGCCTTGTTCCCTTGCTGGTGAGGAGTTGTGATTCCTTGTAAGAGGAGAAGCGTTCTGGTTTCAGGTGTTTTCATCCGTTTTGCACAGGTTTCTTTCCATATTTGTGGATTTGTCCACCTGTCATCTTCGTAGTTGTTGACTTTCAGATTGGGTCTCTGAGTGAACATTTAGTTTGTTGGTGATGAAGTTTTTTTTCTGATTCTTAGTTTTCCTTCTAACATTCAGGTCCCTCTGCTGTAGAACTGCTGAGGTCCACTCAAGGCCCTGCTTGCCTAGCAATCACGTGTGGTGGCTGCAAAACAGTAAGGGTTGCTGCCAGTTTCTTCTTCTTCTATCTTTGTCCCAGAAGGACACTGGCTAGATGTCAGTCTGAGCTTTCCTTTATGAGGTGACTCTTTGGATAATGGTGGTCAGAAAGCTGCTTGAGCAAACAGTCTGTCCTTTATAGGAGCTCAAGTGCTGAGCTGTGAGTTCCATTGTTCATTCAGAGCTACTGGGCAGGTACATTTAAGTCTGCTGCAGTAGAACTCATAAACCCCCCTGTTTTCCCCCAGGTGCTCTGTCCTGGGAAGTTAGGGCTTTATTTATGAATTTCTGTTGTGTTGCTGCCTTTTTTCATGGCTTCCCTACCCAGTGAGGAGGCAGCCTAGTCACTGTCTTCCTGCAGAGGCTTTGCTGAGCTGCTGTGGGCTCTGCCCAGCTGCCCTGTGAACTTCCCTGCAGTCCTGTTTATATGGGTATAGTTAGAACTGCCTCGGCAATGGTGGCCCACCTCTGTAATGTTGGATTCTCTCTGTAATGGCAGGCTGCCTCGGCAATGACAAACTGCCTTGGCAATGATGGGCTGCCTCAGCAATGGTAGACTACCTCCAAAGTGGTGGACTGCCTCAGTAATGGTGGACATCCCTCCCCCACAGAGCTGTAACATCCTGGGTTCAGCTGTGCTTGCTGTGAAACTCTCAATCCAGAGTATTTGCGATTGCTGATTTTTTGTGGGGGTGGGACCAGTCTAGCCTGTTAGCCTGATCACCCAACTCCCTGCCTCAGAGCGCTTTTTTAAAATTTAGTTGAATGGGCAACTCTGTCTCCTTGGTGTTCCAGTCACCTGTTGAAAAGTTGCCAGGATCTGTGTGATTTCCCATGTAGTGACCCACTGCACCAGCTGAAACAGCCACGCTGAGATTCATGGCACTTTTTTGCTGGGGAATCTCCTGGCCTGGCTCCCTGTTTCCATCCCCCTTTTTATCAGTTGAATGGGCCAGTGAAAACGGCTCCCAGACCAGTGTATTTTGTGTGGAGAACTGCCGCACCTGGCCAAAACAGCCATGCTGGCAACCCATGGAGCTCTTCCACCTGGGAATCTCTTGGTCTGTGGGCAGGAAAGATTCATCTGAAAATGTGGAGTCCACTCACCCTCGGCACTTTCACTGGGAGCTGCAATCCTGAGCTGCTCCTAATCAGCCATCTGGAATCAGTCCCCTGAAAATTTACTTTCTCAGAATCTTGGAAGCTAGAAGTCCAAAACCAAAATGTCAGAAGATGTGGTTTCTTCAGAAATCTCTCTTCTTGTCTGGCAGATGACTGCCTTATGTCTGTGTTCTCACATGGGGTTTTTCCTGGTGTCTCCTGTGTGTTCACATTTTATCTTCTTATAAGGGCGCCAGTGAATTTGGATTGAGCTGCACTGTAACAGTCTCACTTTTCTTTCTTCTTTTTTAATGTCAAGGCTGTAGTGCCATGATGTGATCTTGGCTCACTGCAACCTCTGCCTCCCAGGTTCAAGTGATTCTCCTGTCTCAGCCTCCTGAGTAGCTGGGATTACAGGAATGCACCACCACATTTAGCTAATTTTTGTATTTTTAGTAGAGACAAGTTTTCACCATTTGCAAGGTTGGTCTTGAACTCCTGACCTCAAGTGATCCGCCCAACTCGGCCTCCCAATGTGCTGAGATTACAAGTGTGAGCCATTACATCTGACCCAGCCTCACATTTTAATCATCTCTTTAAAGGCTTCATCTCAGTTAAAGTCACACTCTGAGGTACTGGGGGTTAGGGCTTCAACATAAATTTTTTGGTTGTGGGAGGAGGAAATTCACATTTAATACATTTCAACCTTCACTAACCTTCCAGATTATGGCCATTTGCCTATGGTAGTAGTTCTCTTGGGGGAAAGTTCCAAGACCCCCAGTGGATGTCTGAAACCATGCATGATGCAGAGCCCGGTATGTATAATGTTTTTTCTATGCATACTTACCTATGATAAAGGTTTATTAATAAATGAGATGCAGTTCACTTTTATTATAAGTTACTATTGTTAGCTTCTTAGCTTCAGACTGAAGATAACAATAGTAACACAACAAAGTAACAATTATAACAATACACTGTACTAAAAGTTATGTAGATGTTTTCAGCGTCTCTCAAAATATTTTTTTTAAGACAGAGTTTTGCCCTGATTGCCCAGACTAGAGTACAGTAGTGTGATCTCAGCTCACTGCAACCTCTGCTTCCTGGGTTCAAGCGATTCTCCTGCCTCAGTCTCCTGACTAGCTGGGATTACAGGTGCTCTCTACCATGCCTGGCTAATTTTTTGTATTTTTAGTAGAGACATTTTTTACCATGTTGGCCAGGCTGGTCTTGAACTCTTAACCTCAGGTGATCCAACAGCCTCAGCTTCACAAAGTGCTGGGATTACAGTCTGGAGTTGCCATGCCTGGCCTCAAAATATCTTCTCATTGTACTGTGCTCACTCTTCTTAGGATTATGCGAGACAACACAATGCCTACGAGATAAAATGAAGGGAATAGTGCAATAATTCATATCCAGGCTGTGATGGGGTTGACATGACATGACATCACCATACTTAGAATGGCATGCAATTTAAAACTTTTACATTGTTTATTTCTAGAATTTTTTATTTAATAGTTTTGAATTGCTGTTGATTATGGGAAATTGTGGAAAGTAAAAGTGGGCTGGTCTCTGTGGCTCATGCATATAATCTCAGCATCTTGGGAGGCCAAGGCAGAAGGATTGCTTGAGTTTTGGAGTTCAAGACCAGCCTGGGAAATGTAGTGAGACCCCATATCTAAAAAAAAAATACAAAAATTAGCCAGACATGGTGGTGTGCACCTGTAGTCCCAGCTACTTGGGAGGCTGAAGTGGGAGGATCACTTGAGCTCAAGAGTTTGAGGCTGCTGCGACTCAACATGTCAGCCTGGGCAATAGAGCAAGTCCCTGCCGAGAGAGAGAGAGAGAGAGAGAGAGAGAGAGAGAGAGAGAGAGAGAGAGAGAGAAAGGGAAAAGAAGAAAGTAAGGGAGAGAGGGGAGGGAAGGGAAAAAAGGGAGGAAGGAGGGAAGGGAGGAAGAAAGGAAAGGAAGAGAGGGAGGGAGGAAGGATAGAAGGAGGGAAGAAGGGAGGGAAGGGAGAAAGGGAGGGAGGGAGGAACAGAGGGTGAGAGGAAGGAAGAAAAGAAGAAGGAGGGAGGGAGGGAAGGAAATGGAAGGGAAGAAGATAGGGAAGGGAAGAAGGAAAACAGTAGGAAGGGAGGAGGGTAGGAGAGAGGGAGTGAGGGAGAGAGGGAAGTAAGGCAGGAATAAAGAAGAAGGAAAGAAAAAGAAGAAAGGGAAACTTAATAATGGGGGATGCCTGTATTTTAAAAATAAAATTTACTATATGATGCTATAAGATAATCCCATTGATGTTTGACTAGTACCACTGATGATGTGGAACAGAAGATGTTTATAATCCTGAATGCAGATCCTATAAGAGAGCATTCAGAATTCAAGAGCCTGCAGGCAGCTGCTTCTTGTTATATAGAAATAGATAAGAAAGGCATAAAACTTGGGACACATGAGAACTTCCTTTCAATAGGCTGCTTAAGCCCTATGGTTTCAGCAAAATCTTAAAACTGATATGAGACTCTGTTCATTTTATTAATTTTTCTAATTATTCAGCAGTTTTTTGTAGTTCACTTTAAGTGTACAGAATATGTCTGTTGAATATCTATGAAATCCAGAACATACAATGTTGTAGTTTTATCTGTATATAAAGAATTTTCATTTTTGTATATATAAAGGTCACAAGACTTGTCAGTGGAAGTGGCTTTAAATATTTGCTTTATCACTTCCTAGGTGTCTGTGACCTTGGGATAAAGGTCTAGAACTTTCTGTGATTAAAAGCATGGGCAGGACCAGGCACGGTGGCTCATGCCTGTAATCCCAGCAATTTGGGAGGCTAAGGTGGGTGGATCATCTGAGTTCAGGATTTTGAGAACAGCCAGATCAACACCATGAAACCCCATCTCTACTAAAAAAAAATAGAAAATTAGCCAGGTTTGGTGACAGATGTCTGTAATCCCAACTACTCTGGAGGCTGAGGCAGGGGAATTGCTTGAATCCAGGAGTCAGAGGTTCCTGTGAGCCAATATCACACCATTGCCATCAAGCCTGGGCAACAAGAGCAAAACTCCATCTCAAAAAAACAATTAGCAGTGGGTTCTAGCTGCCTGCTTTCACAAAACTGATGCTATTACTTGCTACTTGTGTGGCCTTGGGAATTTTATTATGCTTCAATTTTTTTCTCTGTAATCTTCATGCAAGTCTTCCATAAGTCTAAAATTATTTTTTATAAAAAGTTTAGAAAGGCCAGACATGGTGGCTCACACCTGTAATCCCAGCATTTTGGAAAGCTGAGAAAGAATTGCCTGAGCCTGGAAGTTGGAGACCAGCTTGAACAGCATAGTGAGGCCCTGTCTCTACAAAAAAAAATAAAAAATACATGGCTGGGCATGGCAGCATGTGCCTGTAGTCCCAGACACTGAGGAGGGTGATGTTGAAGGATCGCTTTAGTCCAGGAGGTTGAGGCTGCAGTGAGCCATGACCATGCCACCACACCACAGACAGGGCCACAGAGCAAGACCATCTCTCTTAAAAAAAGGTTAAAAGTATATCTTCTTTTTTAAAACTAGAGGGCCAATATACATATAAAGAAAATTGTCATATCATCAGATTCTATTCTGCACTCATCCCTAATAAAACATGCTGTCTTCAGCTTTACATAGTTGAAGACAACTTCATTTAGTCTTCAACTTTATTTAATTAAAGAGAGAAAATGTTCCAAGTGGGGCTCCCTTTATCCAAGGAGTCTCGAATTTTACTATGTATTGTTCAAACTGAAAAGAGACTTTGTACATGATCTCAGATGTCATGAAGAAGTTGAAATAAGTTATATTTCTAGTTAAATTAAATTAAGAGTTGCTTCAAGTTCTTAATTAGTAGTACATTAAATAGTCAGGGATACACTCCTAATTTTATGATCACCTATCCAGCCATTTTCCTGAAATATAAAATCTCTAATTTTCACAAAGACCATTATATAAAAATGTAGGCAAGAGTATGTGGCTACTGTCTTTTTCTCTTTTCTTTTTCTGAGACAAGGTTTCACTGTTGCCCAGGCTGGAGTGTAGTGGCATGAACAAGGCTCATGGCAGCCTCAACCACCCTGGCTCAAGGGATCCTCCCACCTTAGCCTCAAGTAGCTGGGACCACGGTGTGTAGAACTATGGGCGTGTGACCACATGCATGGCTAACTGTTAACTTTTTGTAAAGACGGGGGTCTTGCCAAATTGTCAGGGTGGGTCTGAAACTCCTGGGCTCAAGTGATCTGCTGGAATTAGCCTTTAAAATGCTGTGATTACAGGCATGAGCCACTATACCCTGCTTGTATTCTTTTTCTTTTTCTGAGATGGAGTTTCACTCTTGTTGCCCAGGCTGTGGTGCAATGATGCCATCTTGGCTCACTGCAACCTACACCTCCTGGGTTCAAGCAATTTTCCAGCCTCAGACTCCTGAGTAGCTGGAATTACAGGCATGAGCCAAGATTCCCTGCTAGTTTTTATACTTCTAGTAGAGATGGGGTTCTATTATGTTGGTCAGGCTGGTTTCGAATCCTGACCTCAGGTGATCCACCCACCTCAGCCTCTCAAGGTTTTGGGATTCTAGGTTTGAGGCACTGTGCCAAGCCAGCCAAAAGTTTCCATTTCTGTTTGTTAATAATTTACCATCACTATATTATGTCATATCAACTTCAAGGCTGGCTGGAGCTGCCCCAAAAGTGGCAGCAGGGGAATTCCCACAGGGTAATGTCCCAAATGGTCCTGAGATGAGTGAGGCTGGTTGGAATTCCACAGGCCGAAGTACTAAAATGCAAGGGTGATCATTCCAAGGTGTTTATGAGGAAGCTAACAAGTGTTGCTCAGTCCTCGTGATGGACAGCAGGAGAAAAGAGGTGTCCTATCAAGCTTTGTTCACAGTGAGGAGTTCAGGTTATGGAGTTTTTTTGTTGTTCTTTGGTTTTTGTTTGTTTTTGATTTTCATCAGATTATGGCTCACTGCAGCCTCGACTTCCTGGGCTCAAGTGATCCTCCCACCTAAGCACCTGAGTAGCTTGGGCTGCAGGTGCTTCCATCACACTTGTCTAATAATTTTTTCAGATGGAGTTTTGCTTTTGTTGCCCAGGCTGGAGTGCATTGGCATGATTATGGCTCACTGCAACCTCCATCTCCAGGATGCAAATGATTCTCCTGCCTCAGCCTCCCAAGTAGCTAAAATTACAGCCATAACCATACCTAGCTAATTTTTATATTTTTAGTGGAGACAGGGTTTTACCATGTTGGCCTGGCTGATATTAAACTCCTGAACTCAGGTGACCCACTAGCCTTGGCCTCCCAAAGTGCTGGGATTACAGGCGTGAGCCACCGTGCTTGGCCCTAAACCTGGATAATTAGAAAAATTTTTTGAAGAGACAAGGTCTATGCTGCCAGGCTGATATTACACTCCTAGCCTCAAGCAATCCTCCTTGGCTTTCCAAAGTGCAGGTTATGGAGTTTTTATAAGGCTTTAAGAAATTTGGCTCAGGGCTGGGGACCACTTTCTTGCAGTGTTTTTGGAACTATCCAGATATGTTGGTTAGTGACTGGCAATGTTCAAAAACCCGATTTTGGTTCAAGCCTGCTGGGAAATCTCTGCAGTTGGCTGGGTCAAAAAGGCCAAAGCACTCTGTGATTTTTGGTCAGGAAAAGAAAGAAAGCAGGGGGAGCTGAGGGACCCCACACACTGGAGTAAATCTTTTCCAGCTTTCTAATTAATATGACCCCAAACACTTAGTTAGGCCTGAATCTACTTTGGCAGTTGTCTGTTCCTTATTGGAGAAGCTTTTAGTTTTAAATATTAAAGTTTACACAATTTTGAACGTCTATGCTATATTACAGCCCTGGATTTGTCCATGGATTTTTTTTTTAGATGAAGTTTTGCTCTTCTTGCTCAGGCTGAAGTGCAGTGGTGCGATCTTGGCTCGCTGCAACCTCTGCCTCCCAGGTTCAAGCAATTCTCCTGCCTCAGTCTCCTGAGTAGCTGAAATTAAAAGCACCTGCCACAACACCTGACTAATTTTTGTATTATTAGCAGAGATGGAGTTTCATCATGTTGGCCAGGCTGGTCTTCAACTCCTGACCTCAGGTGATCCACCTACCTTGGCCTCCGAAAGTGCTGGGATTACAGACATGAGACACCACTCAAGGCCTATTCATGGATTTTTTTTAAAAGATGTGCTTTGAGCAATATAAAACAAAAGCAGTCTGCCTAACATTTGTATTTATGTATTTCTACAATATTGCAGATATTGATTTTGTGGAGCTTTAATTTGAATATTATGCAGCAATCAAAAATGATGAGTTTGTGTCCTTTGTAAGGACATGGATGAATCTGGGGAACATCATTCTCAGCAAACTGACACAAGATCAGAAAAAGAAATACCGCATATACTCACTCATAGGTGGGTGAGAAAAATGAGAACACATGGACACAGAGAGGCGGTCTACTATACACTGGGGTCTATTGGGGGGAATGGGGGAGGGACAGTGGGGGGGGCTGAGGAGGGATAGCCTGGGGATGAATGCCAAGTGTGGGTGAAGGGGAGGAAGGCAGCAAAACACACTGCCATGTGTGTACCTATGCAACTATCTTGCACGTTCTGTACATGTACCCCAAAACCTATAATGCAATGAAAATTTTAAAAAAGATACTTTAAATAATAAAACATTTTTAAATCTTGTATATTGTTATTTTTCTACAAAGTTTATATTTAAGTTCAAATGCAAACGATAAAAGTGACCATATCAAAAAACTAAGAAAAAACTGTGGGTAAAAATTCAACCTCAAATATGCAAATACTCAACTCCCAATGTAGAAATAATGTCGTTTTACAAAAGAAAAATAAACATATTTGTTTGCAAGGTGCTCTTACACACACCACACACAGACACACACACACACACACATGACCTTTAGAATAAAGTAACCAGGATGGGTGCAGTGGCTCACCCCCATAATTCCATCACCTTGGTAGGCCTAGGTGGGCTGATCACCTGAGACCAGGAGTTTGAAACCAGCCTGGCCAAAATGGTAAAACCCCATCTCTACTAAAAACACAAAAATTAGCTGGGGGTTATGGCAGGTGCTTGTAATTCCAGATACTTGGGAGGCTGAGGCAGGTGAAGGTTGTAGTGAGCCTAGATTGTGCCATTGCATTCCAGCCTGGGTGATGGAGCAAGACTCTGTCTCAAAATAAGAAAAGAATATGGTCCCTCTATGCCAGCTGAAACAGCCGTGCTGAGATTTGTGGCACCTTTTTGCCCAGGAATCTTCTGACCTGGCTCTCTGTTTCAGTCCCCTTTTTTATCAGTTGAATGAGTGACCTTGTCTCTCAGAAGCTCCAATCACCAGGTGAAATGGCTCCTGGACCCATGTATTTTGTGTGGAGACCCGCAGTGCTGGGGTGCTAGCCAAAACTGATGCCAGCCAAAACAGCCATGTGGGCCAAAACAGCCATGCTGGCAATCCATGGGGTTCCTCCACCTGGGAATCTCCTGGTCTGTGGGCAATAAAAATCTGTCTGGAAATGCAACATCCACTCACCCTCCATGTTTTCACTGGGAGCTACAATCCTGAGCTGCTTTTAACTGACCATCTTGGATCCCTGAATTTTCAGATTGAAAGAATCAGTATTATTTCAAAGACCATACTAACCAAAGGAGTCTACAGATTTAACACAATTCCAATCAAATTACCAATTTCATTTTTCATAGAATTAGAAGAAAAATAATTCTAAATATCATATGGAACCTAAAAAGCATCCAAAAATTAGCTGGATGTGGTGGTGGGCACTTGTAATCATAGCTACTCAGGAGGTTGAGGGAGGAGAATCACTTGAACCCAGGAGGCAGTGATTAGGTTCAGAGAATCACTTGAACCCAGTGAGCCAAGATTATACCACTGCACTCCAGCCTGAGGGATAGAATTAGACTCCATCTCAAAAACAAACAAACCGCAATAAGATATCATCTTACACAGAATGGCTAGTACTACAAATACAACAGATGTTTTTGAGAATGCAGAGCAAAATGAATGCCTATTTACTGGTAGTGGAAACGTGAGTGAGCACAACTGCTATAAAAAACAGTATAGAGATTTCTCAAAGCATTAAAAATAGAGCCACTATTTAACACAATCATAAAACTACTGGGCATCTACCTGAAAGCAAAAATAAATAATTATATTAAAAAGTCACTTTCACTCATATGTGTCTTACATTCCTACTCATAATAGTAAAGTCGTGGAATTAACCTAAATGTCAATTAACAGTGGACTGGATTTTTACATGTGGTGTATGTACAGCATAGAATACTATGAAGCCATAAAAAATAAAACCATGCTCTATGCAGTAACATGGATAGATCTGGGGGCCATTATTCTAAGTGAAATAACTCAGAAACAGAAAATCAAATACCACATGTTCTCACTTACAAGCGAGAGCTAAACAATGAGCACAACAGAACATAAAAATAGAAACAATAGATATTGGGACTCCAAAAGGAGAGATTGGAAGGAGGTTGATGGTCCTAAAATTACCTATTGGTAGTGAGCTGTGATCATGCCACCACACAACAGCTAGGGTAACAGAGCAAGAACATGTCTCAAAAAAAATCTGTTGAGCGCAATGTTTACTGGTTCAGGGACAGGTTCACTAGAAGCCAAACCTCACCAGTATGCAATATATTTATTTGACAAATGTGTACATATACCCTCTGAATCTAAAATAAAAAACAAAGAAAGTTTATAGTAGTAAACACATACATCTTGGAAAAAAATCTCAACCAGGTGATGGCTCACGAGTGTAATCCCAGCATTTTGGGAAACTGAGGTGGGCAGATTGCTTGAGGTTGGGAGTTCAAGACCAGCCTGGCTAACATGGCAAAACCCCATCTCTACTAAAAATACAAAAAAGTTAGCCAGGTGGGATGACTCATTCTTGTAGTCCCAGGTATTCTGGACTGAGACTAAGACTAAGACAAAAGAATTGCTTCAACCCAGGAGGTAGAAGTTGCAGTGAGCCAAGATTACAATGCTGCACTCCAGACTGGTGGACAAAGGAAGGTTTCCCCTCAAAGAACAAGCAAACAAAAAAAGTCAAATAAACAACCTTACTTTATACCTGAAAAAAATGGAAGGGGAAAACTAAACCAATAATTAGCATAAGGAAATAAATAACAGAAATTATAGAATAAATAAATGAAATACAGAATAAAAAACATTTTAATTGGCTGGGTCCACTGGCTCATGCCTGGAATACCAGCACTTTTGGAGGCCAAGACAGGTAAATCTCTTGAGGCCAGGAGTTTCAGACCAGCCTGATCAAAATGGTGAAACTCTGTTTCTACTAAAAATACAAAAATTAGCTGGGTGTGGTGGCCAGCACCTGTAATCCCAGCTACTTGGGAGCTTAAGGCAGAAGAATTGCTTGAACGTGGAAGATGGAGGTTGCAGTGAGCCAAGATCTTTCCACTGCACTCCAGCCTGAGTGACAAAGTGGGGCTCTGTCTCAAAACAAAACAAATTTTAATCAATGAAGCTAAGAGTTGATTTTGAAAAGAATCAAAATCAAAGCCCTTACCTAGACTAACAACAGAAAAAGAGAATATGTTACTAATATAAGAAATGAAAGAGACAACATTACAACTGGTCTTACAGAAACAAACAGAATTACAAGAAACTATTAAGAATAGTTATACACCAACAAATTTGACAACTTAGAAGAAATGAGAAAATTAGTAGAAACATATAACCTACCAAGATTGAATGAAGAATAAATGGGGAGCTTAAGGAGATCAATAAGAAATAGAGGACCTGAAGAAGTAATGTTTCAAAACTCCAAAATATAGCCTAGGACCAGATTACTTCATGGGTAAATTCTACCAAACATTCAAAGAAAATTTAATATAAAACATCCTCAAATTCTTTGAAAAAAATAGAAAAAAGAGGTAACACCTTCAGAGTTGTGTTATGAGGCCAGCTTCCCCTTGATATCAAAGCAAGGAAATATACTTCTGAGAAGAAAATTATAGGCCAATATCCTTAAGAAACATGGTGTATAAATTTAATCTAAATAAGTCTGTATACAAAGTGTCGATTCTCAGCAAAAGTTTTTTAAAATCAAAAAAATATAACTTCTTTTATACTGGATTCTAGTTGAAACCCATCTATACCATCTGTCAGCTATGGTTACTGAAGCTTACAGTAATTTGAGTTCACTTGAGCAGTATTTTGTTCTTCTGTTGGGAACTGATATATCTGGATGCCATTGCTAATCACCTCTCTCGTTATCTTCCCCTTAAACATCTGGAAATCTTTTGTAGACACTGTGTCTCCTTTGGCAATCAGTGGTACAATGTTCACCTATTAATGAAAAAAGACAAAACCTCAGCACTGAGGATTCAGGGTTCATCCTGTAGTTTTTATAGTAAGCTCTCACAATCTCTGACAACACATTGTGTAACTAGATAATCACTGACTGTAATGCCTTTCTTAAAAATTATTTTCCAAAATTATCAATTCTTTTGAAGATTCACCTTTTGTCTGAATTCAGATTTAGGAATCTCAACCTTGTTTCTCTTTTAAAAATCCCTTACGCTTCTATACATATGGATTAGTAAAATGTAAATAGCAGGACAACGTAAATTATCTGATTTATTTGCAATTTTATTTCTTATTATCCTGAGTGATAAAAAACAAAATAAAAGATCTTTCATCAAAATTGTGGAAGGAAATTTTGTCTGTCTACTTCTTAGATCACATTTTCCATTAATGAATCTTCATTAATGTTCCATTTTCACACACTCTTGCCCCACCTACATGTGTTTGCAGATAGATTTGCTTTTATTTTCCAAAGACCACTTGAAAAGAATATAGACATTTTCAGTTACCATACTCTTGTTTTTATTTTATTTTATTTTGAGATGGAGTCTCACTCTGTTGCCCAGGCTGGAGTGCAATGGTGCAATCTACGCTCACTGCAGTATTTGTGTATTTGAGGTTGAGTTTTTACCCACAGAGTTTTTTCCTAGTGCTTCAATATTATCACTCCTGTCTTTTGCATTTGTGCTTATTTAAGTAAACTTTCTAGAAAATAACAATATTCAAGACTATAAAATGTCTTATTACCTTTAAAAACCTTATTAAACTATAGCTCTACAAAAACAATATCTGTAATATAGTAGAAATACCTAAATATAAATTTTATGTAGACTGCTTTTGTTTTAGAGTGCTCAAAGCACATCTTTTAAAATATCCATGGACAGGCCTGGTGTGGTGGTTCATGCCTGTAATTCTAGCAGTTTGGGAGGCCAAGAATGGTGGATCACCTGAGGTCAGCATTTTAAGACCAGCCTAGACAACATAATAAAACCCTGTCTTTACTAATAATACAAAAATATTAGCCAAGTGTAGTGGTGCATGCCTGTAATTTTAGCTATTCATGAGGCTGACGCAGGAGAATTGCTTGAACCTGGGAGGCAGAGGTTGCAGTGAGCTGAGATTACACTATTGCACACCAGCCTCATTGACAAGAGCAAAACTCCGTGTCTCAAAACCAAAAAAAAGAAATCCATGAACCAATTTAGGGCTGTAATATTATAGCATAGATGCTCAAAATTGTGTTAACTTTAATATCTAAAAATAAAACTTTTTCCAGTAAGGACCAGAAATCTCCTAAGGTAGATTCAAGCTGAAATTGCACCATTGCGCTCCAGCCTGGACAAGAGCAAAGCTCCATCTAAAGAAATAGATGGAAGAAAGAAAGAAAGGAAAGAAGGAAGGAAGAAAGGAAGGAAGGAAGAAAAGGAAAGAAAGAAAAGAAGGAAGGAAGGAAAAGAGAAAGTGAGGGGGAGAGGAAAGGAGGAAGGGAGGGAGGGAAGGAGAAAAAGATGGAGGGAAAGAGAAAGGAATGAAAGAAAGAAAAAGAAAGAAAGAAGAAAGGAAGGAAGAAAGAAAGAGAAAGAAAAAGAAAGAAAGGAAAAGAAAGAAAGAAAGAAAAAGAGGAAGGAAGGGAGGAAGGAAGGGAGGGAGGGAGGGAAAGAAAGAGATAAGTAGTGCATAGTGACTCACGTCTGTAATCCCAGCACTTTGAAAGGCTGAAGACAGCAGAGCACTTGAGTCCAGAATTTCCATATCTGCCCAGAAAATATGGCAAGATTCCCGCCTTTACAAAAAACTAAAAATTAGCCAGGTGTGTGGGCATGTGCCTGTGGTCCCAGCTACTCAAAGCTGAGCTGGGAGGAGCCCTTGCACCTGGAAGTTCAAGACTGCCATGAGTCTTGTTCATGCCACTGCACTCCATCCTGGCCAACAGAGTGAGACTTTGTCTCAAATAAAGATAAAAGAAAAAGAGGTTTCAGTGAGTCAAGATTGCACCACTGCATTCCAGCCTCAGCCTGCTCAACAAAAACAACCTCTCCAATAAAAAAAAATTTTTTTTGAGGAGCACAGACAGCATTCACGTAACTTTTAATAGTATATTTTTATAATTTTTCTATTTTATTATTAGTTACTATTGCTAGCTTCGGTCTGAACTTAAGAAACTAACAATAGTAACTAATAATAAAAAAGAACTGCTTCTCATTTATAAATAAAACTTTATCACAGGTGAGTATGCATAAAAAATCATAGTAGGCAAGACACAGTGGCTAACACCTGTAATCCCAGCACTTTGGCAGGCTGAGGTAGGCATATCACAAGGTCAGGAGATGGAGACCATCCTGGCTAACATGGTGAAGCTTCATCTATACTAACTATACAAAAACAAAAGTAGTCAGGCATGGTGGCATATGCTTGTAATCCCAGCTACTCAATAGGCTGAGGCAGGAGATTTGTTTGAACCCAGGAGGTGGAAGTTTCAGTAAGCTGAGATCGTGCCACTTCACTCGGGCCTGGGTGACAGAATGAGACTCTGTCTCATCAAAGAAAAGAAGAGAAAAAAAAGCATAGTATATATCAGGCTCTGTATTATGCATTATTTCAGACATCCACTGGGAGTCTTGGAACTTACCCCCAAGGGGGCTATTCTATAGGCAAATGACCATGATCTGGAAGGTAAGTCAAGGTTGAAATCTATCAAATGTGAATTGTCTCCCCCTGCAATCAAAAATTTATCCACTGCCATGTGTGTACCTATGCAACTACCTTGCACGTTCTGCATATGTACCCCAAACCCTATAATGCAATACAATTTTTTTTAAAAAATTTATATGTTAAAGCCCTAACCCCCAGTACCTCAGAATGTGACCTTAACTGAGATAAAGCCTTCATTACTGTGATTAAAAAGTGAGACTGGGCTGGGCACGGTGCCTCACACCTATAATCCAAGCCCTTTGAAAGGCCAAGGTGGGCAGATTACCTGAAATCAGGAGTTTGAGACCAGCCTGGCCAACATGATGAAACCCAATCTCTAGTAAAAATACAAAAATTTAGAAATAGAAATTCCATTTGACCCAGCAATCCCATTACTGGGTATATATCCAAAGGACTATAAATCGTTCTACTATAAGGACACATGCACACGAATGTTCATTGCAACACTGTTTACAATAGCAAAGAACTGGAACCAACCCAAATGCCCAATGATGATAGACTGGACTGGGAAAATGTGGCACATATACACCATGGAATATTATGCAGCAATCAAAAATGATGAGTTTGTGTCCTTTGTAAGGACATGGATGAATCTAGAGAACATCATTCTCAGCAAACTGACACAAGAACAGAAAAAGAAATACCGCATATACTCACTCATAGGTGGGTGAGAAAAATGAGAACACATGGACACAGAGAGGCGGTCTACTATACACTGGGGTCTATTGGTGGGAATGGGGGAGGGACAGCGGCGGGGGCTGGGGAGGGATAGCCTGGGGATGAATGCCAAGTGTGGGTGAAGGGGAGGAAGGCAGCAAAACACACTGCCATATGTGTACCTATGCAACTATCTTGCACGTTCTGCACATGTACCCCAAAACCTATAATGCAATAAAAAATTTTTTAAAAAATACAAAAATTATCCAGGCATGGTGGTGCACCCCTGTAATCCCAGCTTCTCAGAAATCTGAGGCAGGAGAATCATGTGAACATGGGAGGTGGAGGTTGCAGTGAACCAAGATCATGCCATGACATTCTAGCCTGGGCATCAGTAAAAAAATGGTTAGATTGTTACAATGGGGCCCAATTGAAACTGACTGGCATCCTCAAAAGAAAATAAAATGTGGACACCCAGGAGACACCAGTAGAAACACCATGTGAAATCACAGAGATAAGGAGGTCATCTGCTAGACAAGAAAAACAATTCAGAAGAAACTACATCTTCTGACACTTTTATCGTGGACTTGTAGTCTCCGATGCTGTGGGCAAATAAATTTCCTTCGTTTAAAGCACTCAGTCTATGCTATTTTGCTATGCCAGCCCCAACGCACTGAAACAAATGCCTTAAATATTAACAGAAAAAAACAATTAGGATATATACATATATTACAAAATAACAGGGACAGTCAGGCACCGCATAATGGTATTTCAGTAACAATGGGCCACATATATGAAGGTGGTTTCTTAATATTATAATACTGTACCTTTACTTTTGTTGTTTTTATTTATTTAAACATGTATGCATGTATGTATGTATGTATGTATGTATGTATGTATGTATGTATTTTGAGACTGAGTCTTGCTCTGTCACCCAGGCTGGAGTGCAGTGGTGTGATCTCAGCTCACTGCAAACTCTGCCCCCAGATTTAAGTGATTCTTTTGCTTCAGCCTTCCAGTAGCTGGGATTAAGTGATTCTTTTGCTTCAGCCTTCCAGTAGCTGGGATTACAGGTGCCCACTACCATCAGCTAATATTTTGTATTTTAGTAGAGATGGGGTTTCATTATTTTTGCCATGCTGGTCAGGAACTCATGACCTCAGTGATCTGCCCATCATCTCTGCCTCCCAAAGTGCTGGGATTACAGGCATTAACCTCTGTGCCCAGCTATTTATACATCTATATATTTAATTTCTGAATTCAAGGGATCCATGTGCAGGTTCGTTACATAGGTATATTGCATACTAGAATTTGGCTTTCAGTGTGCTTCTCACCCAAACAGTGAACATTGTACTCAATAGGTAATTGTTCAAATCTCAACCTCTTCTCATTCTTCCCCCTTATAAAGTGCCCAGTGTCTATTATTTCTGTCTAATACTGTACCTTTTTTTCATGCTTAGATAAAGAGATATGGCCAGGCATGGTAATCCCAGAGATAAAGAGATATGGCCAGGCATGGTAATCCCAGCGTTTTGGGAGGCCAAGTGGAGTGGATCACTTGAGGTCAGGAGTTTGAGACCAGCCCAACATGTTGAAACCCCATCTCTATTAAAAATACAGCCATGTATAGTCATGCAGCACTGCAGTCCCAGCTACTCAGGAAGCTGAGGTGGGAGAATCACTTGAACCCGGGAAGCAGAGATTGCAGTGAGTCAAGATCATACCACTGCACTTTAGCCTGGGAGAGAGTAAGACTCCATTTCAAGAAAATAAAAAATAAATTTAAATAGATAAACAGATATGTACCATTGTGTTAGAATTCTACAGTATTTTGTGCAGTATCATGCTGTCTAGGCTTGCAGCCCAGGAGCAACAGGCTATACAATAAAAGACTATAACCTAGGTGTGTAGAAGGCTATATCACCTAGGTCTCTGTAGGTACACTCAGTGATGTTAGCATAATAATGAAATCACCTAAATACATGTAACTGCACTTGCATGCAAGTGCCTTCAAGATGTGCTATTATCTCAAAATTAATATTACATTGTGAAATGTTGGGATCGGGTACAATGGCTCATGCCTGTAGTCCCAACACTCTGGGAGAGCAAGGTGAGTGGATCACTTGAGCCCAAAAGTTTGAGTTCAGCCTGGGCAACATAATGCAACATAATGCAACCCCATCTCTACAAAAAAATGCAAAATCAGCCAGACTTGGTAGCATGCTCCTCTATCCCAGTTAATTGAATGGCTGAGATTGGATACTTGCTTGAGCCCAGGAGGCTAAGGCTGGTGAACTATGTTTGCAACACTGTACTCCAGCCTGGGTGACAGAGCAAGACTTTGTCTTGAATACAAGAAAAAAAAAGAAAAAGAAAAGAAAGCTTGGTACCTTACTATCAAGGTTCTTCATTTTTAATATATAACAGAGACTTCCATGGAATACTACACAACCGTAAAAAATGATGAGTTTGTGTCCTTTGTAGGGACTTGGATGAATCTGGAATCCATCATTCTCAGCAAACTGACACAAGAACAGAAAGCCAAACACCATATGTTCTCACTCATAAGCCAGTGTTGAACAATGAGAACACATGGACATAGGGAGGGAGCATCACACACTGGGGTCTGTTGAGGGTGTTGGGGAGAGGCAGTTGGGGGTGGAGAGGGAGGGGAAGGTGTGGAGGGATAACATGGGAGAAATTCCAGATACAGTATGTGCCTAAAGTAAAGTAAATAAATTTTAAAAAAGAGATTTCAGGGAATGTTCTGTAGGTGAAATGAAGTAAAGACACACGTGAACATGAGAATCATGATACTCAAACAAGAAATATTTAATCTTCAGTTCTTCTTGAAAATATGCCTCAGATTGGACATCTCTGTAGTCAGCTATTGGTTGGTAGCTAAAAATTTATACATTCAGAATAACAGATTAATAAAATCTAAAACCTACTTTTTGATCACTTAATAAACAGTTAACATGTATGCTAAGCAGTTTGCTAATGTGATCAAGAAAATGTTCATAATATGTCCATACAAAGATATTAATTTCAAACCAATAATGAAACTCACGCTTTACTCTATGGTTATGAAAATGTAAACAAAGAGGAAATCTGGGTGCATATGACAGGAAACTAGTATCCAGAATATACAAAGAACACAAGCTACTAAACAACCACTACAGGAACAATAATTCCATTAAAAAGTGGGCAAAGAACATATATAAGCATTTTTTGAAAGACTGAAATACAAAGTAAAACCAACAATGAGATATAAACTTACCCCAGTAAGAATAGCTATTTTTAAAAAGATAATAAAAATAAACAAATAAATAACAGGTGAGGTACAATGGCACATGGCTGTAATTCCAGCACATTGGAAGGTCAATGTGGGAAAATCACTTGAGGCCAGGAGTTTGACACCATCCTGGGCAACAATGCAAGACCTTGTCTATACAAACAATTCTAAAAATTAGCCAGGCATGCGGGCATGAACCTGTAGTTCCATGTTACTCAAGGGGCTGAGGTGGGAGGATCAGTTGAGCCTGGGAGGTTGAAGCTGAGTGAGCTGAGATTGTCACACTGTGCTCCAGCCTGGATGATGGAGTGAAACACTGTCTCAAATAATAATAATAATAATAAATACAATTTGGCAAGGGTATGGAGAAATGGGAACCCTTAGACACTGTCGGTGGGAATGTAAATTACTACAACCTCTACAGAAAATTTGCACAAATAAACTTAAATAAAGAAATAAGCTAAAACTAATAGAAGCTGTATTTAAAATATTTTAGTGTAACTAGCTAAATAAAAATCTTGTAAGAAAATCAATTATACACAAAAGCATTAATTTTATTAAAAAAAGAACATTACTTAGGGAAATGTTAAAATATGGAAGAAAAGGTATTTCTTACACAAATTAATCTATGGCAAAAGAAGGCACATGTCCTGAAATAAGAAAATCTTTTTTAATTTAAATAAGAAAACACTAACCCCGCTTTTTTGTTATTTGATCACCGTATCCCACTGTTTCCACAACAATCAATTTCAACTGAACGTTGTTTTCCTGAAGTTTATATGTCTGTATTTGAAGTCCAATAATTTGAGTAAAATATTGGAAGATTTGTTACCTTTCAAGTTAATATTAAACAATGTGTCAATCAGTGTTGATTTTTCCATCCCAGTTTCTCCTGAAATAGACACAGATTAATTGTCATAGGGGGATAAAAGGGCTAAGAAGAAGCAATGCTTTGAATTTCTACAGTGGTTTTTAAAATCTTAGTAAGTTGAACTCACAGAAGTGCAGTGTGAAATACTGGATACCAGAGTCTGGGGGAGCAGAAAGTGAAGAAATAAGGAGTTGTTTGTCAAAAGGTTCAGTTTTTGTTTACTTTTATTTTAGGTTTGGGGATACACACAGAGGTTTGTTATATAGGTAAACTCATGTCGTGAGGGTTTGTTGTACGGATTATTTTGTCACTGAGGTGCTAAGCATAGTACCCAATAGTTATCTTGTCTGATTCTCTCCTTCCTCTAAACCTGAAGCCATGAAAAAGAAAGCGATCATGTCCTTTGCAGGAACATGCATGGAGCTAGAGGCCATTCTTAGCAAACTAACAGTTTCAAACAGACAGGAGAAATAATTTTTTTGATATCTGTTGCACAGCATTGTGACTATAGTCAATGTATTGCATATTTCAAAATAATCAAGAGAGTAAATTTCAAACGTCCCTTTATAAAAATGATAGGTAAACCAGGTAATAGATAAGTAATTCATTTGATTAAATCATTTTACATGGTAAATATATATCAAAACATTACGTTGTATCCACACATGTATATAATTACAATCTTTCAATTAACAATAATATTAATTTTAAAAATAAATAAAGGGTCTCAAATATTTCAAAGATGGGTAGTGTTAAAAGTGTTCATGCTAGCCCTTATTCTCTCAGTTATTAACATAATGGAGAAATAAAGTATACACTCAGTGGCCAGGCATCGTGGCTCATGCCTGTAATTCCAGCACTTTGGGAGGCCAAGGAAGGTGGATCATAAGTTCACGAGATCAAGGCCATCCGGGCTAACATGGTGAAAACCTGTATCTACTAAAGATACAAAAACTTGCTGGGTGTGGTGGCACGCACCTGTAGTCCCAGCTACTCGGGATGCTGAGGCAGGAGAAATGCTTGAAGCCAGGAGGCAGAGGTTGTAGTGAGCCAAGATGGTGCCACAGCACTGCAGTCTGGTAACAGAGTGAAACTTGGTAAAAATAAATAAATAAATAAATAAATAAATTTAAGAAAGAAAAGAAAATAAGACTTTTAAGAGCACAGAAAAGTTTCAATTTTTAAAAATCATCAAGGTTGGGTGTGGAGGCTGATGCCTGTAATCTTAGCACTTTGGGAAGCTGAGGTGTGTTGACTGCTTGAGAGTACAAAGTTGAGGCTACCATAAGCCATGATCACATCATTGTGCTTCAGCCTGGGCAACAGAGTGATACACTGTATGCAAAAATATATATATAATATGGCCATGATAAAAATCATTGTAAATATAAAGATATATTTGAATTAATAGCATGAGTGTTACACTGCTTAAGATAAGTTGAAATGAACATTGAAAAAAAATGAAGAAATAGTTCAAATGAGATGTTTCACACTTACCCACACAAAGAATATTAAAGGTGAATCCCAGTTGGGTAAATATGTCCACCAACTGATTGAATTAACATTTGAAAGCAAAATGTTCAAATGTAGTTAAACAATGAATATTATTTTCTTTTTGCTTAAATTAAAAAAAATAGGAGATTTTTAATGAATAGAAAATAAAGTCATTTGAGAGGAAAATTATATCAAGTAAATTAGAATTATCATTTGATTATCATAACTTAGACAAGACACAAATATATTAAGCAAATCTGTGAAAATAGAAGTCTGTATTCAAACATGTAGATTTGGCTACTGTTTTTATAAAGAAAGTGAATTTATCCCTCAGCACACTTAAAGAGGCTCTGTTTCTAAATTTAAAAAAATGGCGGCCAGGCACAGTGGCTCACACCTATAATCCCAGCAGTTTTGGAGGCTGAGGTGAGCCAACTGCTTGGTGTCAGAAGTTTGAGATCAGCCTTTCCAGCATAGTGAAACCCTGTCTCTACAAAATATACCAAAACTAGCCAGTTGTGGTGGTGCAACCTTGTAGTCCCAGCTACTCAGAAGGCTGAGGCAGAAAAATTACCTCAACCCAGGAAGCAGAGGTTGCAAAGAGCTGAGATCTTGCCACTGCACTCCATCCTGGGCAACAGAGTAAAACTTAGCCTCAAAAATTAAAAAAATAAAGATGGGGAGGAGGCAAGATGGCGTCGTAGAGGCGACTCAGGATTGCAGCTCTCAGTGAAGGCGCAGAGGGTGAGTCCTAGCCGCATTCCTGGATGTTTCTTTTATGCCCACAGAGCATTGAAAGTCCCAGGTGTGGGAGAGACACGCAGCTGGCGCGGAACTCACTGGTCTGGGTGCCGTGTTAAACTGGCAATCGGAGATTTGGAAGGGCAGATTGGCATGTTCATCTAATTGAACAGGACTTGGACAATGAGCCAGACCAGGAGTTTCCTTGGAAGCGTGATCTGAGCCAGGGTAGTGGGCAGTGGCACGGGAGATCACACAGATCCCAGTGCCCTATCGGCAGGCTACTGGGGCGCCAGTGAGAGAGTTGACCTTTCAGCTTGGGGAGAGGAAGAGAGAGAGAGGATGGACTCTGAGGCAGGGAGCTGGGTGATCGGGCTCGGCGGGTCCCACACTCACGGGGACAAGCAGGGCGGCAACTGGAGATGCTTGGGGCTGAGAATTTTGCTGTCAGCATCTAGGACGGTGCAGCCTGGTGAGGGAGGGGCGTCCACCATTGCTGACGCAGTCCACCCCCACTTAAGTACCGCCCAGGACTGACGCAGCCTGCCGTTGCCGAGGCAACCTGCCATAACAGAGAGACTCCGCGCTCCACAGCAGAAGGGAGCCCAGCAGCAACAGGGCGGACCGGCGCTAGCAGGTCAGAGCCCCGGCAGGCAAATAGTGAATAGACTGCCACCTAGTGGGGCAGGACAGTGCAACAGATACTCATAAAGAAAGCCCCAACTCCCTGAGACAGAGCATCTAAGCGGGGGGAAAAAAGGGTGGTGTTTTATGAGTTCTATAGCAGCAGACATAAACAACCTCCCAACAACGCTGAATGAACAACGGAGCTCACAGCTCAGCACTGGAGTTCCTATAAAGCACAGACTGTCTCCTCAAGCAGCTCCCTGACCCCTGTATATCCAAGGAGTCACCCCAGAAAAGGACTAATCAGACTGACATTTGGCTGGCATTATTCTGGAACAAGGACAGCAGAAGAAAAAACTGGTATCGTCCCTCACTGTTCCGCAGCCGCTGCAGGTATACCCCAGACAAGCAGGGCCTGGAGTGGACCTCAGCACTCATACAGCAGAGGGAATAGACCATTAGAGGGAAAACTAAGTAACAGAAATACTTCATCATCAACAATCTCAGCGTCCACACAGAGACCCAATTGAAAAATCAGCAACTACTAAGACGACAGGCAGATAAATCCATAAAGATGGGAAGAAACCAGCACAAAAAGGAGGAAAGCACCCGGAACCAAAACACCTCACCTCCAAAAAAGGACCAAAACTCCTCACCAGCAAGGGAACAAAGCTAAACAAAGAATGAATGTGACGAAATGACGGAATCAGACTTCAGAAAGTGGATAATGAGAAACTTCAGTGAGCTAAAGGAACATGTACTAAACCAGTGCAAAGAAACTAAGAACCTTGAAAAAAGATTTGGAAAAGGATTTGAGGAATTGATAACAAGAATGGACAACTTAGAGAGGAATACGAATGAATTGAAGAAGCTGAAAAACACAACATGAGAACTTCGTGAAGCATGCACAAGTTTCAACAGCCGAATTGACCAAGCAGAAGAAAGAATATCAGAAGTTGAAGATCAACTCAGTGAAATAAAACGAGAAACCAAGATTAAAAAAAAAAGTACAAAAAGGAATGAACAAAATCTCCAAGAAATGTGGGACTATTTGAAGAGACCCAACCTATGTTTGATAGGTGTACCAGAATGTGACGAAGAGAATGAATCCAAGCTGGAAAACACTCTTCAGGATATTATTCAGGAAAATTTCCCCAACCTAGCAAGACAGGTCAATACTCAACGCCAGGAAATACAGAGAACATCACAAAAATACTTCGCAAGAAGAGCAACCCCAAGGCACATAATCGTCAGATTCACCAGGGTTGAAACAAAGGAGAAAATACTAAGGGCAGCCAGAGAGAAAGGTCAGGTCACCCACAAATGGAAGCCCATCAGACTCACAGGAGATCTCTCGGCAGAGACTCTACAAGCCAGAAGAGAGTGGGGGCCAATATTCAACATCCTTAAAGAAAAGAGCTTTCAACCCAGAATTTCATATCCAGCCAAACTGAGCTTCATAAGTGAAGGAAAAATAAAATCCTTCACGAACAAGCAAGTACTCAGAGATTTTGTCACCACTAGGCCTGCTTTACAAGAGCTCCTGAAAGCGGCACTACACATAGAAAGCAACAACCAGTTCCAGCCATCCTAAAAGCATACCAAATGCTAAAGACCATCAACAAAATGAAGAATGTACATGAACCAACGGGCAAAACAGTCAGCTAGCATCAAAATGGCAGTATCAAATTCACACATAACAATATTAACCATGAATGTAAATGGGCTAAATGCACCAATCAAAAGACACAGACGGGCAAATTGGATAAAAAACCATAACCCATCAGTGTGCTGTATCCAGGAAACCCACCTCACACGCAAAGATACACAAAGGCTCAAAATAAAAGGATGGAGGAAGACTTACCAAGCAAATGGAGAGCAAAAAAAAGCAGGAGTTGCAATTCTCATCTCTGATAAAATAGACTTTAAAGCAACAAAGATCAAAAGGGGCAAAGAAGGTCATTACATAATGGTAAAAGGATTGATACAACAAGAAGAGCTAACGATTCTAAATATATATGGACCCAATGTAGGAGCACCCAGATATATAAGGCAAGTTCTTAATGACTTACAAAGAGACTTAGACTCCCACACAATAATAGTGGGAGACTTTAACACTCCACGGTCAACGGCAGACAGATCAACCAGACAGAAAATTAACAAGGATATCCAGGACGTGAACTCAGACCTGGAACAAGCAAACCTGATAGACATTTACAGAACTCTCCACCCCAAATCCACAGAATATACATTCTTCTCAGCACCACATCACACCTACTCCAAAATTGACCACATAATTGAAAGTAAAGCACTCCTCAGAAAATGCAAAACAACTGAAATCATAACAAACAGTCTCTCAGACCATAGTGCAATCAAGTTGGAACTCAGAATTCAGAAACTAACTCAGAACCGCACAGCTTCATGGAAACTGAACAACTGGCTCTTGAATGTTGATTGGATAAACAATGAAATGAAGGCAGAAATAAAGAAGTTATTTGAAACCAACGAGAATGAAGACACAACGTACCAGAATCTCTGGGACACATTTAAAGGAGTCTGTAGAGGAAAATATATAGCAATAAGTGCCCACATGAGAAGAGTGGAGAGATCCAAAATTGACACCCTATCGTCAAAATTGAAAGAGCTAGAGGAGCAAGATCAAAAAAGCTCAAAACCTAGCCTAAGACAAGAAATAACTAAGATCAGAGCGGAACTGAAGGAGATAGAGACAAGAAAGATCCTTCAAAAAATCAATAAATCTAAGAGCTGGTTTTTTGAAAAGATCAACAAAATAGACAGACCACTAGCCAGACTGATAAAAAAGAAAAGAGAGAACAACCAAATAGATGCAATAAAAACGATAAAGGGGAAAGCACCACAGATTTCACAGAAATTCAAACCATCATCAGAGAATACTACAAAGAACTCTATGCACAGAAACTAGTAAATCAGGAAGAAATGGATAAATTCCTGGACGCCTGTGTCCTCCCAAGCCTAAACCAGGAGGAAGCCGAAACTATGAATAGACCAATAACAAGGTCAGAAGTTGAGGCAGCAATTAAGAGCCTACCCCACAAAAAAAGCCCAGGTCCAGATGGGTTCACAGCCGAATTCTACCAGACACACAAAGAGGATCTGGTAGCATTCCTTCTGAAACTATTCCAAATAATTTAAAAAGAGGGAACCCTTCCCAAATCATTTTATGAGACCAACATCATCCTGATACCAAAACCTGGCAGAGACTCAACAAGAAAAGAAAACTTCAGGCCAATATCCATGATGAACATAGATGCAAAAATCTTCAATAAAATACTGGCAAATCGATTGCAACAGCACATTAAAAAACTTATCCATCATGATCAAGTAGGATTCATCCCTGGGATGCAAGGCTGGTTCAACATACGCAAGTCTATAAATGTAATTCACCACATAAACAGAAGCAAAAACAAAAACCACATGATTATCTCAATTGACGCAGAGAAGGCATTTGATAAAATTCAACAGCCCTTTATGCTAAAAACCCTCAATAAACTTCGTATTGATGGAACATATCTCAAAGTAATAAAAGCTATTTATGACAAACCAACAGCCAATATCATAATTAATGGGCAAAAACTGGAAGCATTCCCTTTGAAATCCGGCACTAGACAAGGATGCCCTCTCTCACAACTCCTATTCAACATAGTACTGGAAGTTCTAGCCAGAGCAATCAGGCAAGAAAAAGAAATAAAGGATATTCAAATAGGAAAGGTGGAAGCCAAATTGTCTCTATTTGCAGACGACATGATAGTATACGTAGAAGACCCCATCACCTCAGCCCAAAAGCTCCTGCAACTGATAAGCAACTTCAGCAAGTCTCAGGATATAAAATCAATGTGCAAAAATCACAAGCATTCCTATACACCAATAACAGACTTAAAGAGAAGCAAATCAAGAACGAACTGCCATTCACAATTGCTACCAAGAAAATAAAATACCTAGGAATACAACTCACTAGGAATGTAAGGGACCTCTTTAAGGAAAACTACAAACACCTGCTCAACGAAATAAGAGAGGACACAAACAGATGGAGAAACATTCCATGTTCGTGGTTAGGAAGAATCAATATTGTGAAAATGGCTATGCTGCCCAAAGTAATTTACACATTCAATGCTATCCCCATCAAACTACCATTGAATTTCTTCACAGAACTGGAAAAAACCACCATGAATTTCATATGGAACCAAAAAAGAGCTTGCATATCCAAGTCAATTATAAGCAAAAAGAACACAGCGGGAGGCATCACGCTACCAGACTTCAAACTATACTACAAGGCTACAGTAATCAAAACAGCATGGTACTGGTACCAAAACAGAGATATAGACCAATGGAGCAGAACAGAAGCATCGGAGGCAACAAAACATATCTACAACCATATTATCTTTGATAAACCAGACAAAAACAGGCAATGGGGAAAGAATTCCCTATTTAATAAATGGTGTTGGGAAAACTGGCTAGCCCTGTGCAGAAAGTAGAAACTGGACCCCTTTCTGACACCTTACACTAAAATTAACTCCAGATGGATTAAAGACTTAAACGTAAGACCTGACACCATAAAAACCCTAAAAGAAAATCTAGGCAAAACCGTTCAGGACATAGGAGTAGGCAAGGACTTCATGAACAAAACACCAAAAGCATTGGCAACAAAAGCCAAAATAGACAAATGGGACCTAATCAAACTCCACAGCTTCTGCATGGCAAAAGAAACAGTCACTAGAGTGAATCAGCAACCATCAGAATGGGAAAAAATCTTTGCAGTTTACACATCAGACAAAGGGCTGATATCCAGAATTTACAAAGAACTCAAACAGATTTACAGAAAAAAACAAACAAGCCCATTCAAAAATGGGCAAAGGATATGAACAGACACTTTACAAAAGAAGACATACATGAGGCCAACAAACATATGAAAAGGTGCTCATCATCATTGGTCATTAGAGAGATGCAAATCAATACCACATTGAGATATCATCTCACACCAGTTAGAATGGCGATCATTAAAAAATCTGGAGACAGCAGATGCTGGAGAGGATGTGGAGAAATAGGAACACTCTTACACTGTTGGTGGGAGTGTAAATTAGTTCAACCATTGTGGAAGACAGTGTGGCGATTCCTCAGGGACCTAGAAATAGAAATTCCATTTGACCCAGCAATCCCATTACTGGGTATCTATCCAAAAGACTATAAATCATTCTACTATAAGGACACATGCACACGAATGTTCATTGCAGCACTGTTTACAATAGCAAAGACCTGGAACCAACTTAAATGCCCATCGATGATAGACTGGACTGGGAAAATGTGGCACATATACACCATGGAATATTATGCAGCAATCAAAAATGATGAGTTTGTGTCCTTTGTAAGGACATGGATGAATCTGGAGAACATCATTCTCAGCAAACTGACACAAGAACAGAAAAAGAAATACCGCATATACTCACTCATAGGTGGCTGAGGAAAATGAGAACACATGGACACAGAGAGGTGGTCTACTATACACTGGGGACTGTTGGGGGAAATGGGGGAGGGACAGCGGGGGGTCTGGGGGGGATACCCTGGGGATGAATACCAAGTGTGGGTGAAGGGGAGGAAGGCAGCAAAACACACTGCCATGTGTGTACCTATGCAACTATCTTGCACGTTCTGCACATGTACCCCAAAACCTATAATGCAATAAAAATTAAAAAAAAATAAAAGATAAAAAGGGATTTAAGAATATACTACAATAAATTCTAATGTATTACTCTAACATGCAAATTATTTCTTTCATAAGAAAAAAGAAAAAACTTTAACATCCTTTCATTCTGCTCCAGCCTTGCCTGCCTTACATGTGCTCAGAGCACTTACATTAGCCTACAGTTGGGCAAAATCATCTAAGACAAAGCTTATTGTAGAAGAAAGTATTGAATGTTTCATGCGATTTATTGAATAAAGTGAAAAACAGCACTATCGTTGGGTCAAAAATTGAAGTTGAGAGATTATCAGCTGGAGATACTATACATATATGAGAAAACTGAAATTAATTTGAAATTTTTTAAAAATCAAATGACTTTGACTTCAAATTTGTTACATACTCTCTGAAGTCTTGTGGTATATCAAATAAATCTACTACTGATAACACCATTCTAGAATATTAGCAATCCATCAACATTATACACAAATTTACCTACTGATCATTTTTTAGGGACTATTAAGCAGTCATTCAATATAATTTTCATGGTTTTAATAAATTAATAAACATTTTAAAACAGACTAGAGTATCTTAATTATTTCTATCTTTAGTGATTTATAAAGTTCACTTTTTTGTGTAAAAAATCTAGAATTTCCATTTGAAGTCACTGAATTATGTAGTCATTACAAGTGAGATATAGCATATTTCCACTCACTCACTCCCCACATTTCTTTAAACTTTTTTAATAGTCAAAGCCTGACTGTACCCAGCCATGGAAACCACTAATCTCTTTTTGATTCTACAGTTTTTCTTTATCCATAATAATATAGAAATACAATCATAAAGTATATAACCTTTCTTTAAGATGTTAATCTTGTATTTTGAGGTAATTGTAGTCTTCCCTTTCAGTTGTGATAATACAGAATGATCCTCAGTACTCCAGCCACTTTCCTCAAGGGTATCACCTTGCAGTGCTATAATAACAGACCACAGCCAAAATATTGATGTTGATGTAGCAAGGAACAGAACATTTCCCTCTCAAAATTCCCTCATGTTGCCCTTTTACAGGAACACTCAAGGTCCAAAACCCTCCTTAACCCCTGGCAACTAATCATTTGTTCCCCACATGTATGATTTTTGTCCTACTGATTATTTTTAAAAAGTTAAACATAATTCATTTTTTATTTTGAAGCACTTTTATTTAAAAAATGGAAATTCTACAACCTCTCCACACCTATGAGCACGTTAAATACCACTTTGACATGACATCTCAGCAGACTTCAGAGTTCTTAACACTATTCTATCAGGAATAAAAATGCCTTTTTATCCAAATTAACACACTTAAAAAATGTTTAATATATGTGAAAATAAAGGAATTATGAATCAGCAGGAAAGTTGTTAATGTAGAAGCATCAACAACCAGCTCAGCAGATGTTGTCTACATTTAATTTGTACCTTTATAAAATAAGAACATACTAACTGGCAAGGCATAGTGGCTCACACCCATAATTCCAGCACTCTGGAAGGCAGGAGAATCACTTGAGGTCAGGAGTTTGAGACCGCAAACCTGGCCAGCTAGGTGAAAACCCGTCTCTACAAAGATTAGCCAGGCATGGTGGCTGGTACCTGTAGTCACAGCTCCTCGGGAGGCTGTGGCAGGAGAATCACTTGAACTTGGGAGGCAGAGATTGCAGTAAGCTGAGATCTCAGCTCACTACATTCTCCATCACCTGGGCAATTCTCCATCTCCAGCCTCCCAAGTAGCTGAGACTATAAGCATGCACCACCATGCCTGGCTAATTTTTACATTTTTTGTAGGAATGGTGTTTTGCCATGTTTACCAGGCTGGTTTTGAAGTCCTGACCACAGATGACCTGCCTGCCTCAGCCTCCCATAGTGCTGGGATTACAGGTGTGATCCACCGTGCCTGGCTAATTTCTGTATTTTTGGTAGAGACAGGGTCGCATCATGTTTCTCAGGCTGGTCTTGAACTCCTGCGCTCAAATGATTCTCATGCCTTAGCCTCTAAAGTGCTGAGATTACAGGTGTGAGCCACTGAGCTGAATCTGCCAACAGAGATTTTAAAATAGCTATTATAAATGTGCAGAGGCATAAAAGAAAGTGTGCACATAGAAAGTAAAAAGACAAAAATCCCAAGAGAAAAAAATATAAAAATTAAGATAAAAGCAGAAAGCATGGCTGGGAACATTGGCTCATGCCTGTAATCTCAGAACTTTGGGAGGCTGAGGTGGCCTGAGGTCAGGAGTTTGAGACCAGCCTGACCAACATAGTGAAACCCTGTCTCTACTGAATATACAAAAATTAGCCAGGCATGCTGGTGGGCACCTGTAATTAAAGCTGCTTGGGAGACTGAGCAAGAAGAATTCCTTGAACTAGGGAGGCAGAGGTTGCAGTGAGCCAAAATCATGCCACTGCAATCCAGCCTGGGTGAGTGAGACTCCAACTTAAAAAAAAATGCAGAAAGCAAAGAAACAGGAAATGGACAGCTCTTAGAGAAAATTAAATTAGCAAAAGTTTGCTGCTTTGAAAAGACTGATAAAATTGATAAACACATAGCTGGATTAATAAAAATATCCAAAACACAAATTCCTCATAGCAGAAATGAGAAAATATCATTATAGAAAACACAGATATCAAATTTATAATAGAATACTATAAACATATTTATAAACACGTTTTGCCAATTAATTTGAAATTACTCTTTTAGCAACAAACTCGAAAATAAATAAATTTCATTGGAAAAAAAGCAAATTATATAAATGACAAAACGGAAAATACAAAACCTAGTCGTATATCTACTGAAGAAATTGTAGTTAAAAACCTTTCCACAAAGAAATCTTCAGCCTTTGCTTGTTTCACTACTGAATTCTATCAACATGCAGTTAAAAAAAATTTACACAAAATCTCTACACAACAGAAGAGGAGGAAATTTTTTCCAGTGTATTTTATGAAGCCAGATATAATGTCAATATAAACACCTGATAGTCCAGATGTGGTGGCTCACACCTGTAAACCCAGCACTTTTTGAGGTCATGGTGGGTGGATCACCTGAAGTTAGGAGTTTGAGACAGGTGTGACCAACATGGTGAAACCCTTCCTCTACTAACTACAAAAGAATTATTTGGCACAATGGCATATGCCTGTAATCCTAGCTACTTGGGAGGCAATCCTAGTCTCTGATAAAATTGACTTTAAAACAACAAATATTTAAAAAGACCAAGAAGGGCATTACATAATGGTAAAAGGATTAATGCATCAAGAAGAGTTAATGATCCTAAATATATACACATGCAATACAGGAGCACCCAGGTACATAAAGCAAGTTCTTAGACAAAGACACTTAGACTCCCACACAATAATAGTGGGAAACTTTAACATTCCACTGTCAATATTAGACAGATCAACGACAGAAAATTAACAAGGACATCCAGGATGTGAACTCAGATCTAGACCAAGCAGACCTAATAGACATCTACAGAAATCTCTACCCCAAATCCACAGAATATACATTCTCAGCACCACATTGCACCTACTCTAAAATGGACCACATAATTGGAAGTCACTCCTCAGCAAGTGCAAAAGAATGGAAATCAACAACTACCAGTCTCTCAGACCAAAGTGCAATCAAATCAGAACTGAGAAATCAGAAACTAATTCAGAACCACACAATTTCATGAAAATTGAAAAACCTGCTCCTGAATGTCGACTGGATAAACAATGAAATGAAGGCAGAAATAGAGATGTTCTTTGAAACCAACAAGAATGAAGACACAATGTACGAGAATCTCTGGGACACATTTAAAGCAGTGTCAAGAGTGAAATTTATAGCAATAAATGCCCACCAGAGAAGTAAGAAAAGATATAAAATCAACACCCTATCATCAAAATTGAAAGAGCTAGAGAAGCAAGATCAAAAAAACTCAAAAACTAGCAGAAGACAATAAATAACTAAGATCAGAGCAGAACTGAAGGAGATAGAGACAAAAAATTATTCAAAAAATTAGTAAGTCCAAGAGTTGGTTTTTTGAAAAGATCAACAAAATAGACCACTAGCCAGATTAATAAAAAAGAAAAGAAGAATCAAATAGATGCAATAAAGGGCATATCACCACCCATGCCACAAAAATACAAACTACCATCAGAGATTACTATGAACAACTCTATGCACATAAACCAGTAAACCAGAAAATGGATAAATTCCTGGACACTTGCAACCTTCAAAGCCTAAACCAGGAAGAAGTTGAAACCTTGAACAGATGAATAACAGGGGCTGAAGTTGAGGCAGCAATTAATAGCCTACCACCCAAAAAAGTCTACGTCCAGATGGGTTTACAACCAAATTCTACCAGACATATAAAGAGGAGGTGGTACCATTCCTTCTGAAACTATTTCAAACAATGCAAGTAGAGGGAATCCTTCCCAAATCATTTTTAGACCAACGTCATCCAGATACGAAAACCCAGCAGACTCAACAAAAAAGAAAACCTCAGGCCAATATCCACAATGAACATCAATGCAAAAATCTTCAATAAAATACTGGCAAACCGATTGCAACAGCACATCAAAAAGCTCATCCATCACAATCAAATAGGCTTTATACCAAGGATGCGAGCCTGGTTCAACATACGCAAGTCTATAAACGTAATCCACAACATAAACAGAACCAGAGAGAGAGTCCACCAACACAGAGGTGGGCCACTATTGCCAAGGCAGTTCTAACTACCCCCATATAAACAGGACTTAAAAGAATTTCACACAGCAACTGGGCAGAGCCCGCAGAATCTCAGCAAAGTCTCTGCAGGGAGACAGTGACTACGCTGCCTCCTTGCTGGGCAGGGCACCCCTTAAAAAAAAGGCAGCAGCACAATGGAATCTCATAAATAAAGCCCTAACTACCTGGGACAGAGCACCTGAAAACAAAAAGTGGTTTATGAGTTCTGCTGCAGCAGACCTAAACGTACCTGCCCAGCAGCTCTGAATGAACAAGGGAGCTCACAGCTAAGCACTTGAGCTCCTATAAAGAACAGACTGTATTCTCAAGCAGCTCCCTCACCCTGTATATCCAAAGAGTCACCTCATAAAGGAGAGATCAAACTGACATTTGGTAGGTATCCTTCTGGGACAAAGATAGCAGAAGAATAAACTGGTAGCAACCCTTACTGTTCTGCAGCTGCTGCAGGTGATCACCAGGCAAGAGGGCCTGGAGTGGACCTCAGCAGTCCTACAGCAGAGGGGCCAGACTGTTAGAAGGAAAAATAAGAAACAGAAATAACTTCATCATCAACTGGACGTTGTCCACTCAGAGATTCAATCTGAAAATCAGCAACTACAAAGATGACAGGTAGATAAATCCACAAAGATGGGAAAAAACAGCACAAAAAGGAGGAAAACACCTGAAACCAGAACACATCTCCTCCTACAAGAAATCACAACTCCTCACCAGCAACGGAATGAAGCTGGATGGAGAATGAGTGTGATGAAATGACAGAATCAGACTTCAGAAGGTGAGTAATGAGAAACTTCAGTGAGTTAAAGGAACATGTTCTAACCCAATGCAAAGAAACTAAGAACCTTGAAAAAAGATTTGACAAAATGCTAATGAGAATGGACAACCTAGAAATATAAATGATTGATGAAGCTGAAAAACACAACATGAAAACTTCATGAAGCATGCACAAGTTTCAACAGCCGAACTGACCAAGCAGAAGAAAGAATATCAGAGGTCGAGGATCAACTCAATGAAATAAAAAGAGAAGGCAAGATTAAAGAAAAAAGCATAAAATGTTCCAAGAAATATAGGACTATGTGAAAAGACATAATCTATGTTTGATAGGTGTACCTGAATATGATAAAGAGAATGAATCCAAGATGGAAAATACTCTTCAGGATATCATCCAGGAAAACTTCCCCAACCTAGCAAGACAGGCCAATATTCAAGTCCAGGAAATACAGAGAACACCACAAAGATATTTCTCAAGAAGAGCAACCCAAGGCACATAATCATCAGATTCACCAGGGTGGAAATGAAAGAGAAAAATACTAAGGGCAGTCAGAGAAAAAGGTCAGGTTACCCACAAAGGGAAGCCTATCAGACTCACAGCAGATCTCTCAGCAGAAACCCTGCAAGCCAGAAGAAAGTGGGGGCTGACATTTAACATCCTTAAAGAAAAGAACTTTCAACCCAGAATTTCATATCCAGCCAAACTAAGCTTCAAAAGTGAAGGAAAAATAAAATCCTTTGCAAACAAGCAAGTACTCAGAGATTTTGTCACCACAAGGCCTGCTTCACAACAGCTCCTGAAAGAGGCACTACACATAGAAACAACCAGTACCAGCCACTCCAAAAACATACCAAATGGCAAAGAGCATAAACAAAATGAAGAATCTGCATCAACAAACTGGCAAAACAGCCAGCAAGCATCAAAATGGCAGGATCAAATTCACACATAACAATATTAAGTGTAAATGTAAAGGGACTAAATGTCCCAATCAAAAGACACAGACTGGCAAATTGAATAAAAAGGCAAAACCCATCCGTGTGCTGTATCCAGGAAACCCATCTCACATGCAAGGATACACAAAGGCTCAAAATAAACTGATGGAGGAAGATTTACCAAGCAAATGGAGAGCAAAAAAAAAGCAGCAGTTGCAATTCTTATCTCTGATAAAATAGACTTTAAAGCAACAAAGATCAAAAGAGACAAAGAAGGACATTACATAATGGTAAATGGATCAATGCCACAACAAGAGCTAATGATCCTAAACATATACGCACCCAATATAGGATCACCTAGATACATAAGGCAAGTTCTTAGTGACTTACAAAGAGACTTAGACTTCCACACAATAATAGTGGGAGACTTTAACACCTCATTTTCAATATTAGACGGACCAACCAGACAGAAAATTAACAAGGATATACAGGACTTAAACTCAGACTTGGAACAAGCAAACCTGATAGACATTTACAGAACTCTCAACCCCAAATCCACAGAATATACATTCTTCTCAGCACCACATCATACCTGCGCTAAAATTGACTGCATAATTGGAAGTAAATCACTCCTTAGCAAATGCAAAAGAACAGAAATCATAACAAACAGTATCTCAGACCATAGTGCAATCAAGTTAGAACTCAGAATTCAAAAACTAATGCAGAACCGCACAGCTTCATAGAAACTGAACAACTTGCTCTTGAATGTTGACTGGATACATAATAAAATGAAAGCAGAAATAAAGATGTTCTTCAAAACCAACGAGAATGAAGACACAACATACCAGAATCTCTGGGACACATTTAAAGCAGTCCCTAGAGGAAAATATATAGCAATAAATGCCCAAATGAGAAGAAAGTAGAGATCCAAAATTGATACCCTATCGTCAAAATTGAAAGAGCTAGGCGGGCAACACCAAAAAAACTAAAAACCTAGCCAAAGACAAAAAAAAAAACTAAGACCAGAGCAGAACTGAAGGAGATAGAGAAAAAAAAAACCCTTCAAAAAATCAATAAATTCAGGAGCTGGTTTTTCAAAAAGATCAACAAAATAGACCACTAACCAGATTAATGAAAAAGAAAAAAAAGAATAACAAAATTGAAGCAATAAAAAACAATAAAATATCACCACAGATTCCACAAAAATTCGAACCATCATCAGAGATTATTACAAACAACTCTGCACATAAAATAGTAAACCTGGAAGAAATGGATAAATTCCTGGACACTTGCCTCCTCCCAATCCTAAACCAGGAAGAAGTTGAAACCCTGAATAGACTAATAACAAGGTCTGAAATTGAGGCAGAAATTAAGAGTCTACCGCCCAAAAAAAGCCCAGGTCCAGACGGGTTCACAGCTGAATTCTACCAGACATACAAATAGGAGCTGATACCATTTCTTTTGAAACTATTCCAAATAGTCCAAAAAGAGGGAATCCTTCCAAAATCATTTTATACCAACATCATCCTGATACCAATACCTGGCAGAGACTCAACAAGAAAAGAAAACTTCAGGCCAATATTCATGATGAACATACATGCAAAAATCTTCCATGAAATACTGGCAAGCCAACTACAAGAGCACATCAAAGAGCTTATCCACCATGATCAAGTAGGATTCATCCTGGGAATGCAAGGCTGGTTCAACATATGCAAGTCTATAAATGTAATTTACCACATAAAAAGAACCAAAGACAAAAACCACATGATTATCTCAATTGATGCAGAGAAGGCATTTGACAAAATTCAGCAGCCCTTTATGCTAAAAACCCTCAATAAACTAGGTATTGACAGAACATATCTTAAAATAATAAAATCTATTTATGACAAACCAACAGCCAATATCATGCTGAATGGGCAAAATACTGGACACATTCCCTTTGAAATCTGGCACTAAACGAGGATGTCCTCTCTCACCACTCCCATTCAATATAGTACTGAAATTTCTAGCCAGAGCAATCAGGCAAGAAAAAGAAGTAAAGAGTATTCAAATAGAAAAGGAGGAAGTAAAATTGTCTCTATTTGCAGATGACATGATTGTATATCTAGAAGACCCCATCATCTCAACTCAAAATCTCCTGAAACTGATAAGCAACTTTAGCAAAGTCTCAGGATAAAAATCAATGTGCAAAAATCACAAGCATTTCTATACACTAATAACAGACTTAAAGAGAGCCAAATCAAGAATGAACTGCCATTCACAATTGCTACAAGGAGAATAAAATACCTAGGAATACAGCTAACAAGGAACGTAAAGGACCACTTCAAGGAGAACCACAAACCACTGCTCAACGAAATAAGAGAGGACACAAACAGATGGAGAAACATTCCATGTTCATGGTTAGAAAGAATCAATATCATGAAAATGGCCATACTGCCCAAAGTAATTTACAGATTCAATGCTATTCCCATTAAGCTACCAATGACCTTCTTCACAGAACTAGAAATAAAACACCTTAAACTTCATATGGAACCAAAAGAGAGCCCACATAGCCAAGTCATTTCTAAGCAAAAAGTACAAAGTTGGAGGCATCACACTACCAGACTTCAAACTATACTACAAGACTATAGTAATCAAAACAGCATGGTATTGGTACAAACACAGAGATATAGAACAATGGAACAGAACAGAGGCCTGGAAGGCAACACAACATATTTACAACCATCCAATCTTTGACAAACCTGACAAAAAAAATGCAATGGGGAAAGGATTCCCTGTTTAAGAAATGGTGTTGGGAAAACTGGCTAGCCATGTGCAGAAAGCAGAAACTGGACCCCTTCCTGACACCTTACAATAAAATTAACTCCAGAGGGATTAAAGACTTAAACATAAGACCTAACACCATAAAAACCCTAGAAGAAAATCTAGGCAAAACCATTCAGGACATAGGTGTAAGCAAGGACTTCATGACCAAAACACCAAAAGCATTGGCAACAAAAGCCAAAATAGATGAATGAGACCTAATCAAACTTCACAGCTTCTGCAAGGCAAAAGAAACAGTCATTAGAGTGAATCAGCAACCAACAGAATAAAAAAAATGTTGCAGTTTACCCATCTGACAAAGGGCTGATATCCAGAATTTACAAAGAGCTAAAACAGATTTACAAGGAAAAACAAACAAGCCCATTCAAAAGTTGGCAAAGGATATGAACAGGCACTTTACAAAAGAAGACATATGTGAGGTCAACAAACATGAAAAAATGCTCATCACCACTGGTCATTAGAGAAATGCAAATCAAAACTACATTGGTATACCATCTCATGTCAGTTAGAATGGCGATCATTAAAAAATCTGGAGACAACAGATGCTGGAGAGGATGTGGAGAAATAGGAATACTTTCACACTGTTGATGGGAGTGTAAATTAGTTCAACCATTGTGGAAGACAGTGTGGCTATTCCTCAAGGACCTAGAAATAGAAATTCCATTTGTCCCAGCAAACCCATTACTGGGCATATAACCAAAGGACTATAAATCATTCTACTATAAGTACACATGCACACGAATGTTCATTGCAGCACAGTTTACAATAGCAAAGACCTGGAACCAACCCAAATGCCCATCGATGTTAGACTGGACAGGGAAAATGTGGCACATATACACCATGGAATATTATGCAGTCATCAAAAACGATGAGTTCACGTCCTTTGTAGGAACATGGATGAGTCTGAAAACCATCATTCTCAGGAAACACACAAGAGCAGAAAATTAAACACCACATGTTCTCACTCATAAGTGGGTGCTGAAAAATAAGAACACATGGACACAGGGAGGGGAGCACTACACACTGGGGTCAGTTGGGGGGAGTAGGGGAGGGACAGCAGGGCATGGGGAGTTGGGGAGAAATAGCATGGAGAGAAATTTCAGATATATAGGTGATGGGGAGGAAGGCAGCAAATCACACTGCCACGTGTGTACCTATGCAACAATCTTGCATGTTCTTCACATGTACCCCAAAACCTAAAATGCAATAAAATAAATAAATAAATACATGCAAAAATAAAAAACAAAAAAACAGAATCAAAGACCAAAACCACATGATTATCTCAATTGATGTAGAGAAGGCCTTTGACAAAATTCAAGGGCTCTTTATGATGAAAACTCTTAATAAACTAGGTATTGAAGGAATATATCTCAAAATAATAAAAGCTATTTATGACACACCTACAAACAATATTATACTGAGTGGGCAAAAACAAAACATTCCCTTTGAAATTTAGCACTGGACAAGGATGCCCTCTCTCACCCCTCCTACTAGATATAATATTGGAAGTTCTAGCCAGAGCAATCGGGCAAGAGAAAAAAAAGAGTATTCAATTAGGAAAGGAGGAAGTCAAGTTGTCTCTATTTGCAGACAACATAATTGTATATTTAGAAGACCCTGTCATCTCAGCCCAAAATCTCCTTAAACTGATAAGCAACTTCAGCAAAGTCTCAAGATACAAAACCAAAATGCAGAAATCACAATCATTTCTATACACCAATAACAGACTAACAGAGAGTCAAATCATGAGCAAACTCTCATTCACAATTGCTACAAAGACAATAAAATACCTAGAAATAAAACTTCAAAGGAGCTCTTCAAGGAGAACTACAAATCACTGCTTAAGGAAATAAGAGAGGACACAAATGGATGGAGAAACATTACATGTTCATGGTTAGGAAGAATCAATATCGTGAAAATGGCCATACTGCCCAAGTAATTTACAGATTCAGTGCTATTCCCATCAAGCTACCAATGACCTTCTTTACAGAACTGAAGAAAAGAATACCTTAAAGTTCATATGGAACCAAAAGAGAGCCCACACAGCCAAGGCAGTCCTAAACAAAAAGAACAAAGCTGGAGGCATTATGCTACCTGATTTCAAACTATACTACAATGCAACACTAACCATAACAGCATGGTACTGGTACCAAAACAGAGATACAGATGAATGGAACAGAACAGAGTCCTTGGAGGAAATGCCACACATCTACAACCATCTGATATTTGATCTAGCTGACAAAAACAAGCAATAGGGAAAGAATTCCCGGTTTAATTAATGGTGGGAAAACTGGCTAGCATTGTGCAGAAAGCAGAAACTCGACCCCTTCCTAACACCTTACACTAAAATTAGCACTTAATTGATTGAAGACTTAAACATAAGACCTAACACCATAAAAAAACCTAGAAGAAAACCTAAGCAAAACCATTCAGGACCTAGGTATAGGCAATTACTTCATGAATAAAACACAAAAAGCATTGGCAACAAAACCCAGAATAGAAAATTGGGACCTAATTAAACTCCAGAGCTTCTGTACAGAAAAAGAAACGATCATTAGACTGAACTGGCAACCAACAGAATGGGAAAAGATTTTTGCAATCTACCCATCTGACAAAGGTCTAATATCTAGAATCTACAAAGAACTTAAACAGATTTGCAAGAATAAAACAAACAAACCCATTCAAAAGTGGGCAAAGGATATGAACAGACACTTTTCAAAAGAAGACATATATGAGGCCAACAAACAAAAAAATGCTTGTCATTACTGATTATTAGAGAAATGCAAATCAAAATCACATTGAGATACCACCTCATGCCAGTTAGAATGGGAATCATTAAAAAAAATCTGAAGACAAAAGGTGCTGGAGAGGATAAGGAGAAATAGGAACACTTTTACACTGTTGGTGGGAGTGTAAACTAGTTCAACCATTGTGGAAGACAGTGTGACTCTTTCTCAATGACCTAGAAATAGAAATTCCATTTGACCCAGCAATCCCATTACTGGATATATACCCAAAAGATTATAAATCATTCTATTGTAAAGACACATATACAGGTATGTTCACAGAGGCACTGTTTACAATATCAAATACCTGGAACCAACACAAAAGCCCATCAATGATAGACTGGACAAGGAAAATGTAGCACATATTCACCATGGAATACTATGAAGCCATAAAGAATGATGAGTTTGTGTCCTTTGAAGGGACATGGATGAATCTGGAAACCATCATTCTCAGCAAACTGACACAAGAACAGAAAATCAAACATCACATGTTCTTACTCACAGGAGGTTGTTGAACAATGAGAACATAGGGACACAGGGAGGGGAGCAACACACACTTGGGTCTGTTGGGGAGGTGAAGGTAGGGACAGCAAAGAGTGTGGAGGCAGGAGAGGGATAACATGGGGAGAAATGCCAGATGTACATGACAGGGGGATGGAGGCAGCAAAACACATTGCCATGTGTGTACCTATGCAACAGTCCTGCATAATCTGCACATGTACCCCAGCACCTAAAGTACAATTTAAAAAAAAAAGAAAGAAAGAAACCAGGGAGCAGAGGTTTCAGTGAGCTGAGATCACATCATGCCTTTCAGCCTGGGTGACAGACTGAGAGTCTGTCTCAAAAAAAAAAAAAAAAATCAAACAAACAACAACAGAACATGATAATGACATCACAAAAAAAAGAAAATTATATATTACTTAATGTGCATAGCTTCAAAAAATTTTTTTTACTACCATAATTATTTAACTTTAATTGTACAACTAGTGAGTGTGTAAATAAATTATTCTTAACAACAGAAATATTGAAATGAAAGATAATATTCCATTAGACTATACTACATCTTTCATATCCTTTCTCTTTTTCCAATTTTTTATGATTATAGACACTAAAAATTACTTTTATGTACACAAATATAGAGGTATTATATTTAAAAATCACATACACAGCTGTTAGCTGTGGCTAACAGCTGCAATCCCAGCACTTTGAGTGTTCAAGATTAGGCATTTAAGACTAGCCTGGTTAACGTGGTGAAACCCCATCTCTACTAAAAATATGAAACATTTAGCCAGGCATGGTGGCATGCACCTGTAACCCCAGATACTCAGTAAGTTGAGTCAGGAGAATTGCTTGAACCTGAGAGGCAGAGGTTGCAGTGAGCTGAGATCGTGCCAATGCACTCTAGTTTGAGTGAGAAGAATGAAATTCCATCTCAAACAAAGAAAAAAAGTGCATTCTGTAACTTGCTCTTATCTTCTAAAAATCCATATATGGTAATTAGCTAGCTTTATTGAGGAATAATTTTTATACAATAAAACTCACCAACTTTATGTTCACAATTTGATGAATTTTAACAAATGTGTATCGCAATTCAATCACCATCATGATCACAATTTAGAACATTTCTCATTTTTCTGAAGCTTTCCTTCTTAACTCTATTGAGTCAATTCATAACCCTCACCCCTCAGCTTTGGCAATCTCTCATTTGTTTTCAGTTGCTATCGTTTTACTTTTATTTAGAATTTCATATAGAAGAAATCATGGTGCATGGAGTTTTTTTAATCTTAACAAAACTTTATCAAATACAATTCACTTGTATATAAATAAAATAATAGAGTAAAACAATTGGCATTTATTCTAGAAATGCAAGGTTAGTCCAGCACTCAAAAATCAATACATGATAAACTATAAAATATACAAGAAATTGAAGAGGACACAAAAAAATGAAAAGATATTTTATATTCATGGATTGAAAGAATCAATATCATTAAAATGGTCTTACCAACAAAAGCAATCTACATATTCAACTCAATCCCTATGAAAATACCAATGACATTCTCCACAAAAATAGAAAAAAGTTATAAAATTTACATGCACCTACAAAAAAATATATTATTTTTTGAGCATTTTAGAATGAGTATTCTGGGTACACTAAAAAAAAATCACATTACTTGACTTCAATTTATATACAAATTACAATACAGAACTACAATAACCAAAACAGCATTGTACTGGCATGAAAACAGACACATAGACCAATGGAACAGAATACAGAACCCAGAAATAAATTCATATATGTACAATAAAATCATTTTTAACAAAGGTCTAGAGAGCATACTGTGGAGAAAGAAGAGTCTTCAATAAATAGTTCTGGGAAAATTGGATATCCATATATAGAAAAATGAAAATAGACTCCTGTCTCCTACCATATACAAAAATCAAATAAAATGGATTAATTACATAAATTAAAGTCATGAGACTAAGAAACTACAAAAAAAAAAACCCATAGAGGGGACCCTTCAGGACATTTACCTGGGCAAATATTTCTTGGGTAATGCCCCACAAACACAGGAAACCAAAGCAAAAATGGACAAATGGGATCATATCAAATAAAAAACTTCTGCACAGCAAAGAAAGCAACCAACAGAGTGAGGAGAAAAACATTTGCAAACTATCCATTTAATAGGGCATCAGTGGGAGACTGAATGGAAGAAAACATTTGCAAACTGTTCATTTGATAGGGCTTTAATAACCAGAAAATATAAGAATCTCAAATTGCTCAATAGAAAAAAAATTCAATAATCCAATTTAAAAGATGGCAAGTGATTGAAGTAGACATTTCTCAAAAGACAACATACAAAGAGCAAACAGGTACATAAAAAGGAGCTCAATATAATTGATCATCAGAGACATTCCAGTCAAACCTAAAGTGATATATAATCTCACCTTAGTTAAAGTGATTTTTACCCAAAAGACAGGAAATAACAAATGCTGGTGATAATCTAGAAAAAAAGAGAGCCCTCTTACACTCAATAGGAATGTGAATTACTATGAAGAACAGTATGGAGTTACCTCAAAAAAGTAAAAATAGAACTGTTGTATGATCTGGAAACACCACTGCTAGGTATATACCCAAAAGAAAGAAATTAGTGCATTGAAGAGATATCTACACTCCCATGCTTATTACAGCACTATTCACAATAGCCAAGATTTGGAAGTAACCTAAGTGCCCATCAATAGACAAATGAACAAAAAAAAATGTGGCAGATATACACACTGGAGTACTATTCAACTATCAAAAAGAAGAAGATCCTGTCATTTCCAACAACATGGATGGAACCTAACATCATGTTAAGTGAAACCAGCAAGGCATGGAAAGACAAACTTCACTTGTGAGAGCTAAAAAATGGATACTGGAAGATAAGAAGGGTAGTGGGGGTGGTGAGGGGGTGGTTAATGGATACAAGGATATAGATTGATAGAATAAATAAGGCTTATCATTTGATAGCACAACAGGGTGACAATACTCAAAGATAAACCGTGCATTTTAGGAAAATGAAGAATACAATTGAAATGTTTCTAACACAAAGAAGTGAAAAATACTTAAGATAGTGGATACCCCATTTATCCTTATATGATGATTACACATCATATTCCTATAACAAAATATCTCATGTGCCCCATAAATATATAGGCCAACTATGTACCCATAAAAATTAAAAATTAAGGGCTAAGCATGATGGCTCACACCTGTAATCTCAGAACTTTGGGAGGCTGAGGCTAGAAGATCACTTGAGCTCAGGAGTTTGAGAACAGCCTGGGCAACACAGTGAAACCCTGTCTCTATTGAAAATAAAAATTAAAAAATAAATAGCTGGGTGTGGTGAAGCACACTTGTAGTCCCAGCTTCTTCAGAGGCTGAAGTGGGAGGATCACTTAAGCCCAGGCATTAGAGTTTTCAGTGAGCTATGATTGTGCCACTGCACTGCAGCCTGAGTAACAGAGTAAAACCCTGTCTCAAAAAAGTTAAAAATTTAAAAATCAATAAACATATTTCACCATAATAATAGTATAAAGAAAAATCCCATATGACTGACTCAATAACTGAAAAATATTATATTTGACATATTCAATTGAATATCCATTTGTGATTTTTAAAGTATATTAGTAAAATGAGAATTCAAGAGAACTTCCTCAATGTGATAAAAAATATATTACAAAAAAATTTAAATCTAACATTATACTTATTAGTAAACATCTGAGTTCTTTTCTCACAAGACTGAAAATAAAGCAGAGATGTCAGCTCTTGACATTTTTGTACATGTACTGGAGGTTCTTTTTTTTTGAGACAGAGATTTGCTTTTGTTTCTTAGACTGGAGTGCAATGGCATGATCTCAGCTCATGGCTACCTCCACATTCTAAATTAAAGTGACTCTCCTGCCTCAGCCTTCCAAGTAACTGGGATTACAGGTGCTCGCCACCATGGTCTACTAGTTTGTACTTTAATAGAGATGGGCTTTCTCCATATTGATCAGGAAGGTATGAAACACCCAACCTTAGGTTATCTGCTGACCACAGGCTCCCAAAGAGCTGGGATTACAGATGTGAGCCACTATGCCCAGCCCACAACTTTTAAAAAACATATCTTAGTACTGATGTTTCAGGTCAACCAATTATTCCAAAATCAAAGAAGAGACTGGAACCCACAGGAAAAGACAAGATGAGAGCCTCAACTTTACTAGGCAAGAAAGATGCAGACATCTTTAAGAAGAGTTCCAAATCAATGAGCAAATTGCTAGAACATACCTTGGCAGAAGAGTGAAAACTTCCGAAATCATCTGGGGCTGCTTTTTATGTTTGTTTGTTTCTTTTCTTATTATTTTTTTATTTTTTTGGTTTGGTTTTATTTGTTTTTATTTGGAAATTTGTCATTCTAACTACAAAATACAAGGCATATGAATTACATTTTTAATGAATGAATGTTTTATTTATTGTGTGTATTTAGTTTTTATTTGTAATTTCAACTTTAGATTCAGGGAGTACATGTACAGGTTTGTTATGTGGGAATACTGCATTATGCTGAGGTTTGGGGCATGAATAATCCCATTACACAGGTACTGAGCATAGTACTCACTAGGTAAATGTTCTGCCCTCACTCCATCCCTCCCTCACCCTCTAGTGGTCCTCAGTGTCCATTGTTGCCATCTATGACGTGAGTCTGATACTCATATGTCTGTGAGTACCCAGTATTTACCCCCACATATAAATGAGAACATGTGGTATTTTGTTTTCTTTCCTATATTAATTTACTTAGAATATGGGCCTCCAGCAGCATCCATGTTGTTTCAAAGGACATATTTTAATTTTTATGGCTGTATAGTATTGCATGGTGTACATGTACTACATTTTAAAATCTAATCTGCCATTGATGGACACCAAAGTTGATTCCATGTCTTGGATATTGTGAACAGCACTGAGATAAAAACAAATGTAGGCCAGGCATGGTGGCTAAAGCCTGTAATTCCAACACTTTTTAGAGGCAGATCACTAAAAGTTAGGTATTTGAGACCAGCCTGGCCAACATGATAAAACTCAGTCTCTACTGAAAATACAAACATTACCTGGGTGTGGTGGTGCGTGCCTGTAATCCCAACTACTCAGAAAGCTGAAAAACAATAATTGTTTGAACCTGGGAAGTGGAGGTTGCAGAAAGCTGAGATTGTGCCACTGAACTCCAGACTGGGCAAAAGTGTAAAATTCTGTCTCAAATTAAAAAATAAAAGAAAATAGATTGGGTGTGGTGGCTCAAATCTGTAATCCCATCACTTTGGGACGCTGAGGCAGGCAGATCACCTGAAGTCAGTAGTTTGAGACCAGCCTGGCCAACATGGTGAAATCCCATCTCTACTAAAAACGCAAAATTAGCCAGACATGGTGGTGCATGCCTATAATCCCAGGTACTCAAGAGGCTGGGACAAAAGAATAACTTGAATTTGGGAGGGGGAGGTTGCAGTGAGCTTACATCATGCCATTGCACTCCAACCATCTCAGAAAGATGAAAGAGAGAGAGAGAGAAAAGAAAGAAAGAAAGAAAAAAGAAAGAAAGAAAAAAGAGAGAGAGGAGAAGGAAGGGAGGAAAAAAGTGAGAGAGAGAGGGAGGGAGGGAGGAAGGGAGGGAGGGAGGGAAGGAGGGAGGAAGAAAAGAAGGAAGCATGTATCTTTTTTGTAGAACAAAAAATAATCTGTAGCTCTTTGAAGATTTTTCTCCTCTAACCCAACCAGACATTCAGTGAGAGACTTACAGAAGTCTGAAAAAAAAAGAAAATTTCTCTCAAGGTACAGAACTGGGTGATGCAACAGCAGGAATGCTGGCAAGAGGCTCCACTCAGACCTTTCTCCTCTATAGAATATAAAAGCCTTCATCTGTGGTGGAAGAATGAAGAAGCACTCTCTTCAGGCTCTGGTGAAAGCATATTGCTGCCAGAAGTAGGGAATATACAGAAAAACCTGAAACCCTAGAAGATGTGCAGAAATTCACAAGGAATTTAGAACCATGTCAGAAAAAGAGAATGAGAAGGTCATACCCATGGGGCTCAGAGGCAGAGTGCTTGCCTAAGAGTGCAAATCAAATAAAAAATTTCTGTCCCACCCTCATCACAAGACTAACTGCTGTCAAGACACATATTATTTGCAAGAGACATACTCTTTCTTAGAAATAGAACAGAAGGAAGACTTAAGATTGAGGGTAAAATTATCACCAGAAAAACATCTTCTGGCAAACCAACACCTACTCTCTACATAAGGTATTACCAGAGGCATTCAAAGCCCATAAAGTAGACTGAGCATGGTGGCTCATGCCTGCAATCCCAGCACCTTGGGAAGCCGAGGTGGGTGGATCACCTGAGGTCAGGAGTTCAAGACCAACCTGACCAACATGGAGAAATGCCATTTTCACTAAAACACAAAATTAGTTGGCTGTGGTGGTACATGTCTGTTTTCTCAGCTACCCAGGAGGCAGAGGCAGGAGAATTGCTTGAACCCAAAAGGCAGAGGTTGCAGTTAGCTAGGATCACATCATTGCATTGTAGCCTGGGTAACAAGAGCCTAACACCATCTCAAAAAGAAAGAAGGAAGGAAAGAAATAAAGAGAGAGAGAAAGAAAGAAAGAAAGAAAGAAAGAAAGAAAGAAAGAAAGAAAGAAAGAAAGAAAGAAAGAAAGAAAGAAAGAAAGAAGAAAGAGAAAGAAAGATCCCATAGGGTAGTTAAAATCACAATCTAGCAACATTACATCTCAAGCCCAGCTTTACTCAGAGAAACATAAACATCTGTACTAAAGGCCCAGTAAAAGAAAAGGCATCTCAGTTTTAAGACATAAAAATCTACTTATCTTGGTTTCTACGGTTCTACATAAGATGTCCAGATTCCAGCCCCAAAATTACAAAGCTTAAAAAGAGAGGAATAAAGATATCTCGGGAGGCAAAGGAAGACGAAGATGAAAGCAATAGTGAAATCAGTCTCACATGTGACACAGATGTTGCAATAATCTGATACAGATCTTAAAATACATGTGATATGTTAAAATCCTAATAGAAAATATGTGCAAAATCAGATAACTAATTTCAGCAGAGAGATGGAAACTCTAAAAAATTCATGTGAAAATGCTAGAAATGAAACACATTGATAGATATAAATAATGCCTTTTTATGAGTTCGTCAGCAGACTCAACTGTATTGGAAGTATCAGCGAACTTGAAGGTAAGTCTGTAGAAATCAGAAATAAACACACACAAAATAGAAAAAGAGTGGAGAAAAAGACAGAACATTTTAAGTTGACAGATTGGAGGCAGTGTTAGTGAGCCTCTTCCACTTGGAAGAGCAGAATAGGGTGTAGAGATTCACACTCAATTTCCTTTCCAAGAACAAATGCTGGATGCAATAGAAAACCTGAAAGAATCAACAGACCTTTTAAAAGAAGCAGCAGGATACAGCCTGCTTTCTGAGACAGGCAAAAAACTCTAAGTCCCCAGAATGTGAGAGGAAGAGAGTCTGCCTCCAGAGTACACATCCCCACTAGGGAATCTGAAAATTCAGGCCATGGGAGAAGGCCTTTACCCTCCCCAGAGCTGGAAGGGCTTCAGGGAGTAGTGTGAAATGTAAAAGTAGAAGCAGCAGTTCAGTCTGGGAAACAGGGTAAAAAAATGTCTACAAAAAATGCAAAAACCAGCCAGCTGTGGTGATGCATGCCTGTAGTCCCAGCTATTCAGGAGGCTGAGGAAGGGGGATCACCAGAGTCCAGGAGGCAAAAGTTTCAGTAAGCTGAGATTGCACCACTGCACTTCAGCCTGGGTGACAAAGCAAGACCCTGTCTCAAAAAAGAGAAAACAGTAAAAGTAGCCATGGGAAGTGCCCTGCAGGTATTCCCAGTCTCCAACATTAACTAAGGGAAGCCATTTATGAGTGTATCTAACAGAGGCCCTCAGGGAAATCAGCCAAGAAGCTCAGGGAGGGGTGACAGGGTAAAAGAAGCTCCTAACTGAATTTTGTGATATAATCTCTAATAGAGATAAACTTCCATGATTAGAAAGCAGCAAAAGGAGATTAGGGGTGGGTAGTCAGCTCCAGATACTAGTGCAGGAGCTAGGCACCTGGTTCTGTTGGCAGATGGAGAGTGGCATGGCCTAAAACTTGTGCTTGCTATCCCTGTAGGAAACCTTATGGCCTGGGGCAGGTCTGAGCTCTGTGCACAGACTACCTGAATCCAAATCCTGCATTATTAGCAGAGCACTGAGAGTGAGATCAGTCTCGCCAACTGCATGGAAGCTGGGTGAGGCTTACTGCCTCCCACTACTCCCCACACACTTTGCAAACTCTTCAGTGCAGCAGAGACAGTATTACTACCCTCTGGAACACTGCCAAAGTGGCCTGAGAACAACACCTCAACCACCAGAGCGGTGATGTCCTTTCCTGCCCAAGGAGAGTCAGAGCATACACCCACCTAATCCTTTCCCCACCTGGTGGTACCCCTCCACCCACCCTAGTAGCTTAACAAGAAGGACACAAACTTTTGGGAGCTTAATAGACCCCTGATTACTTGAGGAATCAGAACATTTGCCCTGAGCAATTTAGGGCAAGCTCAAGTCCCACTGCTAGTACCACAGCTGGTGCTCTTTTGCAAGTACCACCTCCTGGTTAAAGGCCAATTAACACAATTCATTACAGTCCCTCTAAGTAGAATAACACTGCACCAAGGAAGGAGAACATGGCTATGCAATCTCAGCTATTACCAGTGGGTACAACACCCTGGCTAGCCAGAGGTCCTGAGTCTATCCAAATGACAAGTTTATTACAACTATAACCAGAATTTATGAAAACCAGCACATTAAGTCTATCTACAATCAAGGAATCTCAGAGTCTTCATCACTCCCCTGCCACCTCCATAAAAAATGGTGCTAGTATCCCAGCTGGGAGACCTGAAGACAGGTCACATCACTGGATTTCTTGCAGACATTCTCCAGCACAAGCCCAGAGTCTGGTGGCACCACTAGTTTGCTAGACCCAGAGGAGCAACAACAATCACTGTCTTCTGGCTCACAGGAAGTCCCATTCCTAGGAGAAGGGAGAGAGCACCATATAAAGGGGTCACCCCATGGGACAAATGAATCTGAATGGCAGGCCTTGAGTGTCAGGTATTTTCACTTGTAGGAAGGTTCTTACAGCAGAGACACAATTACAGTGTTGGAGGCAGTAGGAAAAGTCTGCATCTCCACTCCAACAGGGAGAGAGCCTCCATGATCATAAAGGATCTAGGAGAAAGGGTGCTTGTTCACCCCTGGTACAACACTGCAAACAAAGCTGGGGCTGCTCCCATGGCAATACACCGCAGATGTAGCTATAGACACCCTTCCTGAAACAATTCGGGGTAATTGTATCCCCACAGGAGAGCTCCCTAGATTCAGGCTATCACAAGAGGTAGAGTCACAATTCCTCCCTACTTGAACATCAACAATTCTAGAGATGAAACGTGGTGACTGTCTGATCTGAATAGCTAGAACACTGGGATAGGAGTGAGGCTGGAAGCAGATAGCTTTCTTGCTGGCCTGGCAGGGAAGCTGATGTAGCTTTCACCTTTTACCTTAATAAAACCTCACTACATATAATTTAGAGCTCCCCTAGCCACTTTTATCAAGGCTAGGACCTCTGCCCTCTATTGGGTATTACACCTACCAATCTACTTTAGCTACAGCTGGTGTGTACCAAGGGATATTTCCCCTATTGGCCTAAAGCCTAAATCGACAACTCAGTAAATAAAATACTGGGGAAAATTAAATAAATTCAAAAAGTGTACATCATGGAAGAATGAGAGAAGCTTCAAGAGATCCTTGACATTTTTTTTTTAAATTTTTTATTTTTTATTGCTTTTTAGGTTTTGGGGTACATGTGCAGAACATGCAAGATAGTTGCATAGGTACACACATGGCAGTGTGTTTTGCTGTTTTCCACCCCTTCACCCACATTTGGCATTTCTCCCCATGCTATCCCTCCTCTGCTCCCCCCACACTTTCCCTCCCCTATTCCCCCCAATAGACCCCAGTGTGTAGTACTCTCTTCCCTGTGTCCATGTGTTCTCATTTTTCATCACCCATAGGAGGTAGTAAACTTGCCCACACACGAAGTACGTAACCAGCATCTAGAAAATCCAGTGCACAAAGACTCTCTATAACAAAGAAACTCACTCAGAGCCTTAACCCCTAAAAGCACCGAGAATCAAGTTAGACTGTAGTAAACTACTAACAGTAAAGTCAGATCCTTAAGAGAAAAAAACAATTTAAAAATATTACCATCAAATAAAAAATAAATTCAAAAACGGTTTGAAGAAATAGTCTATCCAAATGAGAAAGAGCCAGAAAAGTCAGTCTAGTAATATGAAAAAATGGGGTTCTATAACACCCCTAAAAGAACACATGAGCTTCCCAACAATGGGTCCAAACCAAGATGAAATCTTTAAACTACCAGATAAAGAATTCATAAGGTTATTAAGTCACTTAAGAAAATACCAGGGAAAGGTGAAAACAACATAAAGAAATTTTTAAAATCCAAAATATAAATGAAAAACTTTCTAGAGATATAGACATTGTAAAGAAATCCCAGTCAGAACCTATGAAAATAAACGTCATATTCAGAGAAATACAAAATGCTGTGGAAGGTTTCAACAATAGACTAGAACAGGTAGGAAAAATAATTTTAGAGCTCAAAAACCAGTCTTTCAAATTAGCCTGATCAGAAAAAATAAAGAAAAAATCTAAATACAGCAGTCTGAAAGAATACAGGATTATGTAAAAATGGCCAAACTTGATGTTCACCATTCTAACTGGCATAATATGGAATAAAACTGAAAATCAACTCCAAAAGAAACCCTCAAACCTATATAAATACATGAAAATTAAGTAACAACTCTAGAATGGGATTTGTTTTTTGATACAGAGTTTTGCTGTTGCAGATTACAGGTGCCCATCATCACACCCAGCTACTTTTTGGACTTTTAGTAGAGAGATGATTTCACCATATTGGCCAGGCTAGTCTTGAACTCCTGACCTCAGGTGATCCACCCAAGATGGGGCTCAGGCATGAGAGGAAAGTCACATCATGTAGGTACTGGGCAAATTAATAGGTCACAGTCTTTACTGCGAGCAGTCCGTAGGAAGAAGTAGAGAGTTACACAGTCTAGGTGATGGGCCCAGAGGTATTTGACAATGACCCCTGTAGGTAAGGGCCAGGAAGAAGAATCACATCACCTGTGTGCTGTGCCCAGTTATAAGTCACACTTCTTTCAGTGGGCATGACTCAGGCAGGAGAGAAGAGTCACATTATTCCAGTTCTAGACCCAGAAATATGTCACCATCTCTCTTATGGGCAATATTCAGGTAAGAGAGAAGAGTCACATCATCTACATGATTAACCCAGAGGTATATCACAATGCCTTCTGTTAACTTGATCCAGGCAGAATATTTACATCAACTTGGTGCTAAGCCCGGTAACATGTCAAAATCCCTTCTGTGCAAAGGGACTATGCAGGAGAAGAGAATCACATTGCCTGGTAATGAGCACAGAAATATGTCATAATACCCCTTGTAGGCAGGGCCCAGGGAGTAGAGTTACATCGCCTGGGTGTTGAATATACCAAAGTGCCCCTTATTGGCAGTGCACAAGCAGGTGAGTCACATAACCTGGATGAGGCAAAGCTATGTACAACAATGCTTTCTGAGGGCAGAGACAAGGAAGGAAAGGAGACTCACATCACCCAGTTGCAACATCTAGCAATATGTAAAAATGCTCACTGTGGGCAGTGCCAAGGAAGGAGAACAGAGTTACATCTTCAAGGTGCTGGATCCAGAAATATGTTAATATTCCATCTGTAGGCTAGGTCCATGGAAGAGCATCAAGTCACTCAGGTGCTAAGCACTGGCAGATTTCACAGTCAAACCTGCAAAATGGCCCAGAAATGAGATGGACTATCCCACAACTGAGTTGTAGGTATGGCATTCAATACCTCCTGTATGTTAGATGTAAGCCCCAGAGTAACAAGCTCAACAGCCGACTCGATTTGTGCATGACAGAATCAATTTCTTTGCAGACTGTGTCTTTTTAGGAAAGTCACAGCCTCACAGGTGTGCTGAGAGTCACCAACCTACATGTATCTGTGTATGAGTCAATTTTTCCATCTTTGACTGACTATAGGTGTGAGATTCAGAACCTCAGCAGTAATGTGTGTTTATGTCAGAGGATGACAATATTTACTGTTGGCTGGGTGTGCATATGAGTGTCACAATCTCACCTATGGTGCTTGGCCCGGTTAGCACACTCTGTATACTATCCAATGCCTTATACAGTATGAATGAGAGTTGCAATCAATTTTGAGACCTTCCTGCTGGTATGGACCCATTATTGCACCTGTGGCATTAAGTTTGGGTATGAGAGTCAACATGACTACAATTAACTAGGTGAATATAGGAGAGTTCTCTCTTGCCTGTGAGCTGGGTTTAGAAATGAGTCATCCTGGCTGGGTGCGGTGGTTTATGCCTGTAATCCCAGCACTTTGGGAGGCCAAGGCAGGCAGATCATGAGGTCAAGAAATCAAGACCATCCTGGCCGACATGGTGAAACCCCGTCTCTACTAAAAGAATACAAAAATTAGCTGGGCATGGTAGCACATGCCTGTAGTCCTGGCTACTCAGGAGGCTGAGGCAGGAGAATTGCCTTAACCCAGAAGGCAGAGATTGCAGTGAACCGAGATTGTGTCACTGCACTCCATCCTGGTGCCTGGTGATGAAGTGAGACTCTGTCTCAGAAAAAAAGGAAAAAAAATGAGTCACCCTTTCAACTGTGGTTGAACGTTTACATATAAACATGGGCTTAGCACCAAGGTGATGTGAGTCTTTGGCCTAGACACTTCAAGCAGGAGGCAGTGGAACATATCTCTTGGCCTATCTGAGCTTTTCCCATAAAATGGGTGTGGCATATGTCTAGACCCAGCACCTAGGTGATGTGACTCTCCTTTTTTGACTAAGCCCTGTATATTTTGGGCATTCTAACATATCCCCAAACCTAACATATAGAAGATAAGGAGACTCTGCATGGGCCATACCTAAAATGTTTCTTGTAACATATTTCTACATTAATCACCTTGGAGAGATGACTCTCCTCTCTTACCTGGGATTTGCCCATAAGAGAGATTGTTACACACCTCTGCACCAAGCACCTAAATGCCATGACTATTCTTTCTTGCCTGGGTCATGCCCACAGATGAAAGAATAACATCGCTGTGTCCAGCAAACTGGTTATGTAATTATTCTGCCTGATTTCTGCTCACAGGAGGCATTGTGACATATCTCTGGGCCCAGAAACTATTTAATAGGACTCTTTTCTATTACCTTAATTTTGTGCATAAGATAAATTGTGACATTTCTCTGGGTCAGCACATAGGTGATGTGACTCTCCTTTTCTGCATGGGCTATGTTACAGGAAAGAGACTGACTTGTTGCTGTGTTCACAGCTGATGTAATACCTCAGTTCTTGTCTTCTTAGTTTAGTGCACATGTGCCATAGCTTTACATGCTTCTTCATAAGTTGTGTGTCTCATTAGCATCTTAGATCTCCACTCAAGAGTGTATGTTTGTTGTTTGTTTGAGACAGAGTCACCCTGTTGCCCAGGCTGAAGTGATCTCCACTCACTCCAACCTCTGCCTCCTGAGTTCAAGTGATTCTTGTGCTTCCTGAGTAGCTGGGATTACAGGCATGCACCACCATACTCGGCTGGTGTTTGTGTTTTTAGTAGAGATGGGGTTTCATCATGTTGGCCAGTCTAGTCTCGAGCTTCTGGTTTCAAGTGATTCACCCTCCACAGCCTTCCAAAATGCTGGGAGTACAGGTCTGAGCCACTGTGCCTGACTGGAGATTGCATTTTTTGCTATTAAGATAAGCAGAAGTTAAGTTTGAGGACAGGTAAAATCAAAACGCACATGCTTTCTAGAGTAGAAAGCCCTTAGTGAAGATAGCTTTGCTTGAGTATGCCTGATGGGAATGCTAAGGCTTATTGTGTTGGCTGTGCAGTCACCACAGTTTCTGTATCCCGAGATCATGGCTATTTTCTTGACTATCTTTTCTGCTTCAATTTCCCCCAAGAGATCTTAGAGCTATAATCACATTGGAGGTTGAGGGACTAGGTCATTTTTACTGGAGCTGTTTTCTGCTGAGTGGGTATTATTTCTGCCAAGCCTGAGCCCTAAAGTTTCTTCCTGTGTGATCTAACAGGGTGTAAACCACATCATTTTTGGAAACAGCCAGTAAGATGTTGGCAGCCAAAGGTTGAAAGCCTCAAAAAACTGTCATACAAAAAAGGAACTGCTGTAAGCAAGACAGCAAGAAATCAGTTAACATTTTAAACAGAGTTGGAAAAAGAAGTTAAAGCCGAAAGTATAGTAATGACTGATACTATTAAAGAGAGCAAGGTGAGTAATAGACATTGCTTTCATGTTCCAGTGAAAGTTTCTAGAGATTCAATTTTGCCTGTCTGGGTGGTATTATTACTATTTTCTTGGAATAAACCAGACTAATTGATCTCAAAAACAACATTCTTCTTTTAGATATAAACGTCTTCCTCACAGCCTGGCTGTGAGAAGATCCCAGGCTCTTTGGTTCTGCAGGACTACAGTGGCCACCGAGTACAGACGATGTTGAAGTCTACTGAGGCCCTCTGCTGCTTGTTCGGAAGCCATTGTGGTTTCCTGAGATCCTTTGTACTAGATTCCCAAGGCTCCACCTTGTGGTGTAATTTGTGCTGCAAAAGTATTTTGCATTAAAGTGGTGAAAGCAGTGAAAGTTTTAGTGTTTCCTGTTTTTTTGCCAATAAGCAAAAGTTTTGTGCAGCCAAGTTGATGGCAGTCATTGGGTCTATTTATGGATAATAAATCTGAGTGATGGACAAAGAAGTCTTCAGTAAACACACTGAAGTTTTCTAAGAGCCATCAGAGTTGTTCCTTACATTGGATTAGATTATTTATTGAGAATAGAACATGCACTCTGATGGTCCTCTCTGCATTTGGGACTTGCTGTAGGAGGAGCAATTTTGCTGGCCCTGGATGGTATGAAGTCCCACTGTGAGTATTGCAGCTGGGCTGGTCTCTATTGTACCTGGAAAAGGCCTTTAAGGTAGAGTGTAAAAAGGAGGTGAAACAAGATTAGATTCTACAGGAGGCTCTGATAGTGTGTGGAATGGTGGGGATTCTAAAGAAGACGTGGGCTCCTGAGAGCCCCTATCTGGAGCTGATGTTGGGCTCTGGGGTCTGGAGTCTCTTTCCCTTAATAAGAATGGGTCTTCTAATGGGTCTGAGCGGCTTACTTTCTTACTAGGCTTTAGCACAGGTGCTGCATAGAGCTGGGTTTTATTCTCAGCCATAAAGGCTTGCACATAGGATACTTCAGATGATCTTCCCTGATTTCTACAGAAAACATTTTGCTGTAGGATGCTATTAAAGTTCACAGTCTCATTTTCCAGTCATGTTTTGTCAACTAATATGTACATAGGCTAAATAGTGTTACAAAAGAATATAAGCCTTTTTTTTAGTTCATCTAGCCAAAAGCCGTTCCAATAACATCCCAGTGGTGTTTCGATGACAGTAGAGGTAAAGGCTCCCCCACAGTGCCGAGAGAATCCAGCAATGACAGAACATGTGCTGAAGTCCAGGAGGCCACTGGCATCCCCATGAGCCAAGTGGAACCACCAAGGTGTCCAAAGCATCCCCTCAAAACCCGCTAACTAAAGCTCTAGGAGGTCATAGGCATTTGCCACACCCTGTCCTACCTCTCACCAGTGCTGGACATTTCCAGCCCTACTGAAATGACTCCCACTGCTGGCTCTGGGGAAGATGTATGGCTGACAAGCCTTTTCTTAATTCACCCATTTGCCATTTGTGATGCTCAATTATTAATACCTGGAATGCTCAGATGCAATCCCCATGACCGGGCATCTACATGACTGCACTTTTTGTTCAGCAAAGAAAGCCTGTTGAAGAACAATGTTAAGGAGCTGGAAAATGCATAAAGCCCGAAGAGACAGGGTGCTCTTATTCTGCCCCTCAAAACGAAACAAAAATTTTATATACAGAAAACCTGACCAGAAAATAAATTACAATAGCCACTAGGTGGCGATCGAGTATTGCTGAAGGAACAGCAAACGGTAAGCCGAGTCTGAAGTGTGGCCAGAAAGATGTGAAACTAAGCACCAACGTAGCCTGAATATGAAATGTTGAGAGCGTCCCGTGTGGTTAGTGTATTTATGGATAGTACAGAAGTAGCAGCTGGAAGAAGATCACTTATATTCTCTCTCTAAAGAATATTGGTGACTTAAAAATGTTTCCCTCAGAACTTTACTGAAACAGCACTGGAACAAGCAGTGATAGTTAATCAGGTAGTCTGGAACTGCTGTAGTATTCACTGCAAGTAAAGAGAAAGTGAAATTAATGAAGCGGACAAACCTCTCACCGGGCCATGGCACCAGAAATGTTGATGGCTGATTTAATACCTTGGTTCTTATCTTTTTAGTTTAAAAGAATTTAAACGAGACACACATCAAAAGAAGTAGAGCATAGAGTAATTTATTGAAGGAAAAAAGAATATTTTGAAAATTAAATGAAGAATAGATAGTACACTCTGATAAAGAAATTCCAGGGCTGCCTGCTCATCAGGGTGAGATAGCATTAATTATTGGTGGAGAAACCCTCTTTATGGGGAGTTTTACATGATTGTTCATAAGAAGGTGAAAAGAAGTGTTACACTAAGCATGTTCTGCCTGGTCTTCTCTGTGCAATGTGCAGCAGCTCTACATATTTGTGCATACGTTGTAGGTCTCATTAGCATGTTAAATCTTCCAAGAGTGTGTTTTTTATTATTAAAATGAGCAAAGCGTCAGCTTGAAGACAGGTAAAATAAAAATGCACGTGCTCTCTTGAAGGAAAAGTCCCTACGGAGGACAGGTTTTAAATGACCCCAACTACTTTACATCTTAAAAGTCACTCCCACAAAGCTGGAACGCTGTCTGTTCCTGAAGGATCAGATCCTATTTGTGTCTCTGAGACACTGGCAAGTCAGGCCCTACTTGAGATGGACCGATGATTTCAATTGTAAAATGCCTAAGTCGTCAGCACCTTCAGGTTGCATTTTGGAGCTTGTCCACTTTAATGAGTTAATGAAAATGGCTCACAAGCCTCCTACCTCGGAAATGGGGCTTTCTCCTTTACTTTTAGCAGATTTTGTGCAACCCTACACTTAACCTTCCTAATGCCTCGACTTTCACATTCATGAAAAAAACCGCCATTGAGAGTGACATTTCCAGGAAGTCACAGTCCTGATCACTGCTCTACAGAGCTCTGAAGCTGTTCATAATCAGGCCAGGTGGAAGATTTATCTCAAAAGCAGTTGAGCACGTGCTCTGCTAGAGGAAAAAGAGGGTTGTGGCACAATGGAGAGTGTCTCGGATATCAGGACAGTTTCCCCAACAGTTTAGGAAAGAAGGCAGCGCCCTGAGCTGCAGAAGATGCAATGCTGTGGAAAAAACCCTGGGTGCAGGTGAAAGAGAAAATCGAGCCCAATATGGGCAAAGGTAAGGTATCTTTGTAGGGTAATGCCCTCCTCAGTGCCCAGCCCAGACCTTCCCTTAACGTCCACATCTGTACTCACTATCCTTGGCAAAGGGTTGGCATGTATTCAGAGTTCAACAGTACTTTGTACATCAAGAAGTCAACACCGGTCTGCCCCTCCCTCCAGGGCTATGCACTCCGGATCCCAGGACATGGTGGAATTATAGTTCTAAAGCCAACCTGCCAACAGGCTGATAGCAGTTAAGGGACTAGAGCTCCCAGCATATGACTAGGTTGGATGCGGACCACTCTGCTCCTGTTTCCAGAGCTGCACAAAGCCCTGGAGTCTGCTGCATTCTGGGATTGTAGTACTGCAGCTGCTTTACCAAAGGGCTGGCAGTGTTCATAAGCATACATCTCCCAGCAAGCCTAGGGAGGTGCACACAACCCCATCTCTTGCCTTGTCCCTGAGACTGGTTCATGCTAGAATTGTAGTCCTGCAGCCCTGTGACCAAAGGGCTGAAAGTGTTTATGAGCATATATCTCCCAGAAAGCCTGGGAGAGCCACACACAGTCCCGCCTCTTCCTCCTGTGATGCGCACTATCACTGGCCCCAGTGTATACTGGGATTGTAGTCCTTCAGCCCTCTAACAAAAGGTCTGGAAGTCTTTATAAAACTACATCTTCCAGCAAGGAGAAGGAGGCATTCACTGCCCTGCCACTTCTTCCTGTAATGCGCACTGTTCCTGAGCCAAGTGCATGCTGGGATTGCACTCCTGCAGCCTAGTGGTAAAAAGGCTGGGAGTGTTTAAGAAACTGCATCTCCCAGCAGGACCAGCCAGGTGCGCACAGCCTCGCCTCTTTTTCCAGTGACTAGAGAACTGTTCCTGAGCCCCATACATGCTGGGATTATTATGCTGCAGCTCTGTGACCAAAGGGGAAGGGAGAGGCCATGAGACTACATCTCCCAGCAAGCCCAGCAAGGCTCACAAAGCCCCGCCTCTTTCCTCAGTGATTAATGCACTGTCCCTGAGCAAGGTGAATGTTGGGATTGTAGTCCTGGAGCACTGTGACCAAAGAGCTGGGAGTGTTAATGAGACTACATCTCCCAAAAAGCATAGTGAGAAGTTCACAGCGCTTTCTCTTCCTCCAGTGATGTGCACAGTCCCTGACCCTGTGTTAAAGTATTCCAGTCGTATGGCAAAAGGGCTGGGAGTGAATACATTTCCCAGCAAGCCCAAGGATCTGTACACAGCCCCACCTCTTCCTCCATTGACCTACATTGTCACTGAATTCGGTGTATGCTGGGATTGTGGTGCTGCAACCCTGTAACCAAAGGGCTGGAAGTGTTTGAGACTACATCTCCCAGCAGGCCAAGGGAGGCACACGCAGCCCCGCCTCTTTCTCCAGGGACACGCACTATTCTTGATCTTGGTACATAAGGGAATTGCAGCCCTGTAGCCCTGTAATGAAAGGGCTGGGAATTTTTATAAAACCACACCTCCTAGCAAGATGAAGGAGGCACGCACAGCCCTGCCTCTTCCTCCAGTCACACACACTATTCCTTAGCCGGGTGCACAGTGGGATTGTAGTCCAGCAGCCCTGCGACCAAAGGGTTTGGAGTGTTTATGAGACTGCATCTCTTAGCAAGAAAAGCGAGGCATGCAGAGCCCCGCCTGTTCCTCCAGTGATGCACACGGTCCCTGAAGAAGTGTTCATGAGATGACATTTTCCAGTAAGCCCAGCAATTCACTCACAGCTCTATTTCTTCCTCCAGCGATGTGTACTGTTCCTGATTCCAGTATATACTGGGATTGTGGTGCTGCAGCCCTGTGACCAAATGGCTGGCAGTGTTTATAAGACTACATCTCCCAGCAAGCCCAAAAGGTGCTTATAGCCTCTCCCCTTTTCTTCCAGTGGTGTGCGCTGTCTGTTAACCCGGTGCATGGTGGAATCAGCCTGTAGCCCTGTGACAAAAGGGATGGGAGTGATTATAAGATTATATCTCCCAGCAAACTTAATGACGTGCACACAGCCTGGCCTCTTCCTCCAGTAATGCACATTGTCCTTGAGCCCAGTCCATGCTGGGATTGTAGTCCTGCAGCTCTCTAACCAAAGAACTGGGAGTGTATTCTTACAGATCTGTTCGCTTGTCATGAGAATGTTTTTCTTTACCCCATGAACATACTTACAATAGCTTTCTTCAAGTCTGATATACTAATTACAGCATCCTGAACATGTTGAGAATAGGTTCTGTTGTCTGCTTTTCATCTAGTGAATTGATTGCATTTTCATGCTTCTTCACACATCTCATAAATTTTTAAATTGTGTAATAGGAACTAAAGGGACTCTGAATTCAGTTGTATATCTTTGAAAATTGTTATTATTTTAAGCGGGAGTTAATTTGAATAGATTCAAACTTCAATTCTTACATCTGTTACAGTGACATAGCTGAAATCCTCATTCAGTTATTCCTAACATGCATATTATATATGTATTATACATAGATGTGCATTTCTATATAGCAAAATATAATATTTTATTAAGATTTATTATAGTTATCTGTGAAATAGTTATTCAACAAACTACTTCATTATTACTGGAAGTCAGAACCTCAGTTTTGTTCACTTTTTTGATTTTATGTAAGCGAAATTATATAATATGCACACTTTTACATCTACTTTCTTTTATGCAACATTATATTTATATTTATGCTATTGCAGATAGCTATAGTTTGTTCACTTAAAAAATAATTTTTTATGCGGGCTCTGTCTGTGAAGAAAGTCAGTGATAGCTTCGTGAGGATAGCACTGAATCTATACATTACTTAGGGCAGTATGACCATTTTCACAATATTTATTCTTCCTATTCATGAGCATGGAATATTTTTCCATTTGTTTGTGTCCTCTCTTATTTCCTTGAGCAATGGTTTGTTGTTCTCCTTAAAGAGGTCCTTCACATTCCTTGTTAGTTGTATTCCTAGGTATTTTATTGTCTTCATAGAAATTGTGAATGGGAGTTCACTCATGATTTGACTCTCTGTCTGTTATTGTTGTATAGAAACACCTGTAATTTTTGCACATCAATTTTATATCCTGAAACTTTTGAAGTTGCTCATCAGCTTAAGGAGATTTGGGGCTGAGATAATGTGGTTTTCTAAATATAAAATCATGTGATCTTCAAACAGAGACAATTTAACTTCCTCTCTTTCTATTTGAATACACTTTATTTCTTTGTCTTGCCTGATCACCCTGGCGAGAACTTCCAATACTTCGTTGAATAGGAATGGTGAGAGAGGGCATACTTGTCTTGTGCCAATTTTCAAAGGAAATGCTTTCAGCTTTTGCCCATTCAGTATGATATTGGCCATTGGTTTGTTATAAATAGAGCTTATTATTTTGAGATATGTACCATGAATACCTAGTTTATTGACAGTTTTTAGCATGAAGTGTTGTTGAATCTTTTTGAAGGCCTTTTCTGCATCTATCGAGATAATCCTGTGGTTGTTGTAATTGGTTCTGTTTATGTGATTGATTACATTTATTTATTTGCATATGTTGAACCAGGTTTGTGTCCCAGAGATAAAGTAGACTTGATTGTGATGGATAAGCTTTTTGATTTGCTGCAGGATTTGGTGTGCCAGAATTTCATTGAGGATTTTTGCGTCGACATTTATTAGTGATATTGGCCTGAAATTTTTGTTGTTGTTGTGTCTCTGTTATATTTTGGTATCGGGATGATGCTGGCCTTATAAAATGACATAGAAAAGGAGTTCCTCTTTTTCTATTGTTTGGAAGAGTTTCAGAAGGAATTGTACCATCTCCTCTTTGTACCTCTGGTAGAATTCAGCTGTGAACCGATCTGGTCTTTAACTGTTTTCTGTTGCTAGGTTATTAATTACTGCCTCAATTTTAGAATCACTGCCTCAATTTTGCTATTGGTCAATTCAGGGATTCAAGTTCTTTCTGGCTTAGACTTGGGAGGGTGTATATGTTCAGGAATTTATCCATTTCTTCTAGATTTTTTAGTTTATTTGCATAGAGGTGTTTATAGACCAATTGAACCAAACAGAGGACTCAGAAATAACACCACACATCTACAAACATCTAATCTTTGACAAACTAGACAAAAACAAGCAATGGGGAAAGGATTTCCTATGTATAAAAAGTGTCGATAAACTAGCTAGCCATTTGCAGAAAACTGAAACTGAATCCCTTCCTTACACTTTATACAAAAATTAACTCAAGATGAATTAAAGACTTAAATGTAAGATCTAAAATTATTAAAACCCTAGAAGAAAACCTAGGCAATACCATTAAAGACATATAAATGGGCAAATACTTTATGACTAGACACCAAAAGAGATGGCAACAAAAGTCAAAATTGACAAATGGGATCTAAGAAAACTAAAGAGCTTCTGCACAGGAAAAAAAAAAAGCTATCATCAGAGTGAACAGGCAACCTACAGAATGGGAGATAAATTTTACATTCTATCCATCTGACAAAGGGCTAATATCCAGAATCTACAAAGAACTTAAATTTACAAGAAGAAAACAACCCCACCAAGAATTGGGCCAAGGATATGAACAGACACTTTTCAAAGGAAAATATTTATGCAGCCAACAAATATATAAGAAAAAAGAGATTATTATCAATGGTCATTAGAGAAATGCAAATGAAAACCACAATGAGAAACCATCTCATGCCTGTTGGAATGGTGATCATTAAAAAGTTAGGAAACTACAGATGCTGAAGAGGATGTGGAGAAATAGAAATGCTTGTACACTGTTGGTGGAGTGTAAATTAGTAAAACCATTGTGGAAGACAGTGTGGCAATTTCTCAGGGATCTAGAACCAGAAATACCATTTGACCCAGCAAGTCCATTACTGGCTATATACCCAAAGAACATTAAATTTTTCTACCATAAAGACACATGCACATATATGTTTCTTGGGGCACTGTTCACAATAGTAAAGACGTGTAACCAACGCAAAGCCCATCAATGATAAACTAGATACAGAAAATGTGGCACATATACACCATGGAATACTAGGCAGCTATAAAAAAGGATGAATTTATGTCTTTGGCAGGGACATGGATGAAGTGGGAGACCATCAATCTCAGCAAACTAACCCAAGAACAGAAAACCAACACTGCATGTTCTCGTTCATAAATGGGAGTTGAACAATGAGAACACATGGGCACAGGGAGGGGAACATCACACACTGGGGCCTGTTGGCAGGGGGGATGGGGACTAAGGGAAAGATAGTATTAGAAAAATACCTGATGTAGATGACAGGTTGATGGGTGCAGCAAACCACCATGGCACGTGTATACCTATGTATTAAACCTGCACATTCTGCACATTTACCCCAGGACTTAAAGTATAATAAAAAATTATTTTTCACATTATGGTAAAGTATACATAAAATTAACCATTTTAGCTATTTTAAGTGTGCAGCTCAGAAAAAATAAGTACATTCACATTGTATTACAACTATCATTCTCATTCATGAGAATATTCTTTCAACTTGCGAAACCAAAACTCTATACCCATTAAATAACAGCTCCCTGTTACTCCTCCTCTAGCTCCTAGAAACAGCTCTTCTACCTGGGTTTGTAGAATTTAACTTCTCCAAGTGTCTCATAAGTGGAATTATTCAGCATTTCTCATTTTATGACTGGCTCATGTCACTTTGCTCAATTTCCTTAAGTTTTATGCATGGTATACCGTGTGTCAGAATTTCCTTATTTTTCTTAACTGAATAATATTCCACTGCATGTATAAGTCCCATTTTTTCTATTTATTCGTTGATGATAATTCAAATAATATTTTGGTTGCTTCCACCGTTTGGGTGATGTGAGTAATGCTGCAATAAATCTAGGTGTACGTGTATTATTTTGTGCCTTTGCTTACATATCTTTTACTATACACCCAGATGTAAAATTGCTGGGTCATACGGTAATTTTATGTGTAAACTTTTTTAGTAACTACTATGCTGTTCTTTCATAGCAGCTGCAGCATTTTACATTTCTGCCAACAGTGTACAAATGTTCTAACTGCTCCACGTCCTCACCAGCACTTATGATTCTGTTGTTTGCTTGCTTGTTTTTCCTTTGGTAGTAGCTGTGCTGATGGGTATTAAGTGATATGTCATTTGGGATTACATTTGCATGTCACTAATGATTAGTTTTGTTAAGCATCTTTTCAGTGGTTATTAGCCAGTTTACATAATTTTCAGAGAAATGTCTGTTTAACTTTTTTGCCTATATTTTAAGCAAGTAGTTCATTTTATTGTTGCTGAACTGTTCTTTGTATATTCTGGGTAAAGTTCTATTTGTCTATTTTTTGTTTGTTTTTTTCTTGCGTTTGGGGTGTCCTGCTAAAAAAATCACTGCCAAATCCAATGTTATAACTTGTCTTACCTACATTGTACTCTAAGAATTCTGTAGTTTTAGCTCTTATGTTGATGTCTCTAATCCACTTAGTTAATTATTTTCTTAGGGTTCAGCTTCATTCTTTTACATGTAGGTACCCAATTTCCTAGCACCAATTGTAATAACAGTTCTTTTCTCATAAAAATCATTTTACCATATATATGCATGTTCATATTTATTTTTTAATTTTTTAAAAAACATGTTAAGATATTTTATTTCTTTTTTAAATATATATTTTATTGCATTTTAGCGTGTTTATTTATGTTGGCATTCCATATTGCTCTGTTGGTCTATTTGTAGTATACTATTTTAGACTTTTATACTAAGTTCTGAAATCAGTAAGTGTAACTTCTCTAACTTTGGAATTGTTTTTTTCAAAATTATTTTTGCAATTTAGGGTTCTTTGAGATTTCACCTAAACTTAAAAATGGATTTATTTTTAATGTCTACACTAAGTCATTGGAACTTGACTTATTGGTTACTTCCTAAGTACTTTATTATTTTCATGCTATTGTAAATTAAATTATTTTTATAGTTTACTTCTCAGATTATTTATGTTGCTATATAAAAATACAATTTTTTTCGATGTCAATTTTATGTGCTCTGCTCTGCCGAGTTTGTTAATTGTAATAGTTTTTGTGTGGAATCTTTAAAATTTTCTCCGTATAAGGATATATTTTCTGTTTATATTTTGATGCAGTTTCTTTATTTCTCTTTTCTAATTTCTTTGATTGGAACCTCCAAAACTGTGTTGAATAAAAGTGACAAGAGCAGACATTCTTGCCTTGCTTCTGATCTTAGAGAAAAGTCTTTTGGTCTTTTCCTTTGGAATATGTTGTTTGCTGTAGGTTTTTATATGTGAATTTTACAAAGATGGCTTTCTTTTATTTCTTTAAACACAATAAATTCCTAATTTATTATAAATATATTTTGAATTTTGTAAACTACCTTTTCTGTATTAATGAGATTTTTTATAAAAACATTTGTTAATGTGGTATATGCATTGATTAATTTTCATACGCTGAAATGTTTGTTAAGAAAGGCTAGCTAAGTGAAGCAGTGGGAATGGAGAAGGAGTAAAGAAATCTGCAACTGGTGGCAATCAATCAGTTATAAATACCACTGCACAGAAACCAGTCATATACTAAAACTTTCCTGGATTCCAATAATAAATTCTCCTGGGTCATGGGGTGTAATCTTGCCAGTATGCTGCTGAATGTGGCTAGCTAGGATTTGGCTGAGTAATTTTGGTAGAATTTGGAAAGAATTTTTCTTCTATAAATGCTTGATATAATTCACTAGTGAAGCCAACAAATCAAAAGCTTTTCTTCATCAAGATTTTAATGACTGATTCTATTTACTTAATAGTAGTAGCTATATTTAGATTTTGTAATTCTTTGTAATGAAGTCTTGTATACATGGAAATCTGCCCATTTAATCTCCATTTTCCAATTTATTGTCCTCTCGTACTTCATAGTACACTTTATAAGACATTCTAATACTTCAGAATTAATATTAATGTCTCATATTTATTTCTCTTTTTATTATGTAAATACTCTGATTTTTTTAGTGTAGCTGAAGATTTGCCAATTGTTAATGTTTTCTTTGAGGAACTGAGGACTAGCTTTTGGTTTCTTGGTATTCTGTAGTTTGTATAATCTCTATTTCATTTATCTCTGCTAAAAGCTTTATTATTTACTTTTTTCTTTTTGCTTTGAATCTAATTTGGTATTATTTTTCTGAATTGATAGGTGACAAAGTTATTACTGATTTAAGGTCCTTGTACTTTTCCAATGTTTTTAGCTGCAGACTTCTTATCTTAGCACTGTTTTTGCTGCTTCCCATAACTTTTGATATGTTGTGTTTTCATTTTTCTTCCTCTGTATTTTTCTACCTCCCTTGTGATTTCTTCTTTTACTTATTGGTTGTTTAAGAGTATGCTGTTAAATTTATATCTTTGCAAATTTTCTAGTTTTTATCTGTTATTGATTTAATTTTAGATCTAATATCCAACCCATCCTGAAGAATGCCACATATGCATTTGAGAAGAGTGTGTACTCTCTTGTTGGATGGAGCGTCTTGTATATATCTGTGAGATCAGTTTGGTTTGTTGTGTTAGTCAGGCTCTCTGTTTTCTAATTTATCATTAATCTGAGTGGAGTATTAACATCTTCAGCTATTAGTTTAGAACTGTCTGTTTGTCCCTTTAATTCTATCAACTTGCCCTTTCTATATCTTAATGTTTTGTTATTAGTTATGTAATTGTTTAAAATATTACTATCTTCTTGACAAGTGAACATTTTATGACTATATAATGTCTTTTCTCTTGTAATTTTTAATGTATTTTGTCTGCTATTAATATGGTCATGCCCAGTCTCTTTTTATGCTATTTGTATTTTAAATACTTGTATGAAATATTTATTCTTTCTTTTTTTTATAACCCTCAAGTTATGAGGAAAGCTAACAGCAGAATTACTTCATTTAAAAGGCAGAGAAAACTTAAATTAATAGCTTGAGATGTTTGTAAAAGCATTTACATTGGGCCGGGCGTGGTGGCTCAAGCCTGTAATCCCAGCATTTTGGGAGGCTGAGGCGGGTAGATCACGAGGTCAAAATATCGAGACCATCCTGGTCAACATGGTGAAACCCCATCTCTACTAAAGATACAAAAAATTAGCTGGGCATGGTGGTGCGTGCCTGTAATCCCAGCTACTCAGGAGGCTGAGGGAGGAGAATTGCCTGAACCCAGGAGGCAGAGGTTGCAGTGAGCCAAGATTGCGCCATTGCACTCCAGCCTGGGTAACAAGAGCAAAACTCCGTCTCAAAAAAAAAAAAAAAAAAAAAAAAAAGCATTTACATTGGAATGAACTACCCAGTGCCCCAGGAACAAAGATATCAATTGGGCCTAAAAATAATCGTTATGAAAAGCTCTAGGAGAAAAAGCTGCTGGGAATTAGGCCTCTGGTCATTGTCCTAATAATAGAAGACAATGGGGATGCTCAGGGTCATGCTAAGCAAAAGACCAGGAAACCCTAAGCTCTCACCGCTGTATTTGAACGTCTGCACAAGTACAAAGTAGAGGCACAAGGGGAGTTGTATCTTCATGCCGGTTGGTAAAGGCGGCTCCAACACACATACATAGATCCCAGGTGAAAAGATCAGAAATTTATTTTTTTGTGAGGGTTAAACAATCTAGAGTCTTACTTTCCAGTTAAGGTTTAGTAAAAATATTTGGGGAGATTTGCATTGTACAATTCATCCTGAGGCCCATAAAATCTTGATTTTGAGATTTAGAGCCTTCAGTAAAGGATTAGCCTCCACCTAGAGCTGTTCTTTTGGCTTTTGGACTCATAGCCATCTTGACACTATTACTGGTTACACTGATTTTAAAGTCAGCTAAGAGCTTGCCACAGAAATTCTGTCAAACTAAGTTTGACCCAATCTGGACACAATTAGGTATTCCTCTATTAGCTGGTTGTTTAAAAGTATGTTGTTAAATTTATACAAGTTTGCAAATTTTCTAGTTTTTCTTCTGTTATTGATTTAATTTTAGATCTAATATACAACCCATCCCGGAGAATTTCACATATGCATTTGAGAAGAGTGATTTCTTCTTCAGTTTTTCTACCTTTTAGAGATAAATCTGTATTTAACAATATTTAGGTAAATCAGAAACATAAGTCAGGTAAGAAATCCTGGACACAGACCCTAGCATAGCTGGATTCTAAACTATTACTCGTCCTACTTTATGAGATCAATAATGTTGACAAAGGGAGATAACCTTAGATAGAATATCTCAGGAGTGATTAGAAAAGTGTACTTCTAGAGAAGCTGGCAGGACAGGGCAGGAGTCCCAGTGAGAATAAAAACTTTTGTTCAAATTTTCAAGTCTAGCTGTGTGTGGCTGATGAATTCAGAAAAGGTTCCAGATCCCTGTAAGGAATTATTAAGAAATGATTCATGTAGGTCAGAACACTAGGGTGGGTGTTTATCCATCACCCTTTGGGTCAGATTTTCAGGGTTAAAGTCTGTGGTGGGCTGCAGAGCAATGCTTGCCTGTGAAAGCCTCTCATTAAGTGTAAGATATGTGACTCTGGCACAGGGAGAAATCTATTTGACCAAAAATCACACATGTGTGCATGTGAGTCTGTGTCTTCCTCAGCACAGCACCACTGATGAATAATTGTTTCAGAATTATGCATAAGTTGGTCTTTATTATTTTAAATTTACTAAATATTGAAATAGAAACAAACACTTTTATCTACTTTCAAATTGAATAAGAGCATTGGCAACTTTCAGGAAAACATCACAGAAGAAAACTCTGGAGCCTTGCCCATTCCCAGAAACCTAGGAAATCCTGATACCAGCTGTAGCATTAACCTTATCAACACTTAATTTTTTGCCATACATATTTATATTTATGAAAAATATAATTTCACTGGACCTTTATTTTGTTATATGCCATGAATAATGAATCATTTTTGTGTTAAGAGCATCACATTTTACACCTCAAGTATTAATGATGCCATTCTCCACGTTGCTTCTATTGCTTACTAAATTATTGGTCTGGCCTAAATGTTGATGTCCCCTTTCAAATTCATATGTGGAGAGTATTCGGCATCTGGCCTTTGAGAGAGTGATTAAGCCAAGAGTGCTTTGACTTCATAAATGGAATAAATGCCTTTTCAAAGGAGGTTCAAGGGAGCACCTTTGTCCCTTGTGCAAGAAGGTACCATCTATGGGGAACAGGGCTCTCACCAAACACCAAATTCACTGCTGCTTTGATCTTGCATGTTCAGCCTCCAGAACTATGAAAAATATATTTCTGTTGTTCATTCTCATTCTGTCTAAAATATTTTGTAGCAGCCTGGATGCACTATGACACTTTCATAGGCCCTTTGGTCTATTTCTGAATTTTTAGTTTCAATGATCTATGAGTTTTTTAATCAATCAAGATTTTTCACAGGGCTGGCCAGTCTTTTCTTTTTTTAGTTTTCTTGGCTATTCTTATTTGTGTTTTCATCTGTATAATATTTAATAGTAACACACCTACTTCCAATATCTAATGGTATCTGGCATCTGTATTGAAACAAAATTGAATTTATAACTTCTTTAAGGACAACTTACATTGATAATATTGAGTTTTTCTGCCTAAGAATATGATACAAACTTTCTATTTGCTTGTGTCTACATTCATGTATTTTAAAACTTTCTATGGTTTTTCTCATATTCTGTACCTATTTTTGTAATGTTTATTCTTAGATAGTTTATTTATCTTTCTAAAAAGTAATTTAAGAAACAATGAAATTGTAAACTGTTTATTTGAGTAAGAGCAACTGATAAACTGTAGAACATCAGCTGAAAGATAGTGTTTCATTTACAGTGTAAGAAGCAAGTATTCAAAGAAAAAATGTAGAAACAAATCATTTGATTAGTGGTGGTGGTAACATTTTTTATTCTTCCTTGTTTGGTTGGTTTTTTCTTCATTTTTTTTCTTATTGAACAGTTCCTATTTATATAAGGTTGCTGGCTTCTCCTGATTAGTTGAGCTTCATTTCTGTTTTTTAAATAGGCAGCTATGAGAAATAATTTAAATTTTGCTTATATTTGTAAATAAGCAAGGCTGAGATTACTTATGACACCTAACTGGTTTTGTCTGCTCAAAAATTCTTGAGACCTCATGTCCATTTTAATTTACTTTAACAAATTTTCTGTGCTTTTATTTTTCATCCAAACTGTAACTTATACATTGCTATTGTACATATGTAGGCTCATGTTGTTTATGCTTTGAAGACATGTCCTGCTTTCAAACTCATTTGTAGTGTGGTATTAGTGAATTTGTCCCATTTATTGGAATGATAACCTGCTATTTCCCAACTACAAGAGCTATGAGTTTTAAGGAGATCAGAGTAAAGATGAAACAGAAGTGAAAACAACTCTCCAACCCACACATGCAGTAAAAACAAGCTTCACATGGATATGTGTAATTATCTAAAATTTAAAATACCCCAAAAACACTAATGTTTATCTCATTACTAAGTAATATAAAAATTACAAGACAAGAAACCCAAATACTTTTATCTTGTAAATAAAAATGAAGCTATTTATATGATGAAATAGTCCATAATTAAAGGGAAAATGCCAATTAAAAATATATTAAATAAAAGGAAATTATATGTAAAAGTACCATGTCTGTATTAGATTTAATATTCTGCAATAAAATAAGTTGAAATCTACAAAATGGAAGGAAGTTTAAAATTAGGCAGATGCTATGAGCCTGGTGAAGAAAAAATACATATGTCAATAAGTTGTTTTGTCTTAGATTTGATATTAAATAATAAAAAGTAAATGAACCAATAGCATGGTAATTTCACCTTGATTGCATCAAACTGAAAATACACAACCATTTCTCCATTAGTAGGTGTATCTATGGATCGGACTTATGCTGCATTCAAGCCCTTTGGCTAGGACCCAACACTCATTGCCAAGATGAAAGTCAGCAGACTAGTTTGCTTTTAAGATGTTCCCCAGCCTGTGACCAAGACACTTTGTCCTGGCTACTTCTTCAACTCTGACAAACATTGTGCTGATGTAAATGCAAACCCAGTTCTATGCCTACCAAGCATCTATATAGCTAGAGCTGAGAACTGAGCATTTAGGCATCAGGCAAGAGGTCTTCCCAGGTTTCCAACCAGACTTTCTAGAATTTTCCAAAAATACTGACTTTATCTTTTTCAGACTCCGTCTCCCAAAGAGAATCAGAGAGGGATTCTGGAAGCCATTTAGAATCTCCAGCCTACTCCCTGGTAACAATGGACTTAATACAAGAGGCAACCTACTGACCCCAAAGACACCAGCTCAGATACTGGGCATTGAATTCCTAATCCCCACAAAAGACCTCATCTGAGTCACATCAAAGTACACACTCTACTTCAGAGTTCACCTTCCAGACATGTTCCAAATTAGCCTGTAAAAACTGTGGTGAGATGAAACAAAATGTGATGCAGCTTCAGGTTCAGAATGCCTGCCTCATTTCTCCCTTCTGAAAAGTCTACATGTGCTGATTAGAGCTCTCACAGCTTAGAGAGCTTAGCCTCTTAAAAGGTATTCCTAACAGGACTTCCTGACCAAAAACCCACACATGTGCCTACAAGACTCCTGCCATATGCTCTACCTCAGACATCAAATCTGTAGTGGCAACCTTTTTTTTTTTAATCAACCCAGGCTTCTGTGTCACCTGATTATAATCTCATTTTCTTCATGGACACAGAAATAAGTCAGAGCAAAGCCTCACCTGGGTCAGTATCTGTAGCATGAATCACTCTTTCCACCAAACCTGTACTGTCTCCCACTTGTGGGTTCTCAGTGGCACTTTCCCCACTTTTGCCTTTTAGTTCCCCACAAACCCATTTTTACACCTGCACACAGTGTGCCCAAGGCTGCCCCTCAGTTGCCTGAATCCAGCACCTACTAGAATTTAGATGTCCCATAGTTCAAGGCCATGCATCTAGACCTAGATTTTGCAGAAGCAAATACAAATTACAAATGAGAGGCTCTAGTATCCCACTTGAAAATAAGGAAAGATTTTTTCTTTTTCCTTTTCTTAAACAATGTAATTTAGAAAACTTTTATTATTAACTTTGTAAGACAGAGTTTCACTCTTTTGCTTAGCCTGAAGTACAATGGCATAATCATTGCTCACTGTAAGCTTAAACTCTTAGGCTGAGCAGTCCTCCTGCCTCAGACTCTCAATTACTGTATGTATTGACCACTATGACTGGCTAACTTTATTTTATTTTATTTTATTTTATTTTTTGAGATAGAGTCTTGCTCTGTGCCCCAGGCTGGAGTGCAGTGGCATGATCTCGGTTCACTGCAACCTCTGCCTATCAGGTTCAAGCAATTATCCTGCCTAGTCGCCCAAGTAGCTGAGATTACAGGCATACACCACCACACCCGGCAAATTTATTAGCAGTAGTAGGAGTAGTAGTACAGACAGGGTTTCACCATGTTGGCCAAGGTGGTCTAGAACTCCTGACCTTGTTATCTTACCACTTCAGTTTTCCAAAGTGCTGAGATTAAAGACGTTTGCCACAGTGCCTGGCCAACTTATTTTTAGTTTTTGTAGTGACAGGGTCTCACCATGTTGCCTGTACTGCACTCAAACATTTGACTTCAAGAAATCCTCCTGCCTTGGCCTACACAAATGCTGGGATTACAGGTATGAGCCACAATGCATGGCCTGGAAAACTTCTATATTTACCTTTTGTTTCTGCTTCTTTTAAATATATGTAAATCATTTGAACAGCTAAGTAATCTTTTGTCATTCTTTGTGACACAGAACTGTCTTTATCTAAGACCTGGAAACCATTGGGGTTTTTGTTTTTTTTTTTCAATTTGGCAGAGTTATTAATTTTTTATTTTCAGTCTTTTAAAATAGGCATAGCTCACCATAGTGGCTTATGCCTTTAATCCCAGTGCTTTAGGAGGCTGAGTTGAGGGAATTGCTTGGGCCCAGGAGCTTGAGACCAGTCTCGGCAGCATAACGAGGCTCCTTCTCTATAAAAAGTTAAAATCAGCCAGCCAGGCATGGTGGCTGGCACAGGAGGCTGAGGTGGGGGGATTATTTGAGCCCAAGAGTTTGAGGCTGCAATGAGCCATGATTACACTGCTCTACCACTGTGCTTCAGATTGGGTGACAGAGAGAGACGCTGTCTTTAAAATAACCTATTTTATCTTTCATTCTGCAAACCCAATTTTTAATTCATTTTTTAACAGTTTAGGGGCACAAATTCAGCTTCTGTCCAGTGGAATACAGAATAGGGTGTCACTTATGTATTTTCTCAGAACTGCTGTACCAAGAAACTGCAAACTAGGCAGGGTATAGACAACAGGACTTAGTTTTTCACACTTCTAGAGGCTGGAAATTTGAGATCAGGGTGTCAGCATGGTTGTGCTCTGGTGAGGGCTCTCTTCTGAATTTCAGAATGCACACTTCAGGTTTTATCCTCATTTGGCAAAAGGAGGAAAAGAGACCTCTGTGGTTTGGTGTATAAAATCAGTAATCGCCATTATGAGGGACCCAGTCTCAGGACTTAATTAACTTCTCCTCCCTTATACCATTTCACTGGGGGTAAAAATCTTAACACAAATATTGAAGGAGGATTATTGTAACTCTCAAGATTTCTTTTTCTTTGAGTTGGAGTTTTGCTTTTGTTGCCCAAGCTGGAGTGCAGTGGCATGATCTCGGCTCACTGCAGCCTCTGCCTCCCAGGTTCAAGTGATTCTCCTGCCTCAGTCTCCCTAGTAGATGAGATTACAGGCATGTGCCACCACTCCCAGCTAATTTTGCATTTTTAAAAGAAGCAGGGTTTCATCATGTTGGCCAGGCTGGTTTTGAACCTCTGACCTCAGGTGATCCACATGTCTCAGCCTCTCAATGTGCTGGAATTACACATGCGACCCATCGCACCGAGACAAAATTTGTTTTTTAAGCTGTCATTTTTCTTCTTCCTTTTTAAATTTTTAAATACTATTTATTTATTTAGAGGCAGAGTCTCACTCTGTTCTTCAGGATGGTGTGAAGTGGTGTGATTTTGAAGAGAAAAAGAGAGACAGGAAGAAAAAGGGAGGCTCGGGGGGGCCTGTCCACAGCTATTTCAGCCCCTGCTGTGAGAGTCTTCCCAGAGGAGGACACAGACTCTGTGGGGCAGAGACCAGCCACCCCCACCATGCATTATCTGAATTCCCAATCCACAGAACTACAAGAAGCAGTCATAAATTATTGTGTTAACTAACTTCATTTTGGGATGAATATTTTTTATGCAGCCATAAATAACCAGAAAATTTTAATTTACTAACTTATAAAGATGTCACAAAATGTTGTAAAGTAAAAAATGTTAATAGAGAAGTATGTATGGTACCACTTGTGAAAAAGAAAACTTTATATATGAAACCCATGTACACATGCTATATTTACCCAGACTATAATTCTGATGCCTACTGTTAAGTAACTCTGGAGAATCAGTATTGAGGGATAAATATATCTATATATATTTCTTTATTCATATATTGCATTTATTAATAAATATATATTTTATATTTATGTAGTTTATATACAAATAAGTATTATTAAATTTATATATAAAGTTATATACTTACATATTTATATTTTAAAAATATTTACATACAACTATTGTATATAAGTTTATATATTTATGTATTTATATTTTATATAAATATGTATATATTTTTCTTCATGCATATAAATATGGTTTTATGTATATAAATATTTATATGCTTTTATTCATGAATGTAAATATTTACGTGTGTTCATTTCTATATGTTTCTGTATAAATGGCTTTTTATAAATGAAATATAAATTGCTTTTTACTTTTTTTGAAAGAAAATTTCAAAAACACAAATTAGCCCGTCAAAAAATGGAATCAAAGGTAAATATTTATATATAAAAATGTAAACATAGAATATACAACTATATAATTTGCATATTTACTTATAACAGATTATATACTATATATTTTATATGTACTATATAAAATACACTTGTATATAATACATATATAATAGTTTATATTATAATTATATAATATAATAATATGTATAATATATTGTTATTTGTTTTTTTCTATTTGTTTCTTCAGTCATTCTCTCTCTGTCACTGTGTGAACCTGTTTGTCTAATTCTATCTCTCTGTCATATTCCTCAAACAGAGGAAGCAAACTCCAATGCTGTGAGATGCTCTATGTACAGACCCACATAACAAAGACCCGAGGGAGTTATCAGGCCAGTAGACAGAAGAAAAGTCAGGCTCTCAGTGCACACTAAACCCTGCCAATTTTAACATGAGTGAGCTTAAAGGCTGATGCTTTCCTAGTCCAGCTTCAGTTGAGGCCACAGTCCCAGTCTCATAAAAGACCTGAAGGCAGAGGTAGCCAAGTAAACTGTTTCCAAATTCTGGTCCACACAAATTGTGAGATAGTATATGTTGTTGAATGGTGCTAAGATTTAGGGCAATGTTGTCAGAAAGGAGCAAATATCTAGCTTTACCCTCCAGGCCCCAGGATTCTTGTGTACCTCTTCTTTGGGCTGTCAGCAGCCTAACTGGTCCCTTTCTAATCCCTGCCAAACTCATGCCTGTGAGTATCTTTACTATGGGTGGCTTCTCCCTGACAGATTCTTGTGCAGAGATGTCTCCCTGTTGTCATTCTGATCACGGATTAAAAGTCACCTGAGTGAAGGCTTTGGGTCCTCCCATGAAATAATTTTCCAGCTCTTCTTTTCAACACTCTGCTTTATATTATAGCACTTGCTCTTTTCTTTCACATATACTTGCTTAGTGCTTTTCTCCAGCTCTTGTGGACTATAGTATCAACTATGCTGAAAACAAGTCAGGCCACTGATTTCTTTTTGCGTGGCTTCCAGGCACTTTTTACAGAGTTTCATTCAGTACAAAGAGGAGGTGTTTGATGGAACAAACTCCTCCCTCTCTTTGGAAAAAGAGCAGGTGCACCACACCAGCAACCACAGGCAGCACTGGGCTGTGGTGAGAGAAGCCACATAGGAATCTCTAAAGACAGAAACTCAAGACAGAAGACCAGGACAGACCCAGGACCCAGACTCAAATATGGAAACTCCCTGGGCTCTGTCCTAAGACCTTGCCATGAGTGACCCATAGTCCTGTTCCAATGGAAATCAAAACTAAAGTAAAATGCCATCTCACACTAGTCAGAATGGATTTTTAATAATAGTTTTAAAAACATAATGTATGCTGGCAAGGCCATAGACAAAAGGGCACATTTACACACTGCTGGTGGGAATGTAAATTAGCTCATTCACTGTGAAAAGCAGTTTGAAGACTTTTAAAGAACTTAAATATTAAGCCCAGCAATTCTATTACTTGGTACCCACCCAAAGGAAAATAAATTATTTAAAAACCCTACATTGACTTGCATGTTTATTGCAGCATGATTCACAATAAGAATAGTGAAATGGAATGACACAGTGAATGGAATTGACATAGAATCAATGTAGGTGACCATCAGTAAATGGAATTTTTAAAATCTGGCACATATGTAACTATGAATGACTACACAAGTATAAAAAGAAAATTATATTCTTTGAAGCAACATGGATTTAGCTGTAGGCCATGATCCTAAGTGAACAAACACAAAAACAGAAAACCCACTACCACATGTTTTCACTTCTAAGTGGGAGATAAATATTGGAGACAGATAAACATAAAGGTGTAAAAAATCTTTGAGTACTGGTCAGTTCTAGAGTGGGAGGCCAGGGGAGGTGCAAGCACTGAAAATCTACCTATTTGGCACTATGCTCACTGCCTGGGGGTAGAATCGATCATATTTCAAACATCAGAATTAAACAACACATCCATGCAACAAACCTACATGTAGTTCTTGAATCAAAAATAAAGGTTGAACTTCTAAAAAAAACAACTAGACTGAAATAAATTGGTACATTATTTGTAATTCTATTTAAATAAATTTTATAAACATGCAAAAAACTTATGTTAGAATGTTTGTTATTATTTTGGAAGGAAGGGCAATAATTTGAGAAGAGAATATGAGGGGGCCTCATGTGAGTTTGTAACGCTCTATTTCTTGTGAGTACTTGTTACTGGGTGTGTTTCTGAAGATAATTTATTACTATATACAGATTGAATATCTCTTACCAAAACGCTTGGGACTTAAAGTGTTTTGATAAATTTTTTTATTTTGGAATATTTTATGTACATAATAAGTTATGAATAAGACTCACGTTGAAATTTAAAAAATTATTTATATTTTATATACACCTTGTACACATAGACTGAAGTCAACTTTGTATGATATTTAACTAATTTTTTTATAAAGCAAAATTTGTGTACATAAAACCCTGGGAAAGCAAAGATATAATTATTTTAAACACCCATTTCAACAATCTCTGTTTCTTTTTTTGCATCATCATTATTTCTGACTCTGAATTTATATACAAGTAATAAGCAATCATTTCCTTAAACTTATTAACACATGTATAATAAACAATAGAAAGTATGACAAAATACTATTACAATGAAAAATAGTGTTCATGGTAACTAAGCTGCACAGTAGAATTATGAGAATGCCTACATTAGTTGTTAAGCAACAGCTAAATCAAACGATAGCAGAACTTCAGTCTTCATGTGTAAGACTAAAATGCTCTATTTTAATTAAATGTTTACTGTACACTGCACTTCTTAGATGAAAAGAAACATCAGAAATAGTTAAGGGACAAAGAGACGAGTCCTTTAAAAATGAGGAGTCATTCTACTTGATGACTATGTTAAATGTTTCCTTCAGAGTTATTCACCTTATTATCAATGAGATTTGCCTAAAAGTTTCTCCTTGATTTTGTAAACTGACATGATTGATTTTCTGTTATAAATGTAGTCACTCTAGTTCTTCAAGAAGCCAATCACACATTTTAAGCACACATTTTCACCAGGTAATCTATAGGCACTTTTTTTGCAGTGTTAACAACATCATCTTCATCTTCATTATTAACCATAATCTTTATTCAGAACCATTTTGGTTTGTTTCATCATCAGCTAATGAATAAATAATTGAAGTCTTATTACCAATGTTGAAAACTTTTCAATATCCACTTTTTCTAATTTAGTAATGAATATTGAAAATATATTTTTTTCATATGTAAAATGGGTTTGGGTAAGTAGAAAAATACACTTGTCTTAAGAAAAAATTCAAATTCTAATTCCCAGATACTGGAACATATTAAATTTATTGCCAGGAAATTGTTGTAGGTGAAATAAAGATTGCTAATACACTGCTGAAAAAAATTATTTGTGCCAAATATCATGAAAAAAAAATAAAGAGGAGACTCCCACCAAGATGGCCTAACAGGAACAGCTCCAGAGCACAGCTCCCAGTGAGAAAGATGCAGAAGATGAGTGATCTCTGCATTTCCAACTGAGGTACCAGGTTCATTCCAATGAGACTGGTTGGACAGTGGCTTTAGCCCAGGGAGGGTGAACTGAGGCAGGGCAGGGTGTTGACAAATCTGGGAAGTGCAACTGACTAGAGAATAAGGTACTTTGCCTCCTCAGCCATCAGGTTCAGATACTGTGCTTCTCCCATGCCCTTTGCAACCCACAGTCTGGGAGAACACCACCAGGTTGAGAAGAGACATGACTCCCCAGTGCAGGTCTGAGCAACATCTCTGGCCAGTGGAGTGCTGTGAGCTGTAGGCACAGAACTGGGTAGAGGTTTTAGTAAGCACTGAGAGCACCTGTGGGACAGATCTACCCGCCTCACAGAAAAAGGAAGAGCTGAAAGCAGGAGACAGGTGATATGGCTTGGCAGGTCCCACCCCCACATAAACAAGCAAACTACAGTCCTCCAGCTTGAGAGTTTCCCGGCCAGTACACCAGATTGAGCTGGACCCAGGACAATAGGGCTCGGTAAGAAGAAGGACATCCATCATTGGGAAGGCTGGTCTAATCTTACCAGTGTAAACAAAAGTGAAAGGAAGCCTACACAGCATCCTGGCTGAGTTCTAGACAGCTCAGCAGCTCCTCTGCAGGCAGACAAAAGACAGATTGCCTCCTCAAGCAGCAACCTGTGCCCTATACAACAACGACAAAAAAAAAACTCTTACACCAGAGGGAATGGACTGTCAGAAAGAAAACCAAAAAAAAAAAAAAAACAGAGAGAAATAGCTTCAATATTAACAGAAAAAACGTTCACTTAGAGACCACATCCAAAATCACCAACTACAAAGATCAAAGGTAGATAAACCCATGAAGATGGGAAGAAACCATCACAGAAAGGATGAAATTATCAAAGACCAGAATACTTCTTCTGCAATGAATTACAACTCCTCAACTGCAAGGGAACAAAACAGGATGGAGAATGAGTTTGATGAAATGACAGAAGACAGGCTTCAGAACATGGGTAATAACAAACTTCTCTGGGCTAAAGGAACATGTTCTAACCCAAAGCAAAGAAATTAAAAACCTTGAAAAAAAGGTTAGATGAAATGCAAATGAGAATAAGCAGCTTAGAGAAAAACATAAATGACTTGATGGAGCTGAAAAACACAGTACAGGAACTTGCAAAGCATACACAAGTTTGAATAGCTGAATCGACCGAGCAGAAGAAAGGATATGAGAGATTGAAGATCAACTCAATGAAATAAAATGAGAAGGAGAGAAAAAAGAGTGAAAAGAAAGGAACAAAGTCTGGAAAAAATAGGGCATTATGTTAAAAGACCTAAGATGTGCTTGACTGGTGTGCCTGAAGGTGATGGGGAGAATAAATCTAAACTGGGAAAACACTCTTCGGAATATTATCCAGGAGAAATTTCCCAACCTAGCAAGGCAGGCCAGCATTCAAATACAGGAAATACAGAGAACACCACAAAGATACTTCTCAAGAAGAGCAACCCCAAGGCACATAACCATCGAGTTTACCAGGGTTGAAATGAAGAAAATAATGCTAAGCACAGCTAGAAGGAAAGGTCAGGTTACTCACAAAGGGAAGCCCATCAGACTCACAGCAGATCTCTTTGTAAAAACCCTACAGCCAGAAGAGAATGGAAGCCCATACTCAACATCCTTAAAGAAATGAACTTTCAATCCAGAATTTCATATCCAGCCAAATTAAGCTTCATAAGAGTAGGAAAAACAAAATCCTTTGCAGACAAGCAATTATTGTGAGATTTCATCACCACCAGAACTGCCTTATGAGAGCTTCTGAAGGAAGCACTAAACACAAAAAAGGAACAACCAGTACCAACCATTGCAAAAATGTATCAAATGGTAAAGACCACTGATGCAGTAAAGAAATTGAATCAACTAATGGGCAGAACAAACAGTCAGTAAGAGAAATGGCAGGATCAGATTCACACATAACAATATTAATGTTAAATGTAAACAGACTAAATGGCCCAATCAAAAGACACAGACTGGCAAATTGTATTCAAAGTCAAGACCCATGAATGTGCTGTATTCAGGATACCCATCTCACAAGCAAATACACACAAATACTCAAAAAAATAAAAGATGGAAATGGAAGAAGATTTACCAAGCAAATGGAGAGCAAAATAAAAGCAGGGGTTGCAATCTTAGTCTACGATAAAACAGACTTTAAACCAACAAAGATCAAAAGAGACAAAGAAGGGCATTACATAAGGGTAAAAGGATCAATACAACAGGAAGAGTTAACTATCCTGGATACATATTCACCCAATACAGGAGCACCCAGATAAATAAATCAAGTTCTTAACAACCTAGAAAGAGAGTTACACTCCCACACAATAGGGGGAGACTTTAACACTCCACTATGAATATTAGACAGATCAATGAGATAGAAAATCAACGAGGATATCCTGGACTTGAATGCATATTTGGACAAAGCAGCCCTAATAGACAACTACAGAACTCTCCACCTGAAATCCTCAGATTATATATTCTTCTCAGCACCACATCACACTTACTCTAAAATTGACCACACAATTGAAAGTAAATCACTCCTCAGCAAACATAAAAGAACAGAAATCATAACAGTCTCACATAAGTGCAATCAAATTAGAAATCAGGATTAAAAAACTCACTCAAAACTGCAGAACTTCATGGAAATTGAACAACTGGTTTCTGAATGTCAACTGAATAAACAATGAAATGAAGCCAGAAGTAAAGATGTTCTAAGAAGCCAAGGACAATGAAGACACAAAGTACCAGAATCTCTGGGACACATTTAAAGCACTGTCTAGAGGGAAACTTGTAGCAATAAATGCCCACCTGAGAAGCCAGGAAAGATCTAAAATCAACATCCTATCATCAAGATTGAAACAGCTAGAGTAGTAAGATCAGAAAAACCTCAAAAGCTAGCAGACGACAAGAAATAAGTAAGATCAGAGCAGGACTGAAGGAGACAGAGACACAAGAAACCCTTCAAAAAATCAATAAATCCAGAAGCTGGTTTTATTTAAAAGATCAACAAAATAGGCAGACCACTAGCCAGATTAATAAAAAAGAAAAGGGAAAGAATCAAATAGATGCAATAAAAAATGATCAAGGGGATATCACCACTGAAACCATCATTCTCAGCAAACTGACACAAGAACAGAAAATCAGACACCACATGTTCTCACTCATAGGTGGGTGATGAACAATGAGAACACAAGGACACAGGGAGGGGCTCATTACACACTGGGGTCTGTCGGTGGTGGCCAAGGGAGAGACAGTGGGGGGTAGGGGAGCTGGGGAGGGATAACTTGGGGAAAAATGCCAGATATAGGTGACAAGGAGGAAGGTAGCAAACAACATTGCCATGTATGTACCTATGCAATAATCTTGCATGTTTTTCACATATACCCCAAAACCTAAAACTCAATAAAAAATATATGTGTGTGTGTGTGTGTGTGTGTATATATCTATATATCTATATATATAGATATATAGATATATAGATATCTATATATATATCTATATATATATAGATATCTATATATCTATATATCTATATATATAGATATATAGATATATACACACACACTTTTTCAATAGACTGGACCAAGCAGAAGAAAAAACTTCAGAACTCAAAATTTTGGTCTTTCAAAGTAACCTAGTCAGACAAAATTAAACAAAAAAGAATTTTACAGAATGAACAAAGTCTTTGAAACATATGAGATTATGTAAAGCCACTAAACCTATGAATTATAGGCATTCCTGGGAGAGCAGGAGAAAAAGTAAACAATGTGGAAAACAAATTTATGGAAATAATATGAGAAGTGTTTTCTAACCTTGATACAGAGGTACTCAGGCAGATATAAGAAACACAGAGAATACCTACAAGTTACTATACAAAATAAACATAATCAAGGCATAAAGTCATCAAACTGTCCAATAACCGCATTAAAAATAAAATTACAAAGGCTCCTAGAGAAGAAGGTCAGATCACAGAGAGAACCCCATTAGACTAACAGGGGACTTCTCAGCAACAACTTTATAAGCTAGGAGAGATTGGGGACCCAATTTCAGCATTCTGAAAGAAACCAATCTTTAACAGGATATGAAAAGATATCCAGTATTTGACAGAATAAGAAATACTTCATTAGAATCTTAAATTCTAACCAAGTTCTAAATGTTCTAAACAAGAAGCTCGAAACATGGAGAGAAACGAACAAAAACCTGCTACCAGAAAAAAACACACTTAAGTAAAGTGCCCACACAGACTACAATAAACCCACACAACAGAAACTATGAAGCAATAAGCTGACAATTTTATGATAGGATAAACATCTCACATATCAATATTTACCTTGAATGTAAATCATCTAATACTACACTCATTAAAAGAACAGAGTTGCAAGTTGGTTTAAAAAAATTCAAGATGCAGCTGGGCAAGGTAGCTCACACCTGCAATCCCAGCATTTTGAGAGGCTGAGGCAGGGAGATCACTTGATGCCAGGAGTTCAAGACCAGCTTGGTCAACGTGGCAAAACCCTGTCACTGTTAAAAATACAAAAAAAAAGTTAGCCATAGGTTGCAGTGGCACATGCCTGTAATCCTAGCTACTTGGGAGGTTAAGCCATGAGAATTGCTTGAGCCAGGGAGAGGGAGGTTGCAGCAAGCCGAGTTTACACCACTGCACTTCAGCCTGGATGCCAGAAAGAGACCCTGTCTCAAAAACAAACAAACCACAAAACAAGGTGCACTTATTGCTGTCCTTCAGATACTTATCTCATGTGTAATGACAGCTATTAGATCAAAGTAAAGGGTTAGAGAAAGATCTATCATGCAGATAAAGAAAAGCAAAGGTCGCTGTTCTTAGAGCAGGTAAAACAGACTTTAACATCTGTAAAAACAAGGGAGGGAATGACATAATGACAAAGGATCCAACTCAATAAAAGACTAAACTATTCTAAATATATATGCACCCAATATTGGAGCACATGGATTTTTAAAACAACTAATTTTAGACCTCTGAGAAGATTTAAATAGCCACACAATAATGGTAAGTAACTTTAATACCCCAGAGACTTATTAGACAGGTCATTGAAGCAGAAAACTTATTTTAAACTCTGCATTTAAATTCAGTGCTTGACCAATTGGACCTACAAAACTCTTCACTCATCAACCACAGAGCACACATTGGGATATGTGCCGATGAGTACACTGGCCAAAGCAATTTACAGATTCAGTGCTTTTCCTATCAAACTACTAGTGTCATTTTTTTACAGAATAGAAAAAAATCTAAAATTTGGAGACATTATATCACAGGACTTCAAACTATAGTAGAAGACTAGAGTAATCCAAACAACATGGTGCTGGTAGAAAAACAAACAGACCAATGAAACAGAATAGAGAGTGAGGAACTACAGCCACATGCCTGAAGCCACCACATTGCTAATACAGTTGACCAAGGTAAGGAATGGGAAACGACTTTTTATTTAATAAATAATGCAGGGATAACAGGCTAGTCATATGCAAAAGAATATAACTGACTCCCCATATTTTGTCACATACAAAAATTACCTTAAAATGGATTAAAGAGTAAAATGTAAAATCTCAAGCTATAAAAAACCTAGAAGAAAACTTAGAAAATATCCTCCTTGATAATAATAATTTATGTCAAATAATTTATGTCTAAGTCCTCTAAAGCAATTGCAACTAAAACAAGATTTGACACATGGAATTTAATTAAAATTAAAAGCCTCTGCACAGTAAGAGAAACTATGAAGGGAGTAAACAGATAACCCACAGAATAAGAGAAAAGATTTACAAACTAGGCATCTGACATCTATTATTCAGATTCTGTAAGGAACCTAAACAAATCAACAAGCAAGCAGCAAGTGACTTTATTAAAAAGTGGGCAAAGAACATGAAGAGACACTTCTCAAAAGAAGACATGGGTACAATGACTCAAAAAAGATACGTAAAAGTGCTCATTATCATTAGTTATTAGAGAAATGCAAACCCAAACCAAAATGAAATACCATTTCACAACGTCATAATGGCTTTTGTTGAAAAGTAAAAAGGAAAACACATATGGGTGAAGCTGTAGAGAAAAGAGAAAACTTACACACTTTCTGAGGGAATGTAAATTAATTCAGCCACTATGGAAAGCAGGCTGTGGGATTTCTTAAAGAACTGACAGTTGAACTACCATTTAACCCAGTAATTCCATTAATGGGTACATATTCAAAAGAAAATAAATATCCGACCAAAAAAAGACAGATGTAGCTATATTTTTATCACAGCAGTATTCACAATAGCAAAGACATAGACTTAATCCAGGTGCCCATCAGTGGTGTTCTGGATAAAGACCCATGGAATACTATACAGCCATTAACAAAACAAAAATTATGCCACTTAAAGCAACATGAGGGCAATGTTCTCAGCAAACTAATGCAAAAACAGAAAATCAAATACAGCATGTTCTCACCCATAAGTGGGAGCTAAATGCTGGCTACATATGGCCATAATACAAAGAGTGGGGAGGGGTCAGGCACAGTAGCTCACACCTGTAATTCCAGCACTTTGGGACGCTGAGGCAGGTGGATCACTTGAGGTCAGGAGTTCGAGACCAACCTTACCAACATGGTAAAATACTGCCTCTAGTTAAACAGGAAAATTAGCTGGGTATGGTGGCTGGTGCCTGTCATCCCAGCTACTCAGGATGCTGAGTCAGGAGAATCCCTTGAACCCAGGAGGTGGAGATTGCAGTAAGCCAAAATCACACCATGTCACTCCAGCCTGGGTGACAGAGTAAAACTCCATCTCAGAAACAAACAAACAAAAACGAGAAAAAAAAAACAAAGAGAGAGGAGGGAGGAAATACAGATTGATAAGAAACCGTCAATAGGTTAGTGTGCTCTCTACCTTGGTAATGTATTTATTTATACTCCAATTTACAGCATCATACAGATAAGTGAACATAAATAATGCTACACAACTTCATTAGAAATTTTGACTAATAACCATATAAGTAAAAGCATTTTGACCAGTAATTGGAGATCAGCCAGTAATTGATTTTACAATATCAAATAAAAGTACATTAGGCCACAGGCAGTGGCTCATGCCTGTAATCCCAGCACTTTGGGAGGCCGAGGCGGGTGAATCATGAAGTCAAGAGATCGAGACCATCCTGGTCAACATGGTGAACCCTGTCTCTATTAAAAATACAAAATATTAGCTGGGCATGGTTGTGCATGCCTGTAATCCCAGCTACTCAGGAGGCTGAGGCAGGAGAATTGCCTGAACCCAGGAGGCAAAGGTTGCAGTGAGCCGAGATCGCGCCATTGCACTCCAGCCTGGGTAACAAGAGTGAAACTCCGTCTTAAAAAAAAAAAAGTACATTAAATGAGAAGATTTGCATGCCACTGAATTTATACAGCAGACATCCATCAGGCTACACTTTTAAGAACTGTAATGTAATAAGAGCAAATATCAATTAGGGCAATTAAGGTTCAGAGTACTCACCATTATACACAAGTAACCTATCAGAACTAGTGAACTAATGTAGTGAAGCTGCAGAATACAATATTGTTATATGAAAATCTATATAGTAAAAAAAAGTAACTGAAAAAAAAAACATTTCATTTACAATAGTGTTAAAAAGAATCACATAATTAGGAATAAATTGAACGGAGAAGGTGAAAGCTTTGTATACTAAAAACTGTAAAATATTGATGAAAGAAATGGAAGAAGACACAAAATAAATAAATAAATAAATAAAATTAATTTAAAATGAGTTAAAGACTTAAAGATAAGAATAAAATGATGAATCTTCTAAAAGAAAACGCAGGAGAAAAACGCTTTCACTGTATTTTGGTGATGATTTTTTGATTTTGACATCAAAAGCACAGACCAAAAAAGCAAACATAATGTACATCAAATTATAAAGTTTTGCACAAAATAAAAGAAAACATTCAACAAAATAAAAAGGCATATTATGGAATAAGGGTAAATATTTGGAAGCCATGTATTCAATAAAGAGTTAATATTCAAAATATATTAGAAACTCATACTACTCAATCTCACCCTCTCAAAAAAAGGAAACAAAGCAAAAGCCAATTACTGGAATACTAATTGGGCAAGTGATCTAAATTGCCTTTTTTTCAAGGACATAAAAATAACAAGCAGAAATATAAAAAGATGGTCAAAATTTTTACTCATCAGAAAAATTAAAATCAAAACTACAATGAGCTTTTAGAATTCAAAGTTGTTAGAATACATATTACCAACCAGACACGGTGGCTAACGCCTGTAATCCCAGCACTTTGGGAGGCCGAGGTGGGTGGATCATGAGGACAGGAGTTCACGACCAGCCTGGTCAAGACGGTTAAACCCTGTCTCTACTAAGAATACAAAAATTAACTGGGTGTGTTCGCGGGTGCCTCAATGCCTGCTACTTGGGAGGCTGAGGCAAAGAATCGATTGAACCTGGGAGATGGAGGTTGCAGTGAGCTGAGATAGACTCACTGCACTCCAGCCTGGGTGACAGTGAGACTGTTTCTCAAAGAAATACAAATATATATATATATACTACCAAAGTGTCAAAAGACAAAAGTGCTAGTGAGGGTGCACAGAGAAGAGAATATTTGTACACTGTTGGTGAGCATGTAAACTGATGCAGTCCTTATGGAAAACAGTGTAAGTGTTTCTGAAAAAGTTTAAAACTACAACTACCATCAGTCTCAGTTCCAGGTATATATTCAAAGGACATAAATAGTATCTCAAAAAGTATTTCTATCCATGCTATCCCTCCCCTGATAGCATGGGGAGAAATGCCAAATGTGGGTGAAGGGGCGGAAGGCAGCAAAACACACTGCCATGTGTGTACCTATGCAACTATCTTGCATGTTCTGCACATGTACCCCAAAACCTAAAACGCAATAAAAAATAAAAAAGTATTTCTATTTATTTGATATTGAAATACCCTGTATTTATCAACAGATGGATGTATAAACTGCTATATATATATATATAGTTTTTTTTGCAAGATGGGAAAATAAAAATGAAGGTGTGAAAGACATACCTCAAAAATATCAAATCGTGGTGGACATTGAACTTAAGAATCGCATATTTTTTGGCACCAGCATATTCAAAAATATTTTAGTGTTATAAAAATGCAATTTCACATATTTTATTGAGATCAGATAGCAAATTCTTGAATAATTTAATTGGTAAGATAAAATTAATATTTAGAAAAAGTTTATTGCTACTTGTTAAAGATGAATGACACTGCCATTCAAACTGTTACAGAAAATTGCTTATTCTTTTCTCAGGTCTGATTGGCATCAAAGGACTGGCAGTGGCATAGACATTGACCACAGACCTTTGGACAAAGAAGATGACAGGGACAACTTCCCATAACAGAACTGAGGGTGAAGAGACAATGAAGTCCAGTGAGTCCATAACCACAAAGAAACTCATCAGCAGCAGGAAGATCTGAGTGGCCCTTTTTTCAGGGGAAGAACTTGAGGAGAGGCTGGTATTGTGAAGACACTGGGATTGCTTCTGACACCTAAATAAAGGAAATACCATGTGTGCACCTGAGAGCAGCATAATTACTAAGGAGACATCCCTGAATAAGGACAGAGTGAGAAACAATCCCTCCCTGATGGAGTTCATGGGAGACACTGCATAGTGTTTACTGACATTCAGTAGATTTGGCTGGGTTATACTGAAATAATCTATAGTGTAAATAATCATGTCACTACTGAAAGGAAAACTGAGCGACCAAAGATAGAAAAAAAGGTAGGATATTGTCATTTTTGAATTTATGTTTAAATCTCATCAACCAGAGAGTGTTGGGGCTGAAGATGATGGCCTGAAGCACACTCAGGATGCAGACAGTGCAGGTGGAGAGGCCCCTTACCACCATGCACATGTAAAACAGAGCCTGACAGGTGAAGTCATTCAGAAAATTTAGTGATTCAAACATATCTGGAGACAAAATTCCACGCCTCACATAACAAATGTCCTTTTCAGAACATTTGTTCAAAATGAGTACCATTATCATCTTTAAATTTCAACAATGTATTTTTACTTAATTCTAACTCATATAAATTCTCACTTATTTACCTCCTGCAAGTTTTTAAACAAAATTATACATATGATCAACGCATTTACAATTATGCACTTTATTGATATTTATGATGAATCTTAGCTTTCCTTTTTACAAATCAAAGCCCTATGATTCTGTGTTTTCTCACTTTATATTTAGTAACCAAAACAGTGACAGGAATATTAAATAAAATGGTATTTGTAAACTAAATTGATTGTATTTTATGCAATGGGAAAAAAGTCATTAAAACAATTTTTAAATATATCCAGGGTAGTTTTTCTCAGAATCTGTCACTTTGATACAATTTATTCTTTATATTTTTTATGATTTTTGACACTTGTATAATTTTTTGAGCACTATATTAGCAATTTTGATTTCATCTACAACTGCATTTTTTCTTTGCAACAAATGTTAAATATTCCCAGTATCTGGGAATTATAATTTGAATATTTTTTCTTGAGGGAAGTTTATTTTTCTACTTACCGAAACCCATTTTACATGTGCAAAAGTTATACCTTCAGTATCCATTACTAAATTAGAAAAAGTGGATATTGAAGAAGTTTTCAACATTGGTAATAAGGCTTCAGTTTATTCATTAAGTGATGGTGAATAGAACAGAATGATTCTGAATGAATATCATAGTTAACAGTGAAGATGAAGACATTGTTGTTAACACTGCAGAAAAAGTGCCTATAGATGACCTGGTGAAAATGTGTGATTCAAATGTGTGATTGGCCTGTTAGAAAACTAGAGTGACTACATTCATAACAAAAAAGAAATTATGTCAGTTTACAAAACCTGGGAGAAACTTTCAGGCAAATCTCATAAGGCAAATAACTCTAGGGGAAAGGTTGAAAATAGCCATCAAGTAGAATGCTGCTTCATTTTTAGAGGTCTCACCTCTGGGTCCCTTAACTCCTTCTGATGTTTCTTTTTACCTAAAAGAAAAATGCACTGTCCAGTAAACATTGAATTACAATACAGTATTTTAGTATTATACATGAGGCTGAAATCCTGCCATTGTTTGTGGCTGCTGTTGTTTAGCAACTGATTCAGGGGATTCTGGTAATTCTACTGCACTGCTTAGTTACCATGAGCACATTATCTTCTCACTGTATTAATACCATGTCATACCTTTTATTGTTAATTACATTCATGTAAATAAGTGTGAAAAATGACTGCTTATTACTGGCCTGTGAATTCAGAGTCAGGGATGATGATGATGTAAAGAATAGACAAGAGAGATGGTCTAAATGGGCAGTTAAGATGGTAACATCTTTGCTTTCCCAGGATTTCATGTACACAAATTTTGCTTCATGAGGAAGTTTTTAAAATGTTGTACAAAGTTGCCTTAAGGCTATGTGTACAAGGTGTATATGCAACATAAATAAATTTTGTATTTAGGTTTGAGTCTTATTCATAACATATTTTATTGTGTATATAAAAATATTCCAAAATTCAAAATAAAAATCTGAAACTCAAAACACTTTTAGTCCCAAGCATTTCAGGGAGAAATATTGAACCTATATATAGTAATAAATTGTCTTACAGAAACACACCCAGTAACAGGTACTCATAAGAAATAACGTTACAAATCCTCATGAGGCCCCCCATATTTTCCTCCCAGATTATTGCCCTCTCTTCTCCTATAGTAACAAGTATTCTAACTTATGAAGTAGTTTTGCATATTTTTAAATTTTATTTAAATAGAATTATAAATAATGGAGTCTTCTATTTCAGTCTAATTTTTTTCTTTTTTCTTATAAGTTCAACTTTTATTTTTGATTCAGGAAGTACACATGCAGGTTTGTTGCATGGATGTGTTGTGTGATGCTGAGGTTGGAAATATGATTGAAAAAAAATGTGGCACGTATACACCATGGAATACTATGCAACCATAAAAAATGATGACTTTGTGTCTTTCATAGGGACTTGGATGAATCTGGAAACCATCATTCTCAGCAAAATTACACAAGAACAGAAAACCAAACACCACATGTTCTCACTCATAGGTGGGTGATGAACAATGAGGACATGTAGACTCAGGGAGAGGAGCATCACACACTGGGGCAGTGGGGTGGAGCAGTAGGGGAGGGACAGTGGGGGTCAGGAAGGGTGGGGAAGAAAAACATGAGGAGTAATTCTGGATATAGTATGCACCTATTCAATGACCCTGCATGACATGCACATGTGCCCCAGAACCTGAAGTAAAATAGATAACAATAATTATAATTATAATTATACACCATGGCCAAGTAGAATTTTTTACTCATGCTATGGCTTAATATCTAAAAACCAATAATTTAATACACATTATTAATAAACAGAAGACCATAAAATGATCCTTTTAACAGACACAGGAAAAACTTGTGATACACACAACACTGATTCATTACAAAGCCCTTAACATGCTAGGAATAAGAAACTTACTAGAACTGCAGAAAAGGATTTATAAAAATCTTCCACTAATATTACACTTGATGATTAAAGACTGGGTGCTTTTCCTCAAAGTCTCAGAACTAGACAAACATGTCTACTTTTGCTACTCTACTAAATTTGAACTAAAGGTGTTAGTCAGAGGAATTATAAAATAAAAACAAAAAAACCTCAAAATTTATAAAAGAAACCTTTTTATTGTAAATTACATCAACTTACACATAAGAATTTCTGAAGAATTTATTAAAATCAACTGAAATTTATATAAATGAGTTCAGCAAATCACAAGATACAAGATAAATGCCAATATTACATTTCACTTTTATACACTAGCTATACGCAATCTGTAAATAAAATTAGAAAAAATAATTCTATTCAGTAGCTCAATGTGTAGGGGCTTAAAATTCCAAACATGTATTATTATGCCATATTTTCTGTAGGCCACAAATTCTGACACAGATTAGTTGAATGGGTCTACCACAAGGTCCTTATGAGACTGAGGCTCTGTCTTAACATACGTTTGACTGGGGAAGAATGCACTTCTGAGCTCATTCTTGTTAGCTGCGGCATCGTTGTTTGCATTGAGGCCCAGGGTTTTTTTTGTCTGTTGTTCAGGGCACTCCCTCCACTCTTTGTTACACAAGCCTGTCAATAGGAAAGCCCAAAACACTGAAGCTTGCTTCTCCAGAGCAAAGTATACCACAAAAAAGAGAGAGGAAGAAAATAAGCAAAAAAGAACACAAGAGAAATAAAATAAGACCCAAGTGACAGTCTTTTCATAATTAAATATTGGAAATGATATTTCCTATTTTCAAGTGTATTCTACTGATAAGCAGTGAGTCACTAACCACTTACTTTTTTCACATGGTTTGTATACTGGAAAATAAAAATTATTATGAGTCATCATGAAGGCTGCTCACTACGTGTGCCAAGGTGAGACAAGTGCAAATATATCTAAATTTTGTTTTTCAATTTCAACGACTTCATGATGGATTTTGAAAAATGATATCGAGAGGGGAAATGACTTTCTCAAGATTGAAGTGATAAAACTCAGACATGTTTGAGAGGTGTTCATGTTATGTCTTACCCCTTGAAGTTTCTTTCTCTAAGTTTAACATTAGCTATGTTTAATATCAACTCCCAAGAGTCATTAATATTGTTTTGTACATGTCTCTTGAGATCCCTTGGAGCTGGATGATAACATAATCCCCATTGTGCGAATTGTGAGACTGTGAAACTTCTGAGAGGCACAATGACATATCTAGGATTACATAATTAATATGTTAAAAATAAAGACTTTATCAAACTTGTGACTCTGGCTGCATTCAGCTTTTCAAGAACTGGTGCATGGGTGCTGTGTTTGCATAAGTGTGCAAAGCTACTGATATAACCTGGGAGAGAAAGGTAAGCAGTCAGCAGTGCAGAAAAGCCTTTGTATAGGTCCCATTGAAGGAAGGCAGGTCTTATAGAAAGAAGAATAAAACCTTCAAGAAGTGACCTCATTTCTTTGGTGAATGACCCTAACAGAACTAAGGACTCTAGTAACCAAAAACTCAAGTTCTAAAGATAGTCCCCTATTGCAGTCAGTTGGCCAGAATCTCTCAAGGTAGAAAGATGTTCTGCTGTATACCAACTATTCTAAAGATGCAGAAGTTGTCTCAGTTTCTAAATCTTTTTTAAACATGCAGAAATTGTCTCTCTTTTCAATTTTCCCCACAATGTTTTAAGCTACTGGGCAAGAGACAACCAGAAGTAAAACAGGAGAGCCCAGAGCTGGACCATCTAAGCAAGTCTTTATCTGTAAATCCACCAGGGCAGCCTCATACCCGCTGACCATCACAAATGTGTGTGTAAGTATTAGGATGAGGAAATGAAAGGACCCTCATCAGGGAACAGGAAGGAACACATTGTTAAGAGTTGCAACTCTGGTGAATCTTTTATGCTCATATCCCAGGTCATGGCTGGTGAGATATAAAGGTAAGTGTTAGGATCCAAGTTTGTCTGCTCAGATGTTAATCCCAAGAGTCTATTCTGTCATCTAGATTCCTCTGTGGCTCCAAGTCTATGTCTAATCTGGAAAGCAAGTTTTCTAATGTGTGTGTTGTTCTGTGCATAAAACATGCCAGGGGAGAAAAAAAGACAGACACACAATACCGTCAAGGGCAAACAGCCTTTATCCCAAGTCTATGGCAATACAGACATAATAAGAAAGTCATATAGTAAGCATCTGAAGTTATTTTTAGTATAAGGTGTCAGGAAGATGTCCACTTTCTGCTTTCTGCACATGGCTGGCCAGTGCAGAAGAAAAAAAAAGACCTAACACCATAAAAACCCTAGAATAAAATCTAGGCAAAACCATTCAGGACATAGGAGTAGGCCAGGATTTCATGACTAAAACACCAAAAGCATTGGCATCGAAAGCCAAAATAGAGAAATGGGACCTAATTAAACTCCACAGCTTCTGCACAGCCAAAAAAAAAAAAAAAAAAAAAAAAACAGTCATTAGAGTGAATCAGTAACTAACAGAATGGGAAAAAATTTTTGCAATCTACCCATCTGACAAAGGGCTAATATCCAAAATCTACAAGGAACTAAAACAGATTTACAAGAAAAAAAAACAAAGAAGCCCATTTAAAAGTGGGTGAAGGATATGAACAGACACTTTATAAAAGAAGACATATGAGGCCAACAAACATATGAAAAAATGCTCATCATCACTTGTCATTAAAGAAATGCAAATCAAAACTACATTGAGATACCATCTCACACCAGTTAAAATGGTAATCATTAAAAAATCTGAAGACAACAGATGCTGGAGAGGATGTGGAGAAAGAGGAACACTCTTACACTGTTGGTGGGATTGTAAATTAGTTCAACCATTGTGGAAGACAGTGTGGTGTTTCCTCAAGAATCTACAAATAGAAATTCCATTTAATCCAGCAATCCCATTACTGAGTATATACCCAAAGGGCAATAAATCATTCTATCATAAGGACACATGCACATGAATGTTCATTGCAGCACTGTTTACAATAGAAGAGACTTGGAACCAACCCAAATGCCCATCAGTGATAGACTGGAGAGGGAAAATGTGGCACATATACACCATGGAATACTATGCATTCATAAAAAACGTTGAGTTCATGTCCTTTGTAGGGATATAAATGAACATGGAAACCATCATTCTCAGCAAACTGACACAGGAACAGAAAATCAGACACCACATGGTCTCACTCATAGGCAGGTGTTGAACAATAAAAACACATGGACACAGGGTGAGAAACATCATACACTGGTGTCTGAGGTGGGGAAGCAAGGGGAGGGACAGCAGGGGGTGGGGAGTTAAGGAGGGATAACATGGGGAGAAATGCCAGATATAGGTGATGGGGAGGAATACAGCAAACCACATTGCCATGTATGTACCTATGCAACAATCTTGCACGTTCTTCACATGTACTCCAAAACCTAAAACACAATAAAATAAATATATATAATAAAGTAAGTAAATAAATATAAATAAGTATGTAAATATGAAAAAATGGTTTATTCTTTAAAAACCATATAAAACTAAAGTCCAATTAAATGTATATGTGTATATATATATATGTGTGTGTGTATGTATATATGTATATATATGTATATATGTGTGTGTGTATATATATATATATATATATATATATATATTGCAAAAAGTCAAGCTCTGAAAACCTTTATTCCAACAGTTTGTACCAGAATTTTGAGGCTTTTTTGGAATAGACAGAGCACAAGAAATTCCTTCTATGACATTTTCTGTAAAGTTTCTTACAATCCTACTCAATTTGAAAGTGGATAAATGTGTTTTCTCTGTTTTATTATTTAAGAAATTTATGGTAAAGAACGCCTATTTATATATGATTCTTCAATAATTATTGAGTCAGTGGTGTCCTGCTGAGGAAGGGCACAGAATCTCACGCTTACAGAATCATGATGTTCTGTCAGAGGGGAGCCTCCTCCCAGAGCCAGAGCTTCATCTTTTACATGTAATTAGAGGCTTTCACAGATATGCCTTCCTCTGAAGCCTTATCGGAGGCTTAGCCCTGAGAGTTTGACCAAAGGAGGTGACTAATGAGCATGTGACCTAGTACTCTGATCTACAGGGATTCAACCCTGTTTAATAGCTCTTCCCTGGCTCCAGAATCTTTTACATGTATTCACAAACAAATACACAGAAAGATTGAGAAGAAGCTTTGATTCTCACTGCGAGCCCTTCTCTGTCTCACCAGCTTCTCTAGAAGTGTAATGTTGTAACTATTGCTGAGAGACTTCATGTAAAGTATTTCTCTCTAACAACATAATTGAGAAGAGAAATGGGCAAGAGTAGAATCATCCTGGAGGTCATGTCTAGGGATTTTACCTGATCTATGTCTCACATTTATGTAAATATTGGCAAATATAGATTCATCTCTAGATGTAGAAAAACACAAGGGGGATCCCCTGCTCACAGAGAAAATAAAAGATGAATTCAACATTTTGTAAATCCAGCTTAATCTAAACCATGGGGCATTAAGTCTTTTCAGTAAAAAAGTAATAGTTTTTAATCACCTGAAGTAACCAAATTATGGCCTCAGGCAGCTGGGTACTGAGAAGGCATGCTCCTCACTAGAATTCTGTGGCTACATTGCAGAGGGTTGAAATAACTCCAAAGGATTATTTATATTTATATTTATATTTTTTATTTTTTTGAGATGGAGTTGTGCTGTCATCCAGGCTGGAAAACTGTGGTGTGATGCCTGATCACTGCAACTTCTGCCTTTGGGTTCAAGCAATTCTCCTGCCTCAGCCTCTTGATTAGCTGGGATTACAGGTATGTGCCCCCACTCCTGGCTAATTTTGTGTTTTTAGTAGTGGTGGGGTTTCTCTATGTTGATCAGGATGGTTTCTATCACCTTACTTTTTGATTCACCTGTCTCAGCCTCCCAAAGTTCTGGGATTACAGGCATGAGCCACTGCACCTGATCCAAAAGAATCTTTAGGGCAATAGGGAGACCGAATGGAGAAAATTAACCCAGTCATTGCCCTTCCATTGGGTCTAATTAATTCTACTCTCATCCTATCCCAAAATTATTGCCAGACTCTTTACTGGGGTGTGCCAGGAGTAATTCAGAAAGAACAGAGGTTATTCAAGCCTATCTATTTTCCATAGCACCTGAGGTTTAAGTCTTTAACTCCCCAGGTTTCAGATTTTTTTTTTAGGATTTCTGGAAAATTTTATTCATACTTCTGTAAAAACTGCAACCAGGATTGCCTCTGGTTAATCACATCAGTTTGGATGAGTTACTCTTCACTTGCAACATTAGAGGTCCCAAATTACAAAGCAATACATTTGCATGGTGAAGTAAAGGGTGGACTCTAATCTTTATTTACAGAAGGCTGCAAGACATGAAATTCCACATAGAAATAAAAAGCCTAGCCAGAGGACAAGCTTCATACAGTATGTATAGTTGGAACTGTTCAAGTATAGTTTCAGTGTAAAAAGTGCTACAATAACAAACCACATTTAGAGTGTTTGGTAGAGAAACAAGAAGACAAAATACCAAAGAATACACAACAAATTTAGGCCTCAGCTACATGATCTAAAAGTTAAAGGTCCCAGGATTTCCATCCTGAACTTGGAAGGTATAGCCTTCAGAACAGTCTCTGGCACAATATTTTGATCTTTCTCTTCTCCTACAGAGAAATACTTCTTAATTAAGTTTAAGGAAACCTTATACACAGACTCATTTTCATGGCTTTCTAGAGCTTCAATTTTGTCTAAGCCTCCACATTCCTCAATCATTATACTAAGTTTCTCCATTTTATCTAGTTTCTAAACAGCCTGAAACATATTTGAAATGGCATCCAGGATAACCAGAATAATCTTGGTATCTTTTGCAGTTAAAAGATGGGATCATCAATAGTTCTATTATGCCACAGTGAATGAGGTACACAATCTGTTCAACTTTTCCACCACTGGGATAGTTGTTCACGGTCCATACACCTTCCTTTTTTGTCTTAAAATCTGCCTTAGAGAGAACACTGACAAGGAATGTGACTAATCCATGATCCACAACTTGCTGTATCTGGTCCTGATGGCCAGCTGTGATGTTTGACATTGTCATGTAGCTTCCTTCTGAATGTTAGCTTTGGGGTTGGTGAGCAGGCTGGGAAAGACAGCGAGTGCTCCTGCATCGATCACAACCTGAGTCTGTTCATCTGTACCAGTGACAATATTCCCTACAGCTCTTAGTGCAGGAGTCACAGTTGGCAATTCAGAAGCTCCTAAAAGCTTCACAAGTTGGGGCACAACTCCTGTTTTCACGGTCATATTAATTTGTTCATTTGGACCATCAGTAAGGTAGGAAATAGCCCGACAGGTATCTGCTCTAAGTTCTGGGTCATCATGAGGCGGGAGCCGAACTAAGGTAGAAATAATCTGCTGAACAGCATCTAATGGGGGTGCAGGGTTCTTGTTGCAGCAATGATTTGAAAGCGTCCAGGTAAGATTATGTAAGTAACCACGTGCTAAAGATGACATATCAGAAATTGCAAGAAGAGCCAAGAGTGGGTCAACTGCTCCATACTTAATAACCAAGTCTTGGAACACTGAGCCATCACCTGCAAAGTTTTCTAATGATCAGCTTGTTCATTAAAGTGAAAATGGGGAGATGCAAACCATCTACCACAGCCTTGGATTGGTCTGATGTCCCAGAAGCAGTGTTAGTGAGTGCCCAAGCAGATTCAAAACTGATTGGGACTACAATCAGTTCTGCCCAAAAAGAACACAAATTTTGGAATCAAATAAGTCTGGATTGTGTTGTCATGGGAAACTGTTTTTCTCTAGAAAGTAGTTTCCTGGCAGCTTGAGTAGCTTGGAGCTGATTTTCCACATTGTTGCTATTTATGCCTTTGACGATGTCATCAACAGACCAATTTACAATGCCCTGGTTGTTGAGGTTTTCCTGCAATGGAGAAGTAACATCATCAGGAAATGAGCTTACATTTCTCCTCTTCAGCATCTGGTCATCCTTATTGGCTTTCCCCAGCTCCACATCGATTTCTATTCTGTGATGACTCATTTCTGTCTTATCTTTTCCCTTGCTCTTGAATTCATTAAGAAGAGCAGCTAGTGTGTTAGCATTCTCATGGTGGACATGGTTATGAGACAAAGGGAGAAAGCTGGGAAGTGGGCCCAGGCTTCCACAGGAGGCTAAGCGGGATTGGTGGCTTTGGGGTGACTGTGCTCAAATCGACCACCTCAGCTGAGCTCAAAGACCATGTGTGGTTTCAGATTTCTGCTTCCCATCTATATTCTCAGAATTAGTTTGATTCATTTCAATACCTATAATTATGACTTTATTCTGGTCCCCTCCTATTTTATTCTAGACATATTATGTAGTAGAGCCCATTTTAATTGAAACAATAATGTTTGTATAAAACATAATTAGAACTAAATTGGGGTTCCCCAATCTCATTTTTGACTCGGCTGCTACTCAGAAAGCATACAAACCAGGCTGGCTGGGGCTTACAGTTAGGAGAAAACATGTCTTGCCCAGAAATGTCAGTGTGGAACCTCAAATTTGGAAAATAGATTTCTATAGCTCCAATCACTTTGAGACTGTTCTGAAGAGAGAGAGGGAGAGAGAGAGAGAGAGAGAGAGAGAGAGAGAGAGAGAGAGAGAGAGAGAGAAAGTACCTAACAGAAAGTTTTGAGTCTGCAGAATAACAGATAATGAAAAAGAAACACTCAACTTGCCAAAAATACTGAAACTCCCTCCATTTATGAGATAAACAAATTGGCTTCAATTTATGGAATCAGTGTGGCCAAATTGTGTTTCTGAAGAATGACCTTGCTGAGGTCACACTCTGAATTTTCACTACATGTATCATCGCAACTTCCCCTCAGTTTGCACATGAGATCCTTGAGGAGGCAAGAGGAGATCAGTCCCTTTGCCTGAAAACTTTCCTGACTTTCTCTTTCCTTCTACCAATCATCTACTAATCTCAGAATACACCCCCTAAGTCTATTGTAATATTGTTATTACCTTAAGGCCAACACAGGGAGACAGATTTGAGCTTGAGAGTCATGTTTCAACATAAAATATTTTTCTCTTAAAAACCTGGGGTCATAGTATTGGCTTCTACTCAATGTTACCTATATCTTAGAGGCAGTCAACAGGAGATGATCTCTTTGGGGGAACAACCTGATTTAAATAAAACATTACCTAGCCAACATGTGTGGACCCAATGAAGAAAATAAGTTAAAATTAGACTGTTGACTCATTTTAATAGATTGAGTGATAAAAGCCAAGAAAAAGTCAGAAGTTAAGTGGTTTCAAAAACCTAAAAGGTGACATGGATTAGTATCAAGGAACATATGGTGTGACCGAAGTAAGCTGATCCTTATCCTGAAGGTGTCAACAGTAGTGACCAATACTTCAAGTAATGGGTCAAAAGTCTAAGGCAGTCATTCTGCCAGAAATGGTTTAGGACATCCCCAACCATGAGACACATAGATCAGCTTTCACCAAGAGCCACCAACCTGGCATGCAGTGATGACCTCTGCAGTGACATGGATTTAGGATTGATTGTGGTCCATCTTTTCAGAGACATAAACCTAATTGTGAATTTCTAAATGGATGGCCTCACAATTAGATCATCAGCTCAGATAAACTTCTGTCTGAAGCCCCAAAGAAATGTTTCTAATTAGACAGTATGTGGAAGACTAAACACACAGAATGTGGGCAATGACCCAAACTCTCAGTTCTGACAACTAAGTGGAGCACCAACACGTAATTCAGGTTCTTCATTGGCTGACAATGAGATCAAACACCCACAGCAGCCCAGTGAACACAATGAGGTGTCATCTTTTCTGGCTTATCAGTGAACTGGGAACAGATATTTAGTACTCAGTAAATTGGGGATTCACATAGAGTCAGAAGCTTTGCTTTAGATAGTAGAGGGTGGCATAAAATTTCCAACAAAAATAAATTTTAATTTTTATTTTAGAGCTGTTTCTATTTCACTCTCATTTTCTTCTAGAATATGTTATTTCTATTTACCAATTGGCCTTCTTATGTCTTTAATAGCGTTCAAATTGATTCATCACAAAACAGAAAGATCAAGCTAAAGAGCTCCGACAGGGGTCAGAATTCAGTTTGTAGGATCTCTGTAGCAAGCTCATAACTGATTACAAATTAGTGGAACCAACTGTAGTGTCATGGTGGCCATAACACCAAAATCCCAAAAAGTACCTCAAGGTAGATGCTTTTTAAAATCAGAGGCCTCGAATGGCAAAAGCGAGTTTTACTAGTTTAAAATTAAGCAATGCAAATCTGCAATATTAAGGTTTCACTAAACCTTAATTGGACAACAAGACTCTAGGTATTTTAGCCTTCTCAAAATGTAAATCTTCTAATTGTTTTATCTGAAATCTGTATGTGTGTGTTGGGGTGAACTCTATCAGCCATAAAATTCTAACTCTGCTTGTGCCTATGTGTTCTACTCATGCATAGTTCAAAGGACAAACCGAGGTGAGGGTTTAGGGATTTTTTTTAATTTTTATTGCATTATAGGTTTTGGGGTACATGTGCAGAAGATAGTTGCATAGGTACACACATGGCAGTGTGTTTTGCTGCCTTCCCCCCTTCACCCACATTTGGCATTTCTCCCCAAGCTATCCCTCGCCAGCCCCCCCCACTGTTCCTCCCCCATTCCCCCCAATAGACCGCAGTGTGTCATAGGCCCCTCCCTGTGTCCATGTGTCCTCATTTTTCTCACCCGCCTATGAGTGAGAATATGCAGTATTTCCTTTTCTGTTCTTGTGTCAGCTTGCTGAGAATGATATTCTCCAGATTCATCCATGTCCTTACAAAGAACACAAACTCATCATTTTTGATTGCTGCATAATATTCCATGGTGTATATGTGCCACATTTTCCCAGTCCAGTCTATCATCGATGGGCATTTGGGTTGGATCCAGGTCTTTGCTATTGCAAACAGTGCTGCAATGAACATTCGTGTGCAAGTGTCCTTATAGTAGAACGATTTATACTCCTTTGGATAGATACCCAGTAATGGGATTGCTGGGTCAAATGGAATTTCTATTTCTAGGTCCTTGAGGAATCGCCACACTGTCTTCCAAAATGGTTGAACTAATTTACACTCCCACCAACAGTGTAAGAGTGTTCCTATTTTTCCACATCCTCTCCAGCATCTGCTGTCTCCTGATTTTTTAATGATCGCCATTCTAACTGGCGTGAGATGGTATCTCAATGTGGTTTTGATTTGCATCTCCCTAATGACCAGTGATGATGAGCATTTTTTCATGTGTCTGTTGGCCTCATGTATGTCTTCTTTTGTAAAGTGTCTGTTCATATCCTTTGCCCATTTTTGAATGGGCTTGTTTGTTTTTTTCCTGTAAATCTGTTTGAGTTCTTTGTAAATTCTGGATATCAGCCCTTTGTCAGATGCATAAACTGCAAAGATTTTTTCCCATTCTGATGGTTGCCAATTCACTCTAGTGACTGTTTCTTTTGCCACCCAAAAGCTGTGGAGTTTGATTAGGTCCCATTTGTCTATTTTGGCTTTTGTTGCCAATGCTTTTTGTGTTTTGTTCATGAAGTCCTTACCTACTCCTATGTCCTGAATGGTTTTGCCTAGATTTTCTTCTAGGGTTTTTATGGTGCCAGGTCTTATGTTTAAGTCTTTTATCCATCTGGAGTTAATTTTAGTGTAAGGTGTCAGGAAGGGATCCAGTTTCTGCTTTCTGCACATGGCTAGCCAGTTTTCCCAACACCATTTATTAAATAGGGAATCTTTCCCCATTGCTTGTTTTTGTCTGGTTTATCAAAGATTATATGGTTGTACATATGTTGTGTTGCCTTCGATGCCTCTGTTCTGTTCCATTGGTCTATATCTCTGTTTTGGTACCAGTACCATGCTGTTTTGATTACTGTAGCCTTGTAGTATAGTTTGAAGTCTGGTAGTGTGATGCCTCCCGCTATGTTCTTTTTTCTTAGAATTGACTTGGTTATGCGGGCTCTCTTTTGGTTCCATATGAAGTTCATGGTAATTTTTTCCAGTTCTGTGAAGAAATTCAATGGTAGTTTGATGGGGATTGCATTGATTTTGTAAATTACTTTGGGCAGTATGGCCATTTTCACGATATTGATTCTTCCTAACCACGAACATGGAATGTTTCTCCAACTGTTTGTGTCCTCTCTTATTTCGTTGAGCAGTGGTTTGTAGTTTTCCTTAAAGAGGTCCCTTACATTCCTTGTGAGTTGTATTCCTAGGTATTTTATTTTCTTTGTAGCAATTGTGAATGGCAGTTCGCTCTTGATTTGGTTCTCCTTAAGTCTGTTATTTGTGTATAGGAATGCTTGTGATTTTTGCACATTGATTTTATATCCTGAGACTTTGCTGAAGTTGCTTATCAGTTGCAGGAGCTTTTGGGCTGAGGTGATGGGGTCTTCTAGGTACACTATCATGTCATCTGCAAATAGAGACAACTTGGTTTCCACCTTTCCTATTTGAATACCCTTTATTTCTTTTTCTTGCCTGATTGCTCTGGCTAGAACTTCCAGTACTATGTTGAATAGGAGTTGTGAGAGAGGGCATCCTTGTCTCGTGCCAGATTTCAAAGGGAATGCTTCCAGTTTTTGCCCATTAAGTATGATATTGGCTGTTGGTTTGTCATAAATAGCTTTTATTACTTTGAGATATGTTCCATCAATACCAAGTTTATTGAGTGTTTTTAGGATAAGGGGCTGGTTGAATTCTGTCAAATGCCTTCTCTGCGTCAATTGAGATAATCATGTGGTTTTTGTTTTTGCTTCTGTTTATGTGGTGATTTACATTTATAGACTTCGGTATGTTGAACCAGCCTTGCATCCCCGGGATGAATCCTACTTGATCATGATGGATAAGTTTTTTAATGTGCTGTTGCAATCGGTTTGCCAGTATTTTATTGAAGATTTTTACATCTATGTTCATCATGGATATTGACCTGAAGTTTTCTTTTCTTGTTGAGTCTCTGCCGGTTTTGGTATCAGGATGATGTTGGTCTCAAAAAAATGTTTTGGGAAGGGTTCCCTTTTTTTGAATTATTTGGAATAGTTTCAGAAGGAATGGTACTACATCCTCTTTGTGTGTCTGGTAGAATTTGGCTGTGAACCCATCTGGACCTGGGCTTTTTATGTGTGGTAGGCTCTTAATTGCTGCCTCAACTTCAGACCTTGTTATTGATCTATTGATAGTTTCGGCTTCCTCCTGGTTTAGGCTTGGGAGGACACAGGTGTTCAGGAATTTATTCATTACTTCCTGGTTTACTAGTTTATGTGCATAGAGTTGTTTGTAGTATTCTCTGATGATGGTTTGAATTTCTGTGGAATCTGTAGTGATTTCCCCATTATTGTTTTTTATTGCATCTATTTGGTTGTTCTCTCTTTTCTTTTTTATCAGTCTGGCTAGTGGTCTGTCTATTTTGTTGATCTTTTTGAAAAACCAGCTCTTGGATTTATTGATTTTTTGAAGGGTTTTTCTTGTCTCTATCTCCTTCAGTTCTGCTCTGATCTTAGTTATTTCTTGTTTTGGGCTAGGTTTTGAGCTTTTTTGATCTTGCTTTTCTAGCTCTTTCAATTTTGATGATAGGGTGTCAATTTTGGATCTCTCCACTCTTCTGATGTGGGCACTTATTGCTATATATTTTCCTCTACAGACTGCTTTAAATGTGTCCCAGGGATTCTGGTATGTTGTGTCTTCATTCTCGTTGGTTTCAAAGAACTTCTTTATTTCTGCCTTCATTTCATTGTTTATTCAATCAACATTCAAGAGCCAGTTGTTCAGCTTCCATGAAGCTGTGTGGTTATGAGTTATTTTCTGAATTCTGAGTTCTAACTTGATTGCACTATGGTCTGAGAGACTGTTTGTTATGACTTCAGTTGTTTTGCATTTGCTGAGGAGTGCTTTACTTCCAATTATGTGGTCAATTTTGGAGTAGGTGTGATGTGGTGCTGAGAAGAATGTATATTCTGTGGATTTGTGGTGGAGAGTTCTGTAAATGTCTATCAGGTTTGCTTGTTCCAGGTTTGAGTTCAAGTCCTGGATATCCTTGTTAATTTTCTGTCTGGTTGATCTGTCTGCTATTGACAGTGGAGTGTTAAAGTCTCCCACTATTATTGTGTGGGAGTCTAAGTCTCTTTGTAAGTCATTAAGAACTTGCCTTATATATCTGGGTGCTCCTGCATTGGGTCCATATATATTTAGAATCGTTAGCTCTTCTTGTTGTATCGATCCTTTTACCATTATGTAATGACCTTTTTTGTCTCTTTTGATCTTTGTTGCTTTAATGTCTATTTTGTCGGGTTTAGGGATTTTAGGATTTTTCCTGAGCATCTGTCTAGCCCAGAGAATCCCCATTTTCTTCTATATTCTTAGAACTACTATCACATTTTAATTCTCAGTGTGTTATTTCCTAGTATTTCCTGCTAGTGATTTTCAGCAGGACTATCTTTTGACCCCACTGATAGTGTTTGCCCCTTGTGAACTGAGTAGTTTATTTTCATTTAAATGCTTTGATAAGCATATTGATTTAAGATTTTCTTGCTTTTTAAAAAGTAATTCTGCTGTTTGCCTCAGAGCTCAGCTTTCACTAAGTCTTATAACTTTTTTTATGTTTTGTCTAAATTTCTATTTATCTTAAAATTTTTTTAAGATAAATTTTTTTATTCATAATTATTTAGGAGTGTGTCATTTAATGTTCACATGTTTAAATTGCCAATTTTTCTCTTTTTTGTCTCTAATTTTCTCGTTGTGGTTAGAAAACAGTCACTGTATCATTTCAATTTTTCAGTTTTGTTGATGTTTGTTTTATAATGCACTGTATTGTCTATTCTAGAGAATGTTTTATGTGCAATCGGGAAGAACATATATTCTGATTTTGAGTGGAGAGTTCTGCATTTATCTGCTAGTTTTATTTGGCTTGGTAGGTTGTTCATGTCTCCTATTTCCTTGTTTCTCTTCTTTCTGTTTCTTCTACCCAATAGCATAAGTAGGGAAGTAAAGCCTGCAATCATGATTGTTAAATTACTTATTTCTTCCTTCACTTCTGTGCTCTTTTGTTACATTCATATATGTCAATAATTTATTTTCCTCATAAATTTACCCTTGTAATCATAATCTGTCTTCATCTGTAGTAATAGCATTTGTTGTCTTAAATTATATCCTAATTTTTAATTTTAATTTTAAATTTTTGTGCTTGCATAGTAGGTGTATATCTTTATAAAGTATATGGAATATTTTGATACAGGCATACAATGTGTAATAATTACATGGTGCTCATCACCTCAAGTATTTATTTTTTGTATTTTAAATAACCCAATTATACTATTTCTGTTATTTTTAAATGTACAGTTAAGTTATTATTGACTATAATAGTGTTGTTGTGTTATCAAGTACTAGAACTGATTTCATTCTTTCTAACTACAATTTTATACCCATTAACCATTCCTACTCTCCATGCTCTACAACCATCTACTACTTTTCTCAGCCTCTGGAGACCATCATTCTACTCTCTATCTCCATACATTCTATTGTTTTAATTTTTAGCTTCAATAAGTGAGAACATGTGATGTTTTTCTTTCTATGCCTGATTTATTTCGCTTAATATAATGACCTTCAGTTTAACCCACGTTGTTGCAAATGACAGAATCTCACTCATTTTTATGTCTGAATTATACCACATTGTGTATATGTGCCACTTTTTTGTTTATTCATCTGTTGATGAACACTTAACGTTACTTCCAAATCTTGGCTGTTGTGAATAGTGCTGCAATAAACACAGGAGTGCAGCTATCACTTTGATATACAGATTTTTCTCTCTTTTGGATAACAGTGAAATTGCTGGATTATATAGTACCTCTATTTTTAGTTTTCTGAGGAAACTTCAAGCTGTTCTCCTTAGTGGTTCCACCAATTTACTTTGCAACCAACAATGTATGAGAGTTCCCTTTTCTCAGCACGCCTGTCAGCATTTGTTATTGTTTTTTATATAAAAGCCATGTGAACTGAAATGAGATAATATCTCGTTGTAGTTTTGATTTGCATTTCTCTGATGACTGATGGTTTTGATCATCTTTTTGTATACCTATTTGCCATTTGTGTGTCTTCTTTTGAAAAATTTCTATTTAGATATTTTGTCTATTTTTAAAATAAGATTATTAGACATTTTTCTATAAGTTATTTGAACTTCTATATTTTGGTTATAAATCTGTTTTCAGGTAGTTTGTAAATACTTTCTTTCATTCTGTGGATTGGTTTTCCACTTTGCTGATAGTTTTCTCTGCTGGGTGAAAGTTTTCTAACTCAGTGTGATCCCAATTTTCCATTTTGTTTAGTTGCCTGTGCTTCTGAGGTACACCTCAAAAAATCTTTGCTTAATCCAAGGGTTTTTAGAAGTTCTCCAATGTTTTCTTTCAGAAGTTTTATAGTTTGCAGTCTCACATTTAAATATTTAATCTATTTTGAGTTGATTTTTGCATGTGGCCAAAGATAGCATCTAGTTTTATTTTTCTGCATATGGATATCCAGTTTTACCAGCACTGTTTTTTAAAGAGATTTTTTTCTTCTTAATGTATTTTCTTGGTGCCTATGGAAAAAATGAGTTAACTGTAGATGTATGTATTTGTCTCTAGGTTCTCTACTCTGTTCCATTTGTCTGTGTGCATTTGTGTTTTATGTTGTTCTGTGTTGTTTTGGTTACTACAGATCTGTAGTATAATTTCATGGTAGATAATGGAATCCCTACAGTTTCATTCTTTTTGCTCAGGATAGCTTTGGTTATTCTAGGTCTTTTGTGATTCTGTATAAATTTAGGACTGTTTTGTAGAACTGTTCTTTTTATTTTTTTATTGCACTTTAGGTTTTGGGGTACATGTGCAGAACATGCAAGATAGTTGCATAGGTACACACATGGCAGTGTGTTTTGCTGCCTTCCTCCCCTTCACCCACATTTGGCATTTCTCTCCATGCTATCCCTCCCCAGATCACCCCACCACTGTTCCTCCCCTATTGCCCTCAATAGACCCCAGTGTGTAGTACTCCCTTCCCTGTGTTCATGTGTTCTCATTGTACATCATTCGCCTGTGAGTGAGTATATGCAGTATTTCATTTTCTGTTCTTGCATCAGTTTGCTGAGAATGATGTTCTCCAGATTCATCCATGTCCCTACAAAAGACACGAACTCATCATTTTTGATTGCTGCATAATATTACATAGTGTATATGTGCCACATTTTTCCAGTCCAGTCTGTTCTTTCTATTTGTGTGAAGAATATCATTGGTATTTTTATAGAAATTGCATTGAATTCATAGGTTGCTTTGTGTCGCATGGACATTTTAACAATTTTGATTTTTCCCATCCATAAACACAGAGTATGATGTGTGAATGTATTTTTCTTTGTTGTCATAAATTTCTTTTATCAATGTTGTATACTTTTTATTGTAGATATTTTTACTTCTTTGGTTCAGTTAATTCCTAGCTATTTAACTTATTTGTAGCTATTGTAAGTCGAATTACTTTCTTAATTATTTTTTTTAATTTTTATTGCATTTTAGGTTTTGTGGTACATGTGCAGAACGTGCAAGGTAGTTGCATAGGTACACACATGGCAGTGTGTTTTGCTGCCTTCCTCCCCTTAAACCACACTTGGCATTTTCTCCCCAGGCTATCCCTCCCCAGCTCCCCCCCACTGTCCCTCCCCTATTCCCCCCAATAGACCCCAGTGTGTAGTACCCCCATCCCTGTGTCCATGTGTTCTCATTTTTCTCACCCGCCTATGAGTGAGAATATGTGGTATTTCCTTTTCTGTTCTTGTGTCAGTTTGCTGAGAATGATGTTCTCCAGATTCATCCATGTTCTTACAAAGGACATAAACTTGTCATTTTTGATTGCTGCATAATATTCCATTGTGTATATGTGCCACATTTTCCCAGTCCAGTCTATCATCGATGGGCATTTGGGTTGGTTCCAGGTCTTTGCTATTGTAAACAGTGCTGCAATGAACATTCGTGTGCATGTGTCCTTATAGTAGAACGATTTATATTCCTTTGGATATATACCCAGTAATGGGATTGCTGGGTCAAATGGAATTTCTATCTCTAGGTCCTTGAGGAATCACCACACTGTCTTCCATAATGGTTGAACTAATTTACACTCCCACCAACAGTGTAAGAGTGTTCCTATTTCTCCACATCCTCTCCAGCATCTGTTGTCTGCAGCTTTTTTAATGATCGCCATTCTAACTGGCATGAGATGGTATCTCAATGTGGTTTTGATTTGCATCCCTCTAATGACCAGTGATGGTGAACATTTTTTCATGTGTTTTTTGGCCTCATGTATGTCTTCTTTTGTAAAGTGTCTGTTCATGTCCTTTAATTCTTTTTTAGATTGTTTACTCTTGGCATATGGAAATGCTACTAAATTTTTCTTTCAGAAAAGAATTTTTTTAAATTTAAGCAACTGCAAATAGAAAGCAAGAGGGGGATCCCCAGTTTGGGACAAATCCTAGCTACTATCACAGAGAGGGGTCCCAAATGGGTTGCCAGGCTGTAGCAAAATGTCATAGTTTTAATAATGAGCTGGTGAGGAGGGGGACTATTATCTTCACAGGGACCAAAGGACCAGTTGGGACCAGGTGTGACATCTGCATAGAGCTGAGCCCCTATCAACCCCCACCTCATTCTCTCATCATGCAGGCAGTCCTTAGTTTGAGCTACTCTGTGCTGCTTATCTGCATGTGTTAAAATGGGAGAAGGAATTGCTGGGCCTGTTTCCAAGTATTCTTTTTTTAAAATTTTTATTGCATTATAGGTTTTGGGGTACATGTGCAGAGCGTGGAAGATAGTTGCATAGGTACACACATGGCAGTGTGTTTTGCTGCCTTCCTCACCTTCACCCACACTTGGCATTTATCCCCTGGCTATCCCTCCCCAGCCCCCCTCACTGTCCCTCTCCCATTCCCCCCAATAGACCCCAGTATGTAGTAACCCCTCCCTGTGTCCACGTGTTCTCATTTTTCTCACCCACCTATGAGTGAGAATATGCGGTATTTCTTTTTCTGTTCTTTTGTCAGTTTGCTGAGAATGATGTTCTCCAGATTCATCCATGTCCTTACAAAGGACACAAACTCATCATTTTTGATTGCTGCATAATATTCCATGGTGTATATGTGCCACATTTTCCCAGTCCAGTCTATCATCGATGGGCGTTTGGGTTGGTTCCAGGTCTTTGCTATTGTAAACAGTGCTGCAATGAACATTCGTGTGCATGTGTCCTTATAGTAGAATGATTTATAGTCCTTTGGATATATACCCAGTAATGGGATTGCTGGGTCAAATGGAATTTCTATTTCTAGGTCCTTGAGGAATCGCCACACTGTCTTCCACAATGGTTGAACTAATTTACACTCCCACCAACAGTGTAAGAGTGTTCCTCTTTCTCCACATCCTCTCCAGCATCTGTTGTCTCCAGATTTTTTAATGATCGCCATTCTAACTGGAGTGAGATGGTATCTCAATTGGTTTTGATATGCATCTCTCTAATGACCAGTGATGATGAGCATTTTTTCATATGTTTGTTGGCCTCATGTATGTCTTCTTTTGTAAAGTGTCTGTTTATGTCCTTTGCCCATTTTTGAATGGGCTTGTTTGTTTTTCTCCTGTAAATCTGTTTGAGTTCTTTGTAAATTCTGGATATCAGCCCTTTGTCAGTTGGGTAAACTGCAAAGATTTGGTTGTAAGGTTTTTACTGAAAAATCTACTGCCAGACATATTGGAACTCCATTGTATGTTATTTGTTTCTATTCTATTACTGCTTTTTGGATATTATCTTTATCCTTGACCTTACAGAGTTTATTAAATGCCTTGAGATAGTCTACTTTGGGTTAAATCTGCTTGGTGTTCTACAACATTCTTGTACTTGAATATTCATATGTTTCTCTGTTTGGATAGTTTTCTGTTATTCCCTATTTGAATAAATGTTCTACCCCTGTATCACTCTCTACCAGTTTTTTAAGAAAACTAACTCACATTTACCCTTTCAAGACTATTTCCTATATGTTGTAAGCATAATTTATTCTTTTTTATTATTTTTCTTGTTCTCCCTGGATGGTTTATTTTCAAATAGCCTGTCATAAAGCTCTCTAATTTTTTCTTTTGCTTGATCCATTCTGCTATTAAAAGACACTGATGTATTCTTTAGTACACCAATTGAATTTTTCAGCTTTATAATTTCTGCTTGATTCTTTTCAGCTATTTTAATTTTTTTAAGTTTATCTGACAGAATTCTAAATTATTTCTCTCTGTTATCTCGAATTTTTCTGAGTGTCCTCAAAACAGCTATTTCAAATACTCAGCCTGAAAATCCTATATCTCTTACTTTTTGGTGCCTTATTTATCTGGTCTCTTGTGGTTGTTTTTCTGGATGGTCTTGACATTTGTGGATGTTTGTCATCATCTAAGCTTTGATAAGTTAAGTATTTATTTAGTCTTTGCAGTCTGAACTTGTTTGTATCTGTCTTCCTTGGAAAGACTTTTAGGTATTCAAAGGGAGTTCAGTGTTGTGATCTGTTTTTGATCACTGCAGCCATATCTGCATTAGGGGAAATCCCAAGCCCAACAATGCTGTAATTCTTGCAGACTCACAGAGGTACTACTTTGATGGTTTTGGATAAGATTCAAAAACTTTCTCTAGATTAAATAAAGTATCTCTCTCTGTTCTGTTTCCTGGAGCTTGGGGTGGGGTATCACCACTGTGACCACCATCACTGATACTGTACTGGGTCAGACTGAAGCCAGCACAGCATTGGGCCCCACCCAAGCCCTGTTGTAACCAATACCTGGCTACTGCCTATGTTGCTCAAGGCCATAGTACAATAAGCAGGTGGTAAAGTCACCCAATTTTGTGATTTTTCCTTCAGTGTGGAAAGCCTCTCTGTATTACAGGTGTTTCCAGAGATGCTTTCCAGAAGCCATACCTTGAGTCAGAAACCTTTGAATTCTACCTGTTGCTCTATTATATTATGGCTAAGCTGACAGTGAAACTACAGGCCAAAATTCTCTTCACTCTTCTCTCCCTTTTCTCTAGGCAGAGGAGACATTCCCTGTATTCACCATTACCACAGGCCCATGGAAGTACTGCCAATATTCACTTATGAATCAAGAGTTCTTGAGTCAGCTTGTGGTGAATGCTGCCAAGCCTGGGACTCACTCTTCAAAGCATTGGGCTTCCTCTGCCTCAACATATGTCCCAAAATGCTGTTCAATGACCAAAGCCTGAAATCAGAAATCTTGAGAGGTTGCTTTGTATTCTCCCTCCCTGTGGCTGACTTGGTACCTAAGCTGAATACAAAGTTTCTTTTATTCTTCCCTTTCATTTTCTCAAGCTGTGAATATGCTGGGCTACATCAAAAGCCCATATATCTGTGTCTCTCTCAAGGCCCATAATGTGTTCCACTTGATTACTACTACTACTAATTATTCAGGGTCCAGGAGCTCTGTAGTCAACAGGTGATAAACACTGCCAGGACCTGGTGATTTTCTTCAAGGCAGTAGGTTCATTTCTGGCCCAGGGTGTGTCTAGAAATGTTGTCTGCAAACTAGAACCTATAATGAACGTCTCACAGCTTTGCTCAGTGCCCTCTTCTACTTTGGCTAAGATGGTATTTAAGTTGTAAGACAAAGTCCTTTTTATTTCTTTCTTTTATCTCCTCAGTCAGAAAAAAAGGGTTCTCTATTGGAGCTGTGAGCTGCACTGTGTGGGGTTGAGTGTGCTGTGATCCGAGCACTCCTTTAGCTGCCTCAGCTGATGTCTTACAAGCCACATGACACCCAAGTCCATTTCCTTTGAGCCCAGCACAACACTAGGACTTGCCTAGGAGTTGCAGTCTTGGGAGCCTAAACAGCATTTCAAGTTTATTTAGGACCTCAGAGCCACGTAGCCCATGATTGTGAGTCTTGCTGAAACTCAAGTTCTGACTGCTGAGATGGGCAACTTCCCTCTGGCTAAGGTTAGTGTAAATGCTCCTTCCATTAGCATCAACTAAGTTTTGTCTAGTGTTGGCAGCACTGAGTTCCAATGCAAAGTTCCACAATCACTGCACTCTCCCTTTCACAATGCACAGATTTTCTCTTTAAGCCAGCTGGCCACTGCCAAGTAATAAGGGAGGTGTGGTGTTGGCAATTCAAGAGTGTATTTTCTACTCTCTTTTCAGTAATAAGATGTTAAAACAAAATACTGTGATGGCTCATGCTGTTCTGAGTAACTAGGACTACAGGTGCATGGCACAATGCCTAGCTAAGGTTGCTTTTATAGCTAATGGTCAAACTTGGTGTTTCTGAGGAGAGGATAATGAGTGTAAACTTCTGTTTAGCCACATTCTTCCACAATTCAAGCTAATTATTATATAGTCACTATAGCCTTCTCATAATAGCTGTTTGCAAATGCTTATTCCTCTTTTATCCTCTTTCTTTAGATCAAAAAACTTCTGTAGTTTGTAGAAGAAATCTCAGTCTTTGCTGCTGTTGTCTTGAAATCCAGTGAATAGTCTCTGTCTTTTGATTTCATTGTTTAATACTTACCTTTAATACTAGAATCAATATGTTTTAATTTACAACTGCTCTTTTACTTTTGTTTGTGTGTTTGTCTCATATATTTTACTCTTTATTCCACTTTTAATGTTTTTTGCTCTATGAATATTTTTCATCTATTTCAATTTGTTTGATAATTTGTCTTTTTTGGCTTTTTACAGGAATGTCAATCCTATATAGTTTTATTCCCTTTCCCCATTAATTTAGTAATAGTGTTATACTTATCTATATAAGTTACACACTTTAAAATATTTTTATAGTTATTTCTTAATGCAAGTTTTTTCAACTAAGCTGGAATAAAAAATAGAGCAATGATATATCTGTAAGTTTGTAATATTAAACTTCTTATTTCCATCTTTGGCTCCTTTTATTTGTGGATTTAATTTATTATCTTGAAATGTCTTTTTAGCCCAATATGACTTTGCCATCACCAATATTTTCTGTGTTGTTATCGTGAAATACATTAAATTTTCCTATGTTATAGCTCCCAAGAATACATATTTTTATGTAGTTGCTTAAAAATCAGTTAAGATTTTTAAAAGCCTTTATAATGTCTTATAATTATATAATAAACTTTACCAGTTCTCTTTGTCCTTTTGTGCATTTAAATTTATATCTAGGTTCATTTACTTTCAGCTTAAATAATGCATGTGTGTAGTTTATTTTTTATTTTTATTTTTAAGAGAAAATATATCATCTGTTTCTTAGCCTGGAATGAAGTGGCACAATTATAACTCATTGCATCCTCAAACTTCAGGGCTTAAGCAATTCTCTCACCTCAGCCTTCTGAGTAAAACTACAGGTTCATGGCACTATGCCTAGCCAATTTTGTTATTTTTTGGTATATATGTCATCTTTCTATGTTGCCAAGTTTGTCTTAAACTTCTGGCCTCAAAGGATTCTTCAACCTTGAATTTCCAAAATGCTGGAGTTACAGGCATGAGCTACAATACCTAGCTAAAAAAAAATTCTCTTTCTTTCTTTCTTTCTTTCTTTCTTTCTTTCTTTCTTTCTTTCTTTCTTTCTTTGATTGTTCTTTCTTTCTTTCTATTTTTAACAGTCTTTTACTATTGTTTTCCTGTTTGGAGTGCAATGGCATGATCTTGGCTTAGCACAACTTCCACCTCCTGTGTTCAAGAGATTCTCCTGCCTCATTCTCCCAAGTAGCTGGGATTACAGTTATATGCTACCATGACCAGCTAATTTTGTATTTTTAGTAGAGACAGAGTTTCTCCATGTTGTTCAGGCTGGTCTTGAACTCCTGACCTCAGGTGATCCATTCACCTCAGCTGCCCAAAGTGCTGGGATTAGAGTTATGAGCCACCGTGCCTGGCAAAAAACTGTTTTAGTATTTTTATTAAGTCTGGCCTATAGCAACAGCTTGCCTCAGTTTTTATTTATCTGAAATGTCTTTATTTCACCTTTATTTCTAATGAATACTTTCTATAGGAGTAAGATTTTTTATGGACAGTACTTTTTATTTGTGCCTTTGAACAAAAACATAATAAAGAGGGAGTTGAAAAATTTTCAAGAGTGCAAACAAATCAAGATCTAAGAACATTTACTGGATTGAGAACAAGGTCATAGTAATGGCAGCTGGTGAGAAATAGGACTGGGTTAAAGACTGCAGGAATAATTGCAATTAAAGGCAGTATAAATCTGAGAATCCTCTGACCCTAACAGCATTCAAACAGATATTTGTTAGAGAACCAAAGCTGGAAGGTAGAAGGCATGGCAGAGTGAACACAAACATGCTTAGATCTGGTGCTTTGGGTGAAGATCCATAGCTTCATTGGGTGAATAGTCACCAGTTTAGCTTCAGACTGTATACCACAAATGCAGCAGTTACAATCAAGGTAAAGATTCAAGTCAGTTATAAACAGAAGGTTTTGGGAGTCACAGAAGGAAATAAAATTTGTCAGTTGCTAAGGATACTCTAATCATTTTATTCTACACACTCTAATCCTCGCTGTGTAAAATAAAACATTTCTGTAAATATAAACTTCAGGGAAGATTTAGGGACAGAGTGTCAGAACACACCACAATGGGAACTTGGGTGACCACATAAAACCAAGTCATGTTGCTATGAACAGTATATATTTCAGCAGTCTGTGCCCAGTGAATGCTTTCCTTTCTGTCCACCAAAATGCACTTTCATAAATGGCACAGGACTAAAAAGATGACTGCCCCTAGTTTCTATGCTAGGTTTCCTAACTCAGAGCTCTGTTTTCTGGAAGAAAGAACTGATGCAAGGGAATTTTTCTAATGTCCAAAACGAGAGGTACATAGGCTACCTGTAGCCCTGAAATGCAGGAACCACTGGGAAACATGTGTGAAGACCACCAGGAGCCTCTTAAGCAAGCAAGAATACACTTGAAACTATGACATGAAAATGGAAAGGAAATATAGAAGTTACTGTTCAACTTCTGTTTTGTTGATAAAGACTAAGATCAGATAACTCACCTGGGCAAGGTTACCCTAAGTAAGTGAACTTACATGTGATCATTTGGAACTCAGTTATTCCTACTCTGTTGTTTTACATTAGGTAAATTCAGTTTTCCTTTCAGTTGACCCTCTTCTAACAATCTCAAGGACACATCTCTTCTGCTTCAACAGGTGGCATGACAATTATGGACCTAGAAAGTGATAAACTGACAGCATCTCCTCATTATAACCAGGGCTTATGGATGACAATTTATATGCACAGAAAGAATGCAAGATGCACCTGTGTAGGGATCTGCTTCTCAGCTTTATTACCAGAATTTTACAAGACTCAGGTGGGTGGAGAGAAAAGACAAAATTTTCTCAATGATGTTTGAAATTTTATCACAATTGTGTTCTTATATTTAACTAAATTATTACTAATCAGTAGATGTTTCCACATGAAATATAAACAACATTAATACTATAAGCACATAAATGTATAACTTTTGAGTTAAATTTGTAATTTTGTAATATATTTGAGTTGGAATTTTATTTAACTATTTCTCATCTAAGAAATTAACACAACAAACTATTTTATGCATTTATGAAATTTTTATCTTTTATGACACAAAACAGAGTAATCAAAATAATATAATTATGCTTCTCTTTGTTAAGTTTAGAAATATTTTAATATGTTTCTAATGCTCTAAGATTATTTAGGTAATGATGTCATAAAATAGTTACTTGCAACTGGAATGACAAACCTTTTTTTAATTAAAATATCCTGTAAATTTAGTATCCTTACATTTACCTCTAAATGTTTCAAAGGGCAGTTGGCTTAATAAAATCATGTTTACAAAATAAGTGAGGTTGAATTTAGTTGTTGAAACTTACAAGTTAATAATATGTAAACTCAGTAAGCTCAATGTCCTCTATCCTTTCTTTTTCTTTTTCTTTAAAACAAAAGAGAGGATGGAATCAGGACTTTGTTGAAAACAGAGAAAATAATGAAGGCATTAATTTTCCATTTGCAGCTCACAAGGGCATTAAAATCCCAAGAAGTGTAAACAGTAAAAAATTCCTCTTTCTGGTAAGTTGTGTCTTCATCCTTGTGGTTTTGAAGAACATCTTTATTTAAACCTTCATTTCATTAATTATCCAGTCGACACTCAGAAGCAAGTTGTTCAGTTTCCAAGTAGTTGTGTGGATTTGAGTGAGTTTCTTAATCCAAAGAAAATGTGGCATATATATATATATATATATATATATATATATACACCATGGAATACTGTGCAGCCACAAAAAAAGATGAGTTCATGTTTTTTTGCAGGGACTTGGATGAATCTGGAAACCATCATTCTCATTAAACTGACATAAGAACAGAAAACAAAACACTGCATGTTCTCACTCATAGGCAGGTGTTGAACGATGAGAACACATGGACTCAGGGAAGGGAGCATCATACATTGGAATTAGTCGTGGGGGTTGGGGAGAAACAGTGAGGGGTGGGGAGGGTGGGGAAGGATAACATGAGGAGAAATGTTGGATATAGATGAAGGGTGAATGGAGGAAGCAAACCACTGGGTTATGTATGCACCTATGCAACAACCCTGCATTATCTGCACATGTACCCCAGAACCTAAGGTACAGTTAAAAAAAAAAACCTCCTCTTTCCATGAACATGATAACATATTAAATTTGTCATAAAGTATTTTTTGGTTAAAAGTTTCTGCATTTTATACTTAGGAAGAAGGATGTGTGATAGTTAGGGGTGGTGACTGATTGTAATCAGGGCTCCTAAAAAAAGAACACATCCCTCCACATTTTAACTACAATATTTGACACAGTTTATATGACTGTAACAGTCTCATAGCTGTGATAGCTCAAAAAAATGTTGCTCCTGTCTTTGTGGTTATCATAATCAGAAAAATGTACTGCCAGACAGGCTTTTAAGATTTACAAATATTTTTTGCTCCTTATTTGTGATCAATGTCCCTCCTGTGTTTTTTCTTCTACCTCTGCAATGACACTTCCTCTGCCATGTTTTCCACTAGTAAGCTAAAAATAAAATATCTTTATATTAGAAATGCCCATCATTAGTGAGCATTGTGCTTCCAGCTGCACCCTATTATAAAGTTAAATTTCATAAAAAGTAGAAAATGCATTTTAGGTTTTAAATAATATTTGAAACTTTACATAATGTGTTCTTTTTTCATTTGTAAATTTTTCAAAAAGAATTGTCACAGAATTTTTTTTTTGCTTGGAACTGTATTTTCCTTTCCTGAAGATGCCAGCTGTGTTTTTAGGTTTCCAATTATTTACATAAACAAGCCTTTCGCCCTACCAGCCAGTGGTGACATTCTCATAATCACTTTATGCTGTCAGTAACCAGATGAATGTTTTACAATGCTATTCACGGATTATAGTAAAATTGACAAGGAATATAACCCCTATTTTTTGAGACAGAGTCTCACTCTGTTGCCCAGACTGGAGTGCAGTGGTGCAATCTCAGCTCACTGCAGCCTTGCCTCCTGGCTTCAAGCAATCCTCATGCCTCAGACTTCCAAATAACTGGGATTACAGGCGTGTACCACCACCTCAGCTTTTTTTTTTTTTTGTATTTTTAGTAGAGACAGGATTTCATCATGTTAGCAAGACTGGTCTCAAATTTCTGGCCTCAAGTGATCCACCTGCCTCGCCCTCTCAAAGTGCCTGCATGACAGGCATTAACCACTGCTCCTGGTCAGTATGTGATAGTTTCGAATATTGTTATTATAATAAAATGCAGAATGTTATTTTGTGATGTATATTTATGCTTAAAATGTGTTAGGCAGAAGGCATAGACATATTAATATATTATTTATAAAATAATGCAACTCAATATTAGATATTATTACAAAAGTGACAAAACACATCCCATCAAATTTTATTTTCTCCAAAATAACATATTCTGTAATGTAAAATAGAATTGGGTTTTTCCAATGACTTCTTTCATTTGAAGTCCTCTTCTTTATTGGACATCTGATCTAAGAGCATAAACTTTACAATTAATCTTTGGTTCCTGGTTCATCTCATGGCATTGCTTCCTTTGCATCTTCATTATTGTGCACATGCATTGGGGCTTACAATATTAAAAATACCCTAAGATGAAACAAAGAAAAAGAACAATAAATTTGATCTACACTGCCTGTCTTCTGAAATTCATCCTAAGTCCAAGAACTGTCCTGCTCAACATAAGCACCTCATAGGTATCTCAGATGTGCTTTCAGATTTACAAGTTTATATGAAATTAGATAAAACCCAATTGACATTTGCACTCAGACCAATGTATATTACCTCTGTTTATTTTTCCTTGCTTTCTGTTTCTCCCAGATTTGCACCAGTTACAAGATTCCAGAGCTAAATATTTTATGTTGGGGTTTCTGGACTCATAAAAGATTTAGAACATACTGTTATATATAAAAAAATTAGAAAGGTGACAAAGAACTTTTTATTAAACAATAAAATATATGAATATTTGCTTAAAATATTCTAATATAATACCTGGGAGAGATATATGCTATTCTTTATTTGAAATTTCTATTTAACTGATTTCTAATATATATGTAAACTTCAATGCAATGAAACCATAGTCTCCACAATCCAGGCTCTGCACAAATCATCCAAAGTTCTATTGAAAGATTAGGCCACAAAGTAATCTAGCAGACACACTCCTTTTAGTATTTAATACTCATTTGAAATGAGATCATGAATTAGAGGCAGTGAGCTGACTCTGTATTTAGATAAGAGAAAAAATACTAAAATTTTTTGTCTGTGTTATTTTTCTAATATTTTAATCTTTTCTGGCCCACATAAGGTCACAAAATACATATCATTCTGCATATATGACCTAAATATATGCAGAAACATAATAAAATAGTTCTGATAGATAGTTGTTAAGTAAGTCTATATATTGTTTTACCTGTACTGAATTGTGAACCTTAAAATATGGAGACTATTGTGCATTGAGTCAATATTCTTCTGTTGCTTCTTCTGAGTGTAACAAGGCAACAGATTCCAATTGAGCTGAGAGTGCAGTTCTACGGTATTGAGAGCTATTAGTTGCTTGTTTCTGGCAGTTAAGATAAATATGTCCATTTGATTGATTAAGCATTAAACAGTTTAAAAAATTGTGCAGTTTCTTCTTTATAAACTTAAAAGTATCATATTTAGAGCAATGTTCTATCTTAGCTATGATTTTTCTGTGAGCCAAGAACACTCCCACTATCTGAATGATCTTACATATTTATATAAATGGATCAGTTCAGTTTTAAGAGAACTTGAAGACAGTTGAATTATTTTAAATTTTATAAGAAATATTAAGTTCAGTATGGAGAATTTTTTTACCATCATACTGCTAAATTGTTCTAACTTGAGTATTTAATTGATTTGATAAAATAATAATGCCTGCATCCAGAAAAAATAACATAAGAACATGACTTATGAATTATTTGATAAAATTTTACAAAAGATGTTGATACAAAGATCCCTTGATTAAGACATGAGAATTTTTTTTTTACTATTAAGTATTTTTGACAGCATGGGACTGTGTGTCTGCAATAAGTAAAGTCTCAAAAGATCTCCACATGAGCATCTTGAAGTAACTTTATAGATGGCACAAACTCAGAAAATAGGTTGTTATCTTGAAAATTGATCAGTAAATATAACTTCTGAGGTATAAGACCTAATACCTGGGTGATAAAATAATTTGTGCCACAAGCCCCCATGACAAAAGTTTGCCTATGTGACAAACCTGCACTCGTACCCTGAACTTAAAATGAAAGTTAAAAAAAAATCAAGAGCAGAGCCTTGAAGCAGTTTCCTTCAGAAATATTAAAGAAGACACAAACAGATAGAGAAATATTCCATGTTCATATTTAGGAAGAATCAATATAGTGAAAATGGTCATACCGCCCAAAGTAATTTACAGATTCAATGCATCCCCATCAAGCTACCAATGACCTTCACAGAACAGGAAAAAAACATTAAACTTCATATGGAACCAAAAGAGAGCCTGCATAGTGAAGTCAATTCTAAGCAAAAAAAAAAAAAAAAAAAAAAAAAAAAAAGCTGGAGGCATCACACTACCAAACTTCAAACTATACTACAAGGCTACAGTAATCAAAACAGCATGGTACTGGTACCAAAACAGAGATATAGACCAACGGAACAGAAAAGAGGCATTGGAGGCAGCACAACATATCTACAACCATATGATCTTTGATAAACCTGACAAAAACAAGCAATGGGGAAAGGATTCTCTGTTTAATAAATAGTGTTGGAAAAACTGGCTAGCTATGTGCAGAAAGCAGAAACTGGACCCTTCCTGACACCTTACACTAAAACTAACTCCAGATAGACTAAAGACTTAAACATAAGACCTAACACCATAAAAACCCTAGAAGAAAATCTAGGCAAAACCATTCAGGACATAGGCATAGGAAAGGATTTCATGACCAAAACACCAAAAGCATTGGAAACAAAAGCCAAACTAGACAAATCAGACCTCATCAAACTCCACAGCTTCTGCATGGCAAAAGAAACAGTCATTAGAGTGAATTGGCAACCAACAGAATGGGAAAAAGTTTTGCAATCTACCCATCTGACAAAGGGCAAAAGAGAGGGTGTATATTGAGAAATGTCTTACCTCTCATTCCATTATGTTTAAAAACTAGGTTTTTAAGTTTTTCTTTGACCACAAATGTGGGGGTCCATTCAGTCAGTGAGGAATTAGAATCTTATTTTAATTGTACAGATTTTTGATATTTCAGCCCAGAAAGTTCTTGTTTGACAGGAAGCAGTTTTTTTTTCTCTTTAGTAGAGTCTGTATTAACAGTTGCCAGTGGAAATAATTAGTTATCTAATAAAATGACCAGAAACCAGACAGGTTCTGAAACATTGGAAAATGCTTCAGAGAGAAAACAATGTCCCCCTGGTGATGCCCTGCTGTATTCCTGTGCACAGACACATGCACGGCAGGGCAGCTCTATGCATGTTTGTCGAAGACTGTAAACATGACACCAGAGCCCTTTACATCCTTTCTCATAAGTTACAATTTAGACTGAGCAGATTTTCTACAACTTAAAAATTGTCATTTCTTCCTTGTTAAGAGTCACTTTTACATTTTTCCCTTTGCATTTTATACTATTCATAAATAATAATTGTGTATATATTTGGGGTCCATGAGTGATATTTTGGGTTTTTTTTGTTTTTAATTTTTTAAATTTTTATTGCATTATAGATTTGAGGTACATGTGCAGAACGTGCAAGATAGTTGCATAGGTACACATATGGCAGTGTGTTTTGCTGCCTTCCTCCCATTCACACACACTTGGCACTTATCCCCAGGCTATCCCTCCCCAGACCCCCCACTGTCCCTCCCCCATTCCCCACAATAGACCCCAGTGTGCAGTGGACCCCTCCTTGTGTCCATGTGTTCTCATTCTTCTCACCGGCCTATGAGTGAGAATATGTGGTATTTCGTTTTCTGTTCTTGTGTCAGTTTGCTGAGAATGATGTTCTCCAGATTCATCCATGTCCTTACAAAGGACACCAACTCATCATTTTTGATTGCTGCATAATATTCCATGGTGTATATGTGCCACATTTTTCCAGTCCAGTCTATCATCGATGGCCATTTGGGTTGGATCCAGGTCTTTGCTATTGTAAACAGTGCTGCAATGAACATTCGTGTGCAAGTGTCCTTATAGTAGAATGAATTATAGTCCTTTGGATATATACCCAGTAATGGGATTGCTGGGTCAAATGGAATTTCTATCTCTAGGTCCTGGAGGAATTGCCACACTGTCTTCCAAAATGGTTGAACAAATTTACACTCCCACCAACAGTGTAAGAGTGTTCCTATTTCTCCACATCCTCTCCAGCATCTGCTGTCTCCAGATTTTTTAATGATCACCATTCTAACTAGCGTGAGATGGTATCTCAATGTGGTTTTGATTTGCATCTCTGTGATGACCAGTGATGATGAGCATTTTTTCATGTGTTTGTTGGCCTCATGTATGTCTTCTTTTGTCAAGTGACTGTTCATATCCTTTGCCCATTTTTGAATGGGCTTGTTTGATTTTTTTCTGTAAATCTGCTTGAGTTCTTTGTAAATTTTGGATATCAGCCCTTTGTCAGATGCGTAAACTGCAAAGATTTTTTTCCCATTCTGATGGTTGCCAATTCACTCTAGTGACTGTTTCTTTTGCCGTGCAGAAGCTGTGGAGTTTGATTAGGTCCCATTTGCCTATTTTGGCTTTTGTTGCCAGTGCTTTTAGTGTTTTGGTCATGAAGTCCTTGCCTCCTTCTATGTTCTGAATGGTTTTGCCTAGATTTTCTTCTTTGGTTTTTATGGTGTCAGGTCTTATGTTTAAGTCTTTAATCCATCGGGAGTTAATTTTAGTTTAAGGTGTCAGGAAAGGGTCCAGTTTCTGCTTTCTGCACATGGCTAGCCAGTTTTCCCAACACCATTTATTAAATAGGGAATCCTTTCCCCATTGCTTGTTTTTGTCTGGTTTATCAAAGATAATATGGTTGTAGATATGTTGTGTTGCATCCGATGCTTCTGTTCTGTTCCATTGTTCTATATCTCTGTTTTGGTACAGTACTATGCTGTTTTGATTACTGTAGCCTTGTAGTATAGTTTGAAGTCTGGTAGTGTGATACCTCCCACTGTGTTCCATTTGCTTAGAATTGACTTGGCTATGCGGGCTCTTTTTTGGTTCCATATGAAATTCATGGTGGTTTTTCCAGTTCTGTGAAGAAATTCAATGGTAGTTTGATGGGGATAGCATTGATTGTGTAAATTACTTTAGGCAGTATAGCCATTTTCCCGATATTGATTCTTCCTAACCACGAACATGGAATGTTTCTCCATCTGTTTGTGTCCTCTCTTATTTCGTTGAGCAGTGGTTTGTAGTTTTAATTAAAGAGGTCCCTTACGTTCCTTGTGAGTTGTATTCCTAGGTATTTTATTTTCTTTGTAGCAATTGTGAATGGCAGTTCGTTCTTGATTTGGTTCTCTTTAAGTCTGTTATTGGTGTATAGGAATGCTTGTGATTTTTGCACATTGATTTTGTATTCTGAGACTTTACTGAAGTTGCTTATCAGTTTCAGGAGCTTTTGGGCTGAGGTGATGGGGTCTTCTAGGTATACTATCATGTCATCTGCAAATAGAGACAATTTGGTTTCCACCTTTTCTATTTGAATACCCTTTATTTCTTTTTCTTGCCTGATTGCTCTGGCTAGAACTTCCAGTACTATGTTGAATAGGAGTTGTGAGAGAGGGCATCCTTGTCTAGTGCCAGATTTCAAAGGGAATGCTTCCAGTTTTTGCCCATTCAGTATGATATTGGCTGTTGGTTTGTCGTAAATAGCTTTTATTACTTTGAGATATGTTCCATCAATACCAAGTTTATTGAGGGTTTTTAGCGTAAAGGGCTGTTGAATTTTGTCAAATGCCTTCTCTGCATCAATTGAGATAATCATGTGGTTTTTGTTTTTGGTTCTGTTTATGTGGTGAATTACATTTATACACTTGCATATGTTAAACCAGCCTTGCATTCCCAGGATGAATTCTGCTTGATCATGAGGCATAAGTTTTTTAATGTGCTGTTGCAATCGGTTTTCCAGTATTTTATTGAAGATTTTTGCATCTATGTTCATCATGGATATTGGCCTGAAGTTTTCTTTTCTTGTTGAGTCTCTGCCGGGTTGTGGTATCAGGATGATGTTGGTCTCATAAAATGATTTGGGAAGGGTTTCCTCTATTTGAATTATTTGGAATAGTGTCAGAAGGAATGTTACCAGCTCCTCTTTGTGTGTCTTGTAGAATTCGGCTGTGAACCGATTTGGACCTGGGCTTTTTTTGTGTGATAGGCTCTTAATTGCTGCCTCAACTTCAGACCTTGTTATTGGTCTATTCATAGTTTCGGCTTCCTCCTGGTTTAGGCTTGGGAGGACACAGACGTCTGGGAATTTATCCATTTCATCCTGGTTTACTAGTATATGTGCATAGAGTTGTTTGTAGTATTCTCTGATGATGGTTTGAATTTCTATGGAATCTGTGGTGACTTTTCCATTATTGTTTTTTATTGCATGTATTTGGTTGTTCTCTCTTTTCTTTTTTATCAGTCTGGCTAGTGGTCTGTCTATTTTGTTGATCTTTTTGAAAAAACAGCTCTTGGATTTATTGGTTTTTTGAAGGGTTTTTCTTGTCTCTATCTCCTTCAGTTCTGCTCTGATCTTAGTTATTTCTTGTCTTCGGCTAGGTTTTGAGCTTTTTTGGTCTTGCTCCTCTGGCTCTTTCAGTTTTGACTATAGGGTGTCAATTTTGGATCTCTCCACTCTTCTCATGTGGGCACTTATTGCTATATATTTTCCTCTACAGACTTCTTTAAATGTGGCCCAGAGATTCTGGTCCGTTGTGTCTTCATTCTCATTGGTTTCAAAGAACTTCTTTATTTCTGCCTTCATTTCATTGTTTATCCAATCAACATTCAAGAGCCAGTTGTTCAGTTTCCATGAAGTTCTGTGGTTCTGAGTTATTTTCTGGATTCTGAGTTCCAACTTGATTGCACTATGGTCTGAGAGACTATTATGATTTCATTTGTTTTGCATTTGCTGAGGAGTGCTCTACTTTTAATTATGTGATCAATTTTGGAGTAGGTGTGATGTGGTGCTGAGAAGAATGTATATTCTGTGGCTTTGGGGTGGAGAGTTCTGTAAATGTCTATCAGGTTTGCTTGTTCCAGGTCTGAGTTCAAGTTCTGGATATTCTTGTTAATTTCCTGTCTGGTTGATCTGTCTGATATTGACAATGGAGTGTTAAAGTCTCCCACTATTATTGTGTGGGAGTCTAAGTATCTTTTTAAGTCGTTAAGAACTTGCCTTATATATCTGGGTGCTCCTGCATTGGGTCTATATATATTTAGAATCATTAGCTCTTCTTGTTGTATCGATCCTTTTACCATTATGTAATGACCTTGTTTGTCCCTTTTGATCTTTGTTGCTTTAAAGTCTATTTTGTCAGAGATGAGAATTGCAACTCCTGCTTGTTTTTGCTCTCCATTTGCTTGGTAAATCTTCCTCCATATCATTATTTTGAACCTTTGTGTATCCTTGCGTGTGAGGTGGGTTTCCTGGATACAGCACACCGATGGGTTTTGGTGTTTTATCCAATTTGCCAGTCTGTGTCTTTTGATTGGTGCACTTAGCCCATTTACATTTAGTGTTAATATTGTTATGTGTGAATTTGATACTTCCATTTTGATGCTAGCTGGCTGTTTTGCCCATTGGTTCATGTAGATTCTTCATTTTTTTGATGCTCTTTAGCACCTGGTATGCTTTTAGGATGACTGGTACTGGTTGTTTCTTTCTATGTGTAGTGCCTCTTTCAGGAGCTCTTGTAAAGCAGGCCTAGTGGTGACAAAACCTCTGAGTACTTGCTTGTTCGTGAAGGATTTTATTTTTCCTTCACTTATGAAGCTCAGTTTGGCTGGATATGAAATTCTGGGTTGAAAGTTCTTTTCTTTAAGGATGTTGAATATTGGCCCCCACTCTCTTCTGGCTTGTAGAGTCTCCGCTGAGAGATCTGCTGTGAGCCTGATGGGCTTTTCTTTGTGGGTGACCCGATTCTTCTCTCTGGCTGCTTTTAGTATTTTCTCCTTCATTTCAACCCTGGTGAATCTGACGATTATGTGCCTTTGCGTTGCTCTTCTTGCGGAGTATCTTTGTGGTGTTCTCTGTATTTCCTGGAGTTGAGTATTGACCTGTCTTGCTAGATTGGGGAAATTTTTCTGTATAATATCCTGAAGAGTATTTTCCAGCTTGGATTCATTCTCTTCATCACATTCTGGTACACCTATCAAACGTAGGTTGTTTCTCTTCACATAGTCCCACATTTCTTGGTATTTTGTTCATTCCTTTTTGGGCTTTTTTCTTTAATCTTGGTTTCTCGTTTTATTTCATTGAGTTGATCTTCGACTTCTGATATTCTTTCTTCTGCTTGGTCGATTTGGCTGTTGAAACTTGTGCATGCTTCGCGAAGTTCTCGTGTTGTGTTTTTCAGCTCCTTCAATTCATTCATATTCCTTTCTAAGTTATCCATTCTTGTTATCAATTCCTCGAATCTTTTTTCAAATCTTTTTTCAAGGTTCTTAGTTTCTTTGCACTGATTTAGAAGATGTTCTTTTAGATCACTGAAGTTTCTCATTATCCACTTTCTGAAGTCTGATTCCGTCATTTTGTCACACTCATTCTCCATCCAGCTTTGTTCCCTTACTGGTGTGGAATTTTGGTCCTTTTTAGGAGGTGAAGTGTTTTGGTTTCGGGTGTTTTCCTCCTTTTTCCACTGGTTTCTTTCCATCTTTATGGATTTATCCACATGTCATCTTAGTAGTTGCTGATTTTTCAATTGGGTCTCTGAGTGGACGCCCAGATTGTTGATGATGAGGTATTTCTCTTACTTAGTTTTCCTTCTAATGGTCTAGCCCCTCTGCTGTACGAGTGCTGAGGTCCACTCCAGGCCCTGCTTGTCTGGGGTACACCTGTAGCAGCTGCAGAACAGTGAGGGGTGCTACCAATTTCTTCTTCTGCTATCTTTGTTTCAGAATAATTCCCGCCAAATGTCTGTCTGATTAGTCCTTTTTTGGGGTGACTCTTTGGATATACAATGGTCAGGGAGCTGCTTCAGGAGATGGTCTGTGCTTTATAGGAGCTCCAGTGGTGAGCTGTGAGCTCTGTTGTTCATTCAGTGTTGTTGGTAGGATGAGTTTATGTCTGCTGCAACAGAACTCATAAACCCCCCCTTTTTTTCCCCTTAGTTCCTTTCTCTCAGGGAGTTGGAGCTTTCTTTATGAGTATCTGTTTTACTGTCCTGCCCAGCTAGGAGGCAGTCTATTCACTATTTGCCTGCCAGGGCTCCACCCTGCTAGTGTGGGTCCACCCTGTTTCCATGGGGTTCCATTTTGCTGTGGCGTGCTCCGCCCTGCTGGCAGAGTCTCTCTGTTATGGCAGGTTGCCTCAGCAACAGCGTGCTGTGTCAGCCCTGGGCGGTACTTCAGTAGGGGCGGATTGGGTCCTTAGTGGCAGACGCCCCTCCCTGACTGGGCTGCACCGTCCTAGATGCCGGCAGCAAAACTCTCAGCCCTGAGCACCTCCAATCACCACCCTGCTTGTCCCCATGAGGGTGGGACCCACCGAGCCCAATCACCCAGCTCCCTGCCTCAGAATTCATCCTCTCTCTTTCTCTCTTCCTCTCCCCAAGCTGAACGGTTGACTCTCTCACTGACGCCCCAGTAGCCTGCTGATAGGGTACTGGGATCCGTGCAATCTCCCATGCCACTTCCCACTGCACTGGCTCAGATCATGTTTCCCAGGAATCTCCTGGTCTGGCTCATTGTCCAAGTCCTGTTCAATCAGATGGACATGCCAATCTGCCCTTCCAAATCTCAGATTGCTGGTTTAACAGGGCACCCGAACCAGTGAGTTTTGTGCCCAGTGCCACTGCACTGCGGTGCCGGCCGAACCAGCCACATGAGCCAGCTGTGCTAGTGTCCCATGTCTCTCCCACACCTGGGACTTTCAACGTTCTGTGGGCAAAAAAGGTCTGTTCGAGAATGCGGCTAGGACTCACCCTCTGCACCTTCACTGAGAGCTGCAATCCTGAGTCACCTCTATGATGCCATCTTGGAAGCCCCCCCATGAATGATATTTTGATACAGGCATCCAATGTACAATGATCAAATCAGTTTATTTAGAATATCCATCATCTCAAATATGAATATTATTTTCTTTGTGTTGGAAAAATATTTTTGTGTTGGAAGAATTTAAAGCCTTCTCTTCTAGCCATTATAAAATATATATAAAAGTAGTGTTAACTATAGTTTTCCTACTATGCTCTCAAACACTAGAAATAATTTCTCCTATGATAAAAAGTTCAGGCTTTCTCCCATGGGCAATAGAATTCCACACAATTGAGTGGTCATCAGATAAATTCTCTGAAGTACTTTGAAACAGTTCTGGCTGAGGCAGGTGGCTGTTGCAAGAAACAGTGGGGAAGCCCCTGTTTCTGATACACCCTGAGCCAGCGGTCATTACATGACTGAAAACCTGCAAACCTGAGGGGCTCATGAGACACTAGCAGTCCCCACTCACATGCAACTTGCTCTGTGCTCAGTATCCTTCACATTGAGCTTGACCCAGTTTCCCTCTAGGGCTGTGAGTGGGGCAATCAGTTTCCATTTGTTTTATAAGGCTCATCGGAGCTTTGGACTTAGTGTCAGCAGAGGGTGTCTGAAAGCTGACACTGGGATTCCAGCACCACCACTGACCAGTCCTGCAAGTGGCCAGAGTTGCCTCTCCTCCCCTGAATTTAATTTTTTCCTCTGTGAAATGGGGCATGGGACAGTGCTAACTGATTACTCATATATCAGGGATACATGGGTACTGTCGATTAACTGAGTGCTAAGCACAGTGCCTGGAGCTCAGAGTGAAGATGGGTTAGAAGGATGTGTCATAAATCTGAGGGAAGCCCCAACATAATTAACCCTTCCATCTAATAGCCAGGCCCCAGTGCAGAGCCCTGTGTCAGTGACAGAGCAAACTGAGACCAGCTCAAGCTCAGCCTCTTTTTCAGACACAGGGCTCCACTAAGGCATTTAGGGTTCTGGTTTAATTCCAGCAGCTTTAGTGTAAAGAATATTCTGAGGCATTTCCTGAGATCACTGAAAGTCAGAAGAAAAGACAGGCCTTCTCCATCTCCCAGATAGTTATTTCCCAGAACCTATTTATCCAGAGAGGAGGGGAAATATTTATTTTTTATAAAAAGTAAATGCTAGAGTTAAATATTATATTAAAATCTCATTCTAGCCTTGTAACTCAAGTACCAAGATGGCTGCTCCCAGAAGCTTGGCTCTATGGAACTATTGCAGTCGTAGGTGGTCACGGGCAATGCCGGGCTGTCAGCTCCTCGGGCTTCATGGCTCTTGGCCTGGGGCACCACTAAGTGCACTTCTTAGAAGTGGGCAATGGAAATGCACTTCGGGTTTCAGACTGTGTCAAAGAGGAAAAGGGGGCAATGTCCATCAGGTGTTTGAAAGTGTGGCTAAGAAGTATGATGTGATGAATGATATGATGAGTCTTGGTATCCATCGTCTTTGGAAGGATTTTCTGCTCTTGAAGATGCATCTGCTTCCTGGGACCCAGCTGCTTGATATTGCTGGAGGCACAGGTGACATTTGCATTTTGGTTCCTAAATTATGTTTAGTCCCAGCATCAGAGAAAATAGAAGAGGCAGTTAAGGGCCCAACAATGTTTATCCTGGGAAGAAATTGCCAAAGAGTACCAGAATGAAGAAGATTCCTTGGGCGGGTCTCATGTCATGGTGTGTGACATCAACAAGAAGATGCTAAAGGTTGGAAAGCCGAAAGCCTTGGCTCAAGGATACAGAGCTGAACTTACATGGGTATTAGGAGATGATGAAGAACTGCCCTTTGATGATGACAAGTTTGATATTTACACCATTGCCTTTGGGATTTGGAATGTCACACACATTGATCAGGCACTCCAGGAAGCCCATCGTGTGCTGAAACCAGGAGGACAGTTTCTGTGTCTGGAAGTTAGCCAAGTGAACAATCCCCTCATATCCAGGCTTTATGATCTATATAGCTTCCAGGTAATCCCTGTCCTGGGAGAGGTCATTGCTGGAGACTGGAAATCCTATCAATACCTTGTAGAGAGTATCCGAAGGTTCCTGTCTCAGGAAGAGTTCGAGGAGATGATAGAAGATGCAGGCTTTCACAAGGTCACTTATGAAAGTCTAACATCAGGCATTGTGGCCATTCATTCTGCCTTCAAACTTTAATTCCTTTCCTATCATGAAGCATGAACCAGTCACACCCTGTTGAAAGCCTGGAACTGAAGGATATTTTGGCAAATGAGACAACAGCAGAGCATCTCCTCTTAGAGATATGTACCTTGGACTCATGTTTTAATCGAACACTCTCCAAGTAGAAGAAAAAATTCCTGTCACATTTTTACAGCTTCTTTTGGAGTTGCTTCAGTCCATCTCCCAGAGGCATTTGGTCTGTATTTTTGCTCAAGTGCTAATTTCTCTTGGCTGTAGAGTGTGTGGTTAAGGTACAACCAGCACTAAGGCTCAGTTTTGAAGTGTATTTATAGCTTCTCTGCTGGTGCTGCCCTCCCGAGTGGGTGATAGATCATTTGAACCCAATGATGACTTTAACCAGAAAACTTAATTGTACCTGAATCAACCTTTCAGCATACTAAGACTGAGTCTAGGCCCAAGTCAGAGGACCAATGATTATGACAGTTGTGTGCTGAACCAGTAAATGAGTTTGCCTTTTGAAATAAAAATAAAAGGGGGAGGGAGGCAAGATGGCGTCGTAGAGGTGACTCAGGATTGCAGCTCTCGGTGAAGGCGCAGAGGGTGAGTCCTAGCCGCATTCTCGGATGTTCCTTTTATGCCCACAGAGCGTTGAAAGTCCCAGGTGTGGGAGAGACACGGGACGCTAGCAGCCGGCTAACGCAACCAGCTCCCGCCGCCTCTTCGGCCGGCGCCGCAGCGGGACCCGGCGCGGAACTCACTGGTCTGGGTGCCCTTTTAAACCGGCAATCTGAGATTTGCAAGGGCAGATTGGCATGTCCATCTGATTGAACAGGACTTGGACAATGAGCCAGACCAGGAGTTTCCTGGGAAGCGTGATCTGAGCCGGGGTAGTGGGCAGCGGCACGGGAGATCGCACGGATCCCAGTGCCCTATCGGCAGGCTCCTGGGGCGCCAGTGAGAGAGTCGACCTTTCAGCTTGGGGAGAGGAAGAGAGAGAGAGAGAGAGGACGGACTCTGAGGCAGGGAGCAGGGTGATCAGGCTCGGCGGGTCCCACGCTCACGGGGACAAGCAGGGCGGCGACTGGAGGCGCTTGGGGCTGAGAGTTTTGTTGCCGGCATTTAGGACGGTGCAGCCCGGTCAGGGAGGGGCGTCCACCATTCCTGACAAAGTGCACCCCCACTTAAGTACAGCCCAGGACTGACGCAGCCTGCCGTTGCCGAGGCAACCTGCCATAACAGAGAGAGTCCGCCGGGCCGCAACAGGGCGGACCCGCCTTAGGAGGTCAGAGCCCCGGCAGGCAAATAGTGAATAGACTGCCACCTAGTGGGGCAGGACAGTGCAACAGATACTCATAAAGAAAGCCCCAACTCCCTGAGACAGAGCATCTAAGGGTGGAAAAAAAAAAAAAAGAGTGGTGTTTTATGAGTTCTATTGCAGCAGACATAACCTCCCAACAACCCTGAATGAACAACGGAGCTCACAGCTCAGCACTGGAGCTCCTATAAAGCACAGACTGTCTCCTCAAGCAGCTCCCTGACCTCTGTATATCCAAGGAGTCACCCCAGAAAAGGACTAATCAGACTGACATTTGGCTGGCATCATTCTGGAACAAGGGCAGCAGAAAAAGAAACTGATATCATCCCTCACTGTTCTGCAGCTGCTGCAGGTATACCCCAGACAAGCAGGGCCTGGAGTGGACCTCAGCACTCATACAGCAGAGAGGATAGATCATTAGAGGGAAAACTAAGTAACAGAAATACTTCATCATCAACAATCTCAGTGTCCACACAGAGACCCAATTGAAAAATCAGCCACTACTAAGACAACAGGCGGATAAATCCATAAAGATGGGAAGAAACCAGCGCAAAAAGGAGGAAAGCACCCGAAACCAAAACACCTCACCTCCTACAAAGGACCAAAACTCCTCACCAGCAAGGGAACAAAGCTGGACAGAGAATGAATGTGACGAAATGACGGAATCAGACTTCAGAAAGTGGATAATGAGAAACTTCAGTGAGCTAAAGGAACATGTTCTAAACCAGTGCAAAGAAACTAAGAACCTTGAAAAAAGATTTGAAAAAAGATTCGAGGAATCGATAACGAGAATGGACAACTTAGAGAGGAATATGAATGAATTGAAGGAGCTGAAAAACTCAACACGAGAACTTCGCGAAGCATGCACAAGTATCAACAGCCGAATTGACCAAGCAGAAGAAAGAATATCAGAAGTTGAAGATCAACTCAATGAAATAAAACGAGAAACCAAGATTAAAGAAAAAAGCACAAAAAGGAATGAACAAAATCTCCAAGAAATGTGGGACTATGTGAAGAGACCCAACCTACGTTTGATAGGTGTACCAGAATGTGACGAAGAGAATGAATCCAAGCTGGAAAACACTCTTCAGGATATTATCCAGGAAAATTTCCCCAACCTAGCAAGACAGGTCAATACTCAACTCCAGGAAATACAGAGAACACCACAAAGATACTCTGCAAGAAGAGCAACCCCAAGGCACATAATCGTCAGATTCACCAGGGTTGAAACGAAGGAGAAAATACTAAGGGCAGCCAGAGAGAAAGGTCGGGTCACCCACAAAGGGAAGCCCATCAGACTCACAGCAGATCTCTCAGCAGAGACTCTACAAGCCAGAAGAGAGTGGGGGCCAATATTCAACATCCTTAAAGAAAAGAGCTTTCAACCCAGAATTTCATATCCAGCGAAACTGAGCTTCATAAGTGAAGGAAAAATAAAATCCTTCACGAACAAGCAAGTACTCAGAGATTTTGTCACCACTAGGCCTGCTTTACAAGAGCTCCTGAAAGAGGCACTACACATAGAAAGAAACAACCAGTTCCAGCCATCCTAAAAGCATACCAAATGCTAAAGACCATCAACAAAATGAAGAATGTACATGAACCAACAGGCAAAACAGCCAGCTAGCATCAAAATGGCAGTATCAAATTCACACATAACAATATTAACCCTGAATGTAAATGGGCTAAATGCACCAATCAAAAGACACAGACTGGCAAATTGGATAAAAAACCAAAACCCATCAGTGTGCTGTATCCAGGAAACCCACCTCACATGCAAAGATACACAAAGGCTCAAAATAAAGGGATGGAGGAAGATTTACCAAGCAAATGGAGAGCAAAAAAAAGCAGGAGTTGCAATTCTCATCTCTGATAAAATAGACTTTAAAGTAACAAAGATCAAAAGGGACAAAGAAGGTCATTACATAATGGTAAAAGGATCGATACAACAAGAAGAGATAACGATTCTAAATATATATGGACCCAATGTAGGAGCACCCAGATATATAAGGCAAGTTCTTAATGACTTACAAAGGGACTTAGACTCCCACACAATAATAGTGGGAGACTTTAACACTCCACTGTCAATAGCAGACAGATCAACCAGACAGAAAATTAACAAGGATATCCAGGACTTGAACTCAGACCTGGAACAAGCAAACCTGATAGACATTTACAGAACTCTCCACCCCAAATCCACAGAATATACATTCTTCTCAGCACCACATCACACCTACTCCAAAATTGACCACATAATTGGAAGTAAAGCACTCCTCAGCAAATGCAAAACAACTGAAATCATAACAAACAGTCTCTCAGACCATAGTGCAATCAAGTTGGAACTCAGAATTCAGAAAATAACTCAGAACCGCACAGCTTCATGGAAACTGAACAATTGGCTCTTGAATGTTGATTGGATAAACAATGAAATGAAGGCAGAAATAAAGAAGTTCTTTGAAACCAATGAGAACGAAGACACAACGTACCAGAATCTCTGGGACACATTTAAAGCAGTCTGTAGAGGAAAATATATAGCAATAAGTGCCCACATGAGAAGAGTGGAGAGATCCAAAATTGACACCCTATCGTCAAAATTGAAAGAGCTAGAGGAGCAAGATCAAAAAAGCTCAAAACCTAGCCGAAGACAGGAAATAACTAAGATCAGAGCAGAACTGAAGGAGATAGAGACAAGAAAAACCCTTCAAAAAATCAATAAATCTAAGAGCTGGTTTTTCGAAAAGATCAACAAAATAGACAGACCACTAGCCAGACTGATAAAAAAGAAGAGAGAGAACAACCAAATAGATGCAATAAAAAACGATAAAGGGGAAATCACCACAGATTCCACAGAAATTCAAACCATCATCAGAGAATACTACAAACAACTCTATGCACATAAACCAGTAAATCAGGAAGAAATGGATAAATTCCTGGATGCCTGTGTCCTCCCAAGCCTAAACCAGGAGGAAGCCGAAACTATGAATAGACCAATAACAAGGTCTGAAGTTGAGGCAGCAATTAAGAGCCTACCACACAAAAAAAGCCCAGGTCCAGATGGGTTCACAGCCGAATTCTACCAGACACACAAAGAGGATCTGGTACCATTCCTTCTGAAACTATTCCAAATAATCCAAAAAGAGGGAACCCTTCCCAAATCATTTTATGAGACCAACATCATCCTGATACCAAAACCTGGCAGAGACTCAACAAGAAAAGAAAACTTCAGGCCAATATCCATGATGAACATAGATGCAAAAATCTTCAATAAAATACTGGCAAACCGATTGCAACAGCACATTAAAAAACTTATCCATCATGATCAAGTAGGATTTATCCCGGGGATGCAAGGCTGGTTCAACATACGCAAGTCTATAAATGTAATTCACCACATAAACAGAAGCAAAAACAAAAACCACATGATTATCTCAATTGATGCAGAGAAGGCATTTGACAAAATTCAACAGCCCTTTATGCTAAAAACCCTCAATAAACTTGGTATTGATGGAACATATCTCAAAGTAATAAAAGCTATTTATGACAAACCAACAGCCAATATCATACTTAATGGGCAAAAACTGGAAGCATTCCCTTTGAAATCTGGCACTAGACAAGGATGCCCTCTCTCACCACTTCTATTCAACATAGTACTGGAAGTTCTAGCCAGAGCAATCAGGCAAGAAAAAGAAATAAAGGGTATTCAAATAGGAAAGGTGGAAGCCAAATTGTCTCTATTTGCAGACGACATGATAGTATACCTAGAAGACCCCATCACCTCAGCCCAAAAGCTCCTGCAACTGATAAGCAACTTCAGCAAAGTCTCAGGATATAAAATCAATGTGCAAAAATCACAAGCATTCCTATACACCAATAACAGACTTAAAGAGAACCAAATCAAGAATGAACTGCCATTCACAATTGCTACAAAGAAAATAAAATACCTAGGAATACAACTCACTAGGAATGTAAGGGACCTCTTTAAGGAAAACTACAAACAACTGCTCAATGAAATAAGAGAGGACACAAACAGATGGAGAAACATTCCATGTTCGTGGTTAGGAAGAATCAATATCGTGAAAATGGCTATACTGCCCAAAGTAATTTACACAATCAATGCTATCCCCATCAAACTACCATTGAATTTCTTCACAGAACTGGAAAAAACCACCATGAATTTCATATGGAACCAAAAAAGAGCCCGCATAGCCAAGTCAATTCTAAGCAAAAAGAACACAGCGGGAGGCATCACGCTACCAGACTTCAAACTATACTACAAGGCTACAGTAATCAAAACAGCATGGTACTGGTACCAAAACAGAGATATAGACCAATGGAACAGAACAGAGGCATCGGAGGCAACACAACACATCTACAACCATATTATCTTTGATAAACCAGACAAAAACAGGCAATGGGGAAAGGATTCCCTATTTAATAAATGGTGTTGGGAAAACTGGCTAGCCATGTGCAGAAAGCAGAAATTGGACCCCTTCCTGACACCTTACACTAAAATTAACTCCAGATGGATTAAAGACTTAAACGTAAGACCCGACACCATAAAAACCCTAGAAGAAAATCTAGGCAAAACCATTCAGGACATAGGAGTAGGCAAGGACTTCATGAACAAAACTCCCAAAGCATTGGCAACAAAAGCCAAAATAGACAAATGGGACCTAATCAAACTCCACAGCTTCTGCACAGCAAAACAAACAGTCACTAGAGTGAATCGGCAACCATCAGAATGGGAAAAAATCTTTGCAGTTTACGCATCCGACAAAGGGCTGATATCCAGAATTTACAAAGAACTCAAACAGATTTACAGGAAAAAAACAAACAAGCCCATTCAAAAATGGGCAAAGGATATGAACAGAAACTTTATGAAAGCAGACATACATGAGGCCAGCAAACATATGAAAAAGTGCTCATCGTCATTGGTCATTAGAGAGATGCAAATCAAAACCACATTGAGATACCATCTCACACCAGTTAGAATGGCGATCATTAAAAAATCTGGAGACAGCAGATGCTGGAGAGGATGTGGAGAAATAGGAACACTCTTACACTGTTGGTGGGAGTGTAAATTAGTTCAACCATTGTGGAAGACAGTGTGGCGATTCCTCAGGGACCTAGAAATAGAAATTCCATTTGACCCAGCAATCCCATTACTGGGTATCTATCCAAAGGATTATAAATCGTTCTACTATAAGGACACATGCACACGAATGTTCATTGCAGCACTGTTTACAATAGCAAAGACCTGGAACCAACCCAAATGCCCAACGATGATAGACTGGACTGGGAAAATGTGGCACATATACACCATGGAATATTATGCAGCAATCAAAAATGATGAGTTTGTGTCCTTTGTAGGGACATGGATGAATCTGGAGAACATCATTCTCAGCAAACTGACACAAGAACAGAAAAAGAAATACCGCATATACTCGCTCATAGGTGGGTGAGAAAAATGAGAACATGTGGACACAGAGAGGCGGTCTACTATACACTGGGGACTGTTGGGGGGAATGGGGGAGGGACAGCAGGGGGGGGCTGGGGGGGATAGCCTGGGGATGAATACCAAGTGTGGGTGAAGGGGAGGAAAGCAGCAAAGCACACTGCCATGTGTGTACCTATGCAACTATCTTGCTCGTTCTGCACATGTACCCCCAAACCTATAATGCAATAAAAAAAAAAAAAAAAAAAAAGAAAATCACCACTTTGTAGTTCTTAATGAAATGGTTGATCAGGTAAAGATCATCAATGCATGTTAAGACTTTTAGGTAAAAATTGATGATGAAGTCAACATTTGCATGATCCCCATGTAATGTTTTAAATGTTAATTGCTGGTGCAAAGAAGAAAAAAGCAGCAACATTAATGGGGAAGTATGGCTGTCACCATCTTTAACCCAGGGATCAAACTTAACATCACTAATCACGATGTGCCTCTGGATGTGATACAGTATATATAGAGATCTAACTTTTATTTACAGAAGACACAGAATGAGACAACAAATTTAATGGGGAACAATCTGATAAAGTCAGAATTATGGAAATTCTTTACTACAACTGGTCTGATCTCTTCAAAAAATTAATGTCACAAAAAGTACAAAACACTTGATAGATCTGTTAGGTTAAAAGAGACTTGAGAACCATAACAAATATGGTCCTTGATTAAATCCCGGCTTGAAAACCATGAAGTATATTTGGGGATAGAGGTTTGACAATTAAATCGTATCATTAAACAAAAAAAAAAAAAAAAAAAAAAAGAAATAAAAATAAAAATAAAAAACTCATTCTACTACAAACTCGGAGTTGTGGTTCTTTTTATACTTTTTATTTCACTTGTGTAAGCTGAAATAAGATACAGACTCTAACATTTCTCTTTGAAGTATGAAATTCTAAAGAGTCAACCGCATGATGCTTGAGGAAGAAGAGAAAAACAGCCATACTTTCTGGCTGCTGGATAAGACACCCAATTCCATCTTTCTCAGAGTGCATGCTTATTTTAGTATTAACACAAGGAGAGAGTGAAGACAGTCACTTCAAACTTCTAGAATTAAGAATCTGAAGGTATTTTTATGGAGTATAGCAGCAGCCTTAGAAATAGATTTCTTTAAAAACAATAGTTGCAGAGATCATTTCCCAACCCAGGAGGGTGAATACCTTTCTATGATTTTAGAAAAAAAAAATCAACCTCTTCTTCACTTACTGAGGTTTCTTTTAAACAACTATGAGGACATCATAGTTTTCTCTTTCAACTCTGGAATTGCATCAGATCCATGTGGGGAAAAAAGTATACAATAATCAAAATGACAAATGTGAAAAGGACAAGGCCAGGGAAAGCCGATTGACAATGAATGCAGAGAGGGAAAGAAGCTGCATTCTCAGTCTCCTTCTAGGGGCCTGTGACTGAGCCTTTACCTTAGGTGTACATCCTCCCAGAAATTCTGTCTCTTACCTTAGGATTTCCTTTCTTTTTTTCAGCTTGTCTCTTATCTGGAGAAAAAGAATTATAATGCCACTTTGTGGCTACACCTGAGCTTTATTCTGTAAATATTTTTGTTATCTATGAAGTAGAATTTCCAGCATTAGTGCAATTCTTTGTCCAATTATTGTTTTTTTGTTTTTTTGTTTTTGTGTTTTTTTTTTTTGAGACAGAGTCTTGCTGTGTTACCCAGGCTGGAGTGCATGGGTGTAATGTCAGCTCACTGCAGTCTCCACCTTCCAGGTTCAAGTGATTCTCCTGCCTCAGCCTCCAGAGTAGCTGAGATTACAGGCACTCACCATCATGCCCAGCTAATTTTTTTTTTACTTTTATTACGTTTAGTAAATTTTGTGTTTGTACTTTCACTAAGTTGATCAGGCTGGTCTTGAACTGACTTCCAGTAATCTGCTCACCTCAGCCTCCCAAAGTGCTGGGATTAAAGGCGTGAGCTAATTCTTTTTGAGGAACGAATCACTTGAAAGTCCTCAGGCCTTTTTGTCAAGCAGAGATTGGCCTTTTTTTCTGGCTGGGGTCTGATAAATCACAAGTGAGCACTATTTTTCTTTGTTCCTTGCCAGTGAAAATCCCTGCACAGTTTATTTATGATGAAAAGAAATCCAAAATGGAGATAGTCATATGAGAAGCCTCTAAAGACAAACTGGGAGGGCATGAAGAGTTGAATTAATTCTCACACATGCCCAGGTGGAATATGACCTGTTTGAACTGGGAAAATCCCAGATGTCCTGCAAAAGCAGCTGTGTTTGACTTAAATTGTTTATACCAGGCCTGATCCAAACCACCTGAGGAGACAGTTGTGCTCAATTAAGCTGGTGATTGCCTAGATATGTTCTCAGCTGGCAACCAACCGTTGTCCATCATAGACTCCACTAAAATCCTTCACTTGTGTAAACTTGAAGTAAAACTTTATAAGCCCTTCTCTATCCTCACCTGACTGGAACATGATACAACTTCCTACTAGATTTGTGTCTCCCAGATTGCAATTTTTAAAACACCTTGGTTAAAATACTTTTTATTTTGTTTATTTCCCACAGGGTTTGTTTTAGTCTTATGATTTAAAAATTCTTTTCTCAAAAAAGCAGCGTTTATTCTCTTCTCTGGAAAGCATGGCAGATGCAAGACCTTGCAAAAGAGATAACCAAAAACATATACACACATATAAATAGCAAGAATTTAAAACTCAAAATATTAAATATGTCACAAAGTTATATAAGCAATGGAATAAATAGAATGAATAGCAGCATGGATAAAATCAACTGTGAGTGGAAAGCCTGAACGTTCAAGTGAAGGTATTGAGAATGCTTTAGAAAAAACTAAAGAGATAAATAGTTTTAAAAATATAGAGCTGGTCTTAGTGGCTCTCACTCATAATACCAGCTACTTGGGCGGCTGAGGCCAGAGGATCAATTGAGGCCAGAAGCTTGAGAGCTGCCCAAGACCAGCCTGAGCAACACACATGTCACTAAAAAACTTTTTAGATTATTTTGGCATTGTGGCAGGTACCTGTAGTCTCAACTACTTTGAAGACTGAGGCAGAAGGATGGCATGAGCTCAAGGAACTTGAGATTACAGTGAGCTATAATTGTGCCACTGTACTCCAGCCTGAAGTGATACAAAATCTAGTCACTTTAAAATAATGTATAATTATCAAAGAGAAAAATAAAGTTGCACAACTTGACAAAAAAAAATAGAGCAAATCGGGGGGAAGGGGATGAGAGAATAATTTTTTTTATTTTCTTAATTTGTCATTACTTAGACTTTTTCACTAAACTAAAGCTTTCTTATATTTTGCTGCCCAGTTAACCCCAGGGAATTTTTAATTACTTAAAATTATCTTAAAATAGATACTCACAGAAGCTTTCCATTTTTTTTTTTTGCAAATTACAAGAGCTAAATTTTAAATAAATATTTAACCTCTAAATTTTCTAAATTGCAATATTTAATAAAACAAAAATTATAAAAAGCACTTTGTAAAACATTTAGTGTGTAACTGCTGGTTTTAAAATACAATGAATCCAATTATGGCAGAGACTCACTCTGTTGTTCACCATCTCTCCATTATGTGAATGCTCCTTGTGGTGCTTAAACCTCAGCAAGAAAAAATATAAATGTCTTAACATTGCTTTAAAAGATGATGTACATAAAATGTAGAGATATGTGACCAGCTCGGAAAACTGTGCAGGTTTTCCACAGCAGGCAGAATGGAGCCTGGATACCAGGGTCACAGCTCATGAGAACTTAGTGCTTGACTGTCAGGAAACAAGCAACAATTAGTGCAGAGGAGGTGACAAGCCACCAACTGAGATGAGAAAAAAGAGCTGGTACATTAATTTCCAAATTATACCAGAGAGCATACAATAAACAGATCCCATGGCTTTATACATCAAAAACAATGACAAACAGTGAGGACTGTACTAAATTAAATTGGGAGCGGGTAAATTCTGACTTATAATCTTGAAACATTAGTCTCTCTCCACAATTTTATCCCATGACCTGGTAATTATTATCTCCCTTCTGCATGGTTTGGGCACTCATCAGCTTCTGGCCACAAGGAACTTCTTTTTCTAATAAGAGTACTTACATCATCTCTTAAAACACTTTCTTTCCTTTCAAACCCTGCCCCAAAGAAAAAATATCTAAAACTTTCCTGATGTTTTTCTTCTATAGGGTTAATGGGCTCAGAGTGATGATAAGAAAAGCTAGTGAGTGTGTGGAGCCAGAAAGTGCTTAAAATGAGACTTTTGTTCAGACAAGTCTAACACCACTGGCACCTGAACACTCTTCTCTGAGACCTGAGGATAAACTCACTCAACTTGAAGCTACTATGACAGCTGATACCCACACACATGCACCACCTGTGGTCCTGGAGACTGGCCTGCCCAGCCCATCACAGACACCAGTGACATCAGCATGGAATGCTTGGAAACCAAAAGTTGTTTTTGTCATTGCGTCTGCCATTATCCATGCAATAACCACTGCCCAGGGGCTCAATAAGCTGTCCACCCACCTTGCTCACTGCTGGTGCCTGAGCAAGTCACATGAAGGTCAAATAATTAGTCTGCCTGGACCTGCTGATATCACTGCCAGCCCCAAAAGAGGTATGCTAAGCACATCACTGCCATTACTGGGGCCCAATGACTGAAACTCTGGTGTTCCTAACCCCAGCAAAACTTTACCATGACCTCTGCTAACAATACCCCAAGCCACTGAGGAACACACAATAAACAGAGAACATGCAATAAACAGATCCCATGGCTGAGGAAGCTACAGACACCACTGATACTCTCAGCCAAATAATTTACATAAAGGCAGGCCAGCTGTAGTGGCTCCCACTCATAATCCCAGCACTATTGAAGGCCAATGTGAGTGGCTTGCTTGAGCTTAGGAGTTCAAGTCCACCCTGGGGAAAATGGTGAAACCCTGCCTCTACTAGAAACACACAAATTAGCCAGCCATGGTGGTGAATGCCTGTAATCTCAGATACCTGGAAGGTTGAAGTACAAGAGTTGCTTGAACCCAGAGGTGGAAGCTACAGTGAGCTGAGGTAGCACCAGGGCACTCCGGCCTGGGAGACAGAGTGAGACTTTGACTAAAGATAGATGATAGATGATAGATAGATAGATAGATAGATAGATAGATAGATAGATAATAGATAGAGAGATGGATGATAGATAGATAGATAGATAGATAATAGATAGAGAGATAGATAGATAGATAATAGATAGAGAGATGGATGATAGATAGATAGATAATAGATAGAGAGATAGATAGATAGATAGACAGATAGATAATAGATAGATGATAGATAGATAGATAGATAGATAGATAGATAGATAGATAGATAGATAGATATTGGAATTTTTGGTGTTCCAAAAGACAAAGAGAAAACAACTGATGAAGTGTCCATCACAGGATAGGAAGAAGATGATGGAATCTTATGACAGGATAGGAGCAAGATTATGGCATAGAAAACCATCAGTTGTCCTCCCCCAAAAAAACCCAAAAGTTAACAACTGTCTACAAATAAAAAACACCTTTATAAGAACCAAAAATTAGAATACCAACTAAGCCACAGCATGATAGGCTAATAGTAAGAGTCATGAGGCCCCCATTTCAGGCTCTAGCCCCCAGATAAAATCTCTAGACACATACTGTGCCAGAAGCAAACCCATTGCCTTAAAGAAAATAATCCAGTCCTGGCAGCATCTATCACCTGCTAACTGAAGAACACTTGAGACCAGAATAACCAGCAGTGTTACCCAGGTGCTACACTGAGCTCCTTCAGGGAGGCTTTGAGACTTTGTGGCTTTAGGTAGTGCACCAAAAAGGCTCTTGAAGTTTACAATTTCAGGAATTGACACTTAGATGGCATTTGTGTATTTGCCATAAGCCAGAGGGGAGCTCATTGTTATAAAAGGTGAGCCCCAGGCCAGGCAACATTTACAAAGAGCTGATTTAAAAGACCATGGGTTTCAATGGAATATCAGCAGTAGTCTGTCAAAGCTCATCATGGCCAGGGCTGGTGGTGACTATGGGTTCAGGCTCCACTACCTTTGGAAAGGGGAGGGAAGAGTGAAAAGATCTGCATCTTGCAATTTGAGTGTAATTTCAGCTGCAGTACAATAGAACCCCAAGTAGTCTTGAACTCTGAAACCTGACTTCTTGATGGCACTTCATGACATGCCCAGATCCTGGGGGACCTCATTGATCTGAAGGGAAAATTACAGGCCTGGCTGCTTTTGCCACCTGCTAATTGTAAAGCCCCAAGGCTTTGAATGAACATAGGCAGTAGTCAAAGAGTGATTAACACAGGTTTGGGGTGAGACCGCAGTGCTGTGCTGACTTCAGGTCTGCTCCAGTGCAGTTATAGTGGTGATGGACCCAGAAGTGCTTTTGTCACTTCACCCCCAGCTCGAGGTGGCTCAGAACAGAGAGAGGGAATTTTATGTATGGAAAAAAGTAAGTGAAGACTACAAAAGCCTGTGAGGGTAATACATAGACATCTCCCAGATATTGTCAGGGAAATACCATCAAAATAATAAGAGCATCAAGTCAATACCTCACCAGGCTGAAAGAACCACATAAGTACTGCACTTTCGGTGATCTCTAAAGCAGATATGATTTAGACCACAACACTAAAGTCCTGTCAAATATCTGTAAAGCTTTCCATAGAGGGTCAACTACAAATAAGCACAGACAGAAAAGACTACAATCAGTACCTAACTCTTCAATTCCCAGACACAAAATAACCTTTGCTAGCACAAATACAATTCAGGAAAACATTACCTCACCAAATCAACTAAATAAGACACCAAAGTCCAATCCTGGAGAAACAGAGGTACATGAATTTTAATACAAAAAATTTAAAATAGTTGTGGTGATAAAACTCAAATAAATTCAAGATAACACAGAGATGGAATTTGTAATTTTGTCAGATAAATTTAACAAACAGATTTAAATAATTAAGAAGAATCAAACAGAAATCCTGAAGCTAAGAAATTTAATTGACACTAAAGAATGCATCAGAGTTCTTTAATAGCAGAATTGATCAAACAGAAAAAGAATCTGTGACATTCAGACAGGCTGCTCAAAAATACACAGTCAGAGAACACACACACATACAAATAAAATACAACAAAGCATGCCTATAGAAGCAATAAATATTCTCAATAGGACAGTCTAAGAGTTTTTTGCCTTAAAAAGAAAGTAGAGAAAATGAGAGTGGTAGAAACCTTATTCAAACAGATAATAATGGAGAGCTTGACAAAACTAGAAGAAAATAAATATCCAAGTCTAAGAAAGTTATAGAACAGATTATAGAGAATTTAACTCAAAGAAGACTACCTCAACGCATTGAATTATCAAACTCCAAAACATGAAAGATAAAGAAAAGATTCTGAAAGCAACAAGAAAAAGAAACAACATATAAAGATGCTCCAGTATTTTTGGCAGCAGAAACTTCAGTGGAAATATTAAAAGCCAGGAGATAATTAAATTATATATTTAAAGTGCTAAAGAAAAAAATTTTTTACCTTAGAATAGTATAACAGTGAAAATATTCTTCAAACATGAAAGAGAAATAAAGACTTTTCCAGACAAAAAAAAGTGAGGGATTTTATCAATACCAGACCTGTCACACAACAAATGTTGTATTTCAATCAGAAAGAAAAGGACAATTAATGAGCAATACATAATCACCTGAAAGTATAAAACTCACTGTCAGCAGTAAGTACACAAAAACAGAATTTTACAGTGCTGTAACTGTGGTGTATAAACTACTTTTATCGTAAGTAGATGAAGTAAATAATGAGCAAATCAAAACTAATAACTACAACAACTTTTCAAACATAATAAGTACAATAAGATATAAACAGAAACAACAAAATATCAAAAAAAGGAAAATTACAGTTTTTAAGTTAGAGTTTTTAATTAATAGTTTTCTTTGTATTTGTTTGTTCATGCACGTAGTATTAAGTTGTTACCAGGTTAAAAACTAGGTTATAAAATAGTATTCCCAAGTCTCATGGCAACCTCATGTCAGAAAACCTACAATGGACACACAAAAGATAAAAACCTAGAAACTAAATTATATCACTGGAGAAAATCACCTTCACTAGTAGAAGACAAGAAGAAAACAAAGACCAGAAAACAAATTACAATATGGCAAGAGTAAGTCCTTACTTATTAATAATAACATTATACGTAAATGAACTAAACCCGCCAATCAAAAGACAGAAAGTAAATAGAATGGATACAAAAACAAGACTCATTGATCTGTTGCCTACAAGAAACAAACTTTATTTATAAAGACAGACATAGGCTAAAAATAAAAATACAGAACAAGATACTTCATGCCAATGAAAACCAATGAAGAGCAGAAGTCACTATACTTATACCAAACAAAATAGATTTCAAGATTTAAAAGTCACTATAAATAATAAAGGGGACTTCTTCAAAGATGGCTGAATACAAACAGCTCTGGAGTGCAATTCCCAGTGAGAGCAATGCAGCAGGTCATTGATCTCCTAATTTCCAACCGAAGTACAAGGTTCATCTCAATGGGACTGGTTGGAGAGTTCGTGTAGCCCAAGGAGGGCAAACCGAGGCAGGATGGGGTGCTGCCTCACCCAGGAAGTGCAATGGGCTGGAGGATCCCACTCCTACCCAGTGGAGGCCATCAGGGACTTTCCCATCCACTCTGGTACTCCAGTTCAGATATTGCACTTCTCTCATGGTCTTTACAGTCTACACACCAGGAGATTCCTGCTGGGCCTACAAGGACTGTGAATTTTCAGCACAACTCTGGGTGGCCATTTCAGCCAGTGCCTCAGATTTCCCAAACAAGTCTGGGAGGCGGTTTTAACTGGTATCTGAAATGCCTGTGAGTCAGAGCCACTCATTCCCCTGAAAACAAAAAGGGGTGAAGACAGGGAGCCAAGAGATCTGGCTCTGTGGGTCCCAACACACAAAGACCAGCAAACTGAAACCCACTGGACTGAGAGTTTCACAGCCAGCACAAAAGTGTGAGCTCCACCCAGTATGGTGGAGCTCAGTGAGGGGAAGGGCATCCATGATCATTGAGGTGGTCTGGCCATTACCAAGGCAGTTTGCCAGTCCCAAGGAAGTCCCTCACTACCAAGGCAGTTCTCACTTTGCCTGTGTAAACCAAAATTGCAAGGCAGTTTACACAGCAGCTGGGCAGAGGCCACAGAAGCTAAGCATTGCCTCTGCTGTCAGACTGTGACTAGATTCCTTCCTTGGTGGGCAGAGCATCTCTGACAAAAGGCAGCAGCACCAGGGGCTTATAAATAAAGCACTATCTTCCTGAGACAGAGCACCTGGGAAAAGTAGCAGTTGTGAGTTCTGCTACAGCACACTTAAACGTCCCTGCCCAGCATCTCTGAAGGGAGCAGTAGAGCTCACAGCACAGCACTTGAGCTGTGAAAAGAAACACACTGCCTCTTCAAGCAGTGACTTGGACCCTACATATCAAAAGAGACACCTCATACAAGAGAGCCCTGGCTGACATCTGGCGGGTATTCTGCTGGGATGAAGATACCAGAGGAGGGAAAAAGCAGCAATCCCTCTTGTTCTGCAGACAACCCCCATGTGATTCCCAGGTAAGCAGGATCTGGAGTGGGCCTCCAGTAGTCCTGTAGCAGAGGGGCCTGAGTGTTAGAAAGAAAATTAGAAAAAGAAGGAAATAGCTTCAACATCAAAAGAAAGTACATCCACTCAGAGACCACATCTGAAACTCACCAACTTCAAAGATTGTAGATAAATCCATGAAGATGGAAAGAAACCAGTCCAAAGAGAATGAAATCACCGGAAACTGAAACAACTCTCCTCCTCCAAGGGGTTACAACTCCTCACCAAAGAGGAAACAAAATTGAATGGAGAATGAGTTTGATAAATTGACACAAGCAGGCTTCAGAAGGTGGATAACAACAAACTTCTCTCAGCTAAAGGTACATATTCTAACACAATGTAAAGAAACTAAGAACCCTGAAAAATATTAGACAAAATGCTACTAGAATAACCAGCTTAGAGAAGAACATAAGCAACTTGATGCTGAAAAACACAGTATGAGAAGTTCATGAAGCATACACAAGTTTCAATAGCCGAATTGACCAAGCAGAAGAAAGGATATCAGAAGTTGAAGATCAACTCAATGAAGTAAAATAAGAAGGCAAGATTAGAGAAAGAAAGAATGGAAAGAAATTTTAAAAAGCCTCCAAAAAATTTGGTATTATGTGAAAAGACCTACTCTATGTTTGGGTTACCCACAAACAAAAGCCCATAAGACTCACAGTGGATTTCTCAGCATAAATTCTACAAGCCAGAAGAGACTGGTGGCCAATATTCAACATCTTTAAAGAAAAGAATGTTCAAGCTAGAATTTTATATCCAGCCAAACTAAGCTTCATAAGTGAAGAAAAATTAAAATAGCTTTACAGACAAGCAATTGTTGAGAGATTTCATCACCAGCAGGCCTGCCTTACAAGAGCTCCTGAAGGAAGCAGTAACCATAGAGAGGAACAACCAGTACTAGCCCCTACAAAAATGTAGCAAATGGTAAAGATCACTGACATAATGAATAAACTGAGTCAACTAATGACTAAAACCACCAGCTAGTATCAAAATGAGAGGATCAAGTTTACATACAACAATATTTACCTTAAATGTAAATGGGCTAAATTCCCCAATCAAAAAACATACACTGGCAAATTGAATAAAAAGTCAAGACCCACCAGTGTGTTCTATTCAGGAGACCCATCTCCCTTGAAAAGACACATAGACTCAAAATAAAGTAATAGAAGAAAATTTATCAAGCAAATGGAGAGCAAAAACAAGCAGGGGTTGCAATCCTAGTCTCTGATAAAACGGACTTTAAACCAACAAATATAAAAATAAACAAAGAAGGGCATTACATAATGGTAAAAGAATCAATGCAACAAGAATATCTTACTATCCTAAATATATATGCACCTAACACAGGAGCACCCAGATACATAAAGCAAGTTTTTAACAACCTACAAAGAGACTTAGACTCCCACACAATAATAACGGGAAACTTTAAAACTCCACTGTAAATATTAGACATATCAATCAGACAGAAAATCAACAAGAATATCCAGGACTTAAACTCAGATCTGTACCAAGTGTATCTAATAGATGTCCACAGAACTCTCCACCCCAAATCCACAGAATACACATTCTTCTCAGTGCCACATAACACTTACTCTAAAATTGACCACATAATTGAAAGTAAATCAACCTCAACAAATGCTAAAGAACAGATATCATAATAAACAGTCTCTCAGACCACAGTGCAATCAAATTAGAACTCAAGACTAATAAACTCACTCAAAAGCACACAACTACGGTAACTGAACAATCTGCTCCTAAATGACTACGGATAAATAAAGAAATGAAGGCAGAAATAAAGACGTTCTTTGAAACCAATGAGAATGAAGACACAATGTACCAGAATATCTGGGACACATTTAAAGCAGTGTCTACAGGGAAATTTATCACGCTAAATACCCACATGAGAAGTGAGGAAAGTTCTAAAATCACCCTATCACCACAATTAAAAGAGCTAGAGGAGCAAGATCAAAAAAATTCAAAAGCTATAAGAAGGCAAGAAATAACTAAGATCAGTGAAGAACTGAAACAGATAGACACATAAAACGTCCTTCAAAAAATCAATAAATCAGGAGCTTTTTAAAAAAAGATCAACAAAATAGATAGATCACTAGGCAGATTAATAAAAAAAGAAAAGAGAAGAATTGAATAAATGCAATAAAAAAAAATAAAGGGCATATCACCACCAATTGCTCAGAAATACAATCTACCATCAGAGATTACCACAAACAACTCTATGCACATAAACCAGTAAATCTAGAAGAAATGGTGAAATTCCTGGATGCTTACACCCTCCCTAGACTAAACCAAGAAGAAGTTGAAACAGTGACAGGCCAATAACAAGGTCTGAAGTTGAGGCAGCAATTAATAACCTAGCAGCCAAAAAAGTCCAGATCCAGGTGGGTTCACAGTCTAATTCTACCAGACATACAAAGAGGAGCTGGTACCATTCCTTCTGAAACTATTCCAAACAATACAAAAAGAGGGAATCCCTGCCAAGTCATTTTATGAGACAAATATCATCCTGATACCAAAATCTGGCAGAGAGTTAACTAAAAAAGAAAATTTCAAGCCAATATCCATGATTAACATTGATGCAAAAACTTCAATAAAATACTGGCAAACCAAATGTTTATTCATCACAATCAAGTAGGTCTTATCCCAGGGATGCAAGTCTGATATATTATACACAAATCTATAAATGTAATCCATCACATGAACTGAACCACAGACAAAAACCACATGATCATCTCAATAGATGCAGAGAAGACCTTTGACAAAATTCAACAGCCCTTTATGCTAAAAACTCAACTAGCTAGGTATCAATGGAACGTATCTCAAAATAATAAAAGCTATTTATGACAAATCCACAGCCAATATCATACTGAATGGACAAAAACTGAAGCATTCCCTTTGAAAATTGGCACTAGACAAGGGTGGCCTCTGTCACCATTTCTAGTCAACATAGTATTGGAAGTTCTAGCTAGAGCAATCAGGCACGAAAAAGAAATAAAAGGTATTCAATTTGGAAAAGCAGAAGTCAAATTGTTTCTGTTTGCAGATGGCATGATTGTATATTTAGAAAACCCTATCATCTCAGCCCAAAATATTCTTAAGATGATAAGCAACTTCCACAAAGTCTCAGGATACAAAATCCATGTGCAAAAATTACAAGCATTTCTATATGCCAATAACAGACAGAGAGACAAATCATGAGAGAACTCCCATTCACAATTACTGCAAAGAGAATAAAATACATAGGAATACACGAAGGATGTGAATACATGAAGGACGTGAATACACGAATATGTGAATGAATTCACATGAACACATAAAGGATGTGAACTAATTAAGGTAATGAAGGACCTCTTCATGGAGAACTACAAACCACTGCTCAAGGAAATAAGAGAAAACACAAACAGATGGGAAAACATTCCATGCTCATTGTTAGGACAAATCAATATTGTGAAAATGGCCATACTGCCCAAAGTAATTTATAGATTCAATGCTATCCCCATCAAGCTACCAATGACCTTCTTCACAGAACTGGAAAAAAATCACCTTAAACTTCATATGGAACCAAAAGACAACCCTCATAGCCAAGTTAATTCTAAGCAAAAAGTAAGCTGGAAACATCACATTACCAGACTTCAAACTATACTGCAAGGTTACCATAATCAAAACAGTATGGTACCAGTATCAAAACAGTATGGTACTGGTACCAAAACAGAGATATAGACCAATGGAACAAAACAGAGGCCTCGGAGGCAACACCACACATCTACAACCATCTCATCTTTGGCAAAGCTGACAGAAACAAGCAATGAGGAAAGAATTCCCTGTTTAATAAATGATGTTGAGAAAACTGGTTAGCCATGTGCAGAAAGCTGAAACTGGATCCCTTCCTTATACCTTATACAAAAAATAACTCCAGATTAATTAAAAGTTTTAACATGAGACCTAACACCATAAAAACCCTAGAAGAAAACCTAGGCAATACCATCCAGGACCTAGTCATAGGCAAGGACTTCATGACCGAAACACCAAAAGCAATGGCAGCAAAAGCCAAAATTGTCAAATTGGATCTAATTAAACTTAAGAGCTTCTGCACAGCAAAAGAAACAATCATTAGAGTGAACTGTCAACCAACAGAATGAAAAAAAGTTTTTACAAGTTATCTATCTGACAAAGGGCAAATATCCAGAATCTACAAGTAACTTAAACAAATTTACAAGAAAAAAACAAACAACTCCATCAAAAAGTGGGCAAAGGATATAAACTGACACTTTTCAAAAGAAGACATTTATTGGCCAAGAAACACATGAAAAAATACTCATCATCACTGGTCATTAGAGAAATAAAATCAAAACTATACTGACATACCATCTCACCCCAGTTATAATGGCGATCATTGAAAAAATCTGGAGACAACAGATGTTGGAGAGGTTGTGGAGAAATAGAAACACTTTTACACTGCTAATGTGAGTGTAAATTAGTTCATCCATTGTGCAAGACAGTGTGGCAATTCCTTAAGTATCTAGAAATAGAAATACCATTTGACCCAGCAATCCCATTACTGGGTATATACCCAAAGGATTATTAATTTTTCTATTATTAAATCACATGGACACATATGTTCATTGCAGCCCTGTTTACAATAGCAAAGATCTGGAACCAACCCAAATGCCCATCAATGATAGACTGGACAAGAAAAATTTGGCAAATATACACGTGGAATACTATGCAGACATAAAAAGGGAATAGATCATGTTTTTTGCAGGCACACAGATGAATCTGGAAACCATCATCTCAGGAAACTGGCACAAGAACAGAAAGACCAAACACCACACTTTCTCACTCATTAGAACATTAGTCTGGACAGATTTCTTGAACAATATCCAACAAGCAGGGGCAATCAAAGCAAAACTGGATAAACAAAATCACACAAAAGAAAAAATGGAAAAATTGAATCACATCAACTTAGGAAGTTTCCATACAGTGAAGAACACAAACAACAAAGTGAAGAGACAACCCACAGAACAGGAAAACATATTTTCTGTTTCACCATCTGACCAAGGATTCATAACCTTAATATATAAGGAGTTTAACAACTCTATAGGAAAAAATATAATAATCCAATAAAAAATATGCAAAATATTTAATTATACATTCTTCACAAGAAAACATACAAATGTAAAACAGGCATATGAAAAGGCCTTCAACATCACTGATTCTCATAGAAATGCAAACCAAAGCTACAATGAGATATTATCTCACCCCAGTTAAAATGGCTTATACCTTAATGACAAGCAATAAAAAATGCTGATGAGAATGTGGAGAAAAAGAAACTTTTATACACTGTTGGTGGGAATTTAAATTAATTCTTTCAACCACTATAAAGAACAGTTTGGAGTTTTCTTAAAACAAACAAACAAACAAAAGCTAAAATTGAGCTACTATATGATCCAGCAATCCCACTGCTGAGTATACACCCAAAAGACAGGAAATTGATGTATTGAATAAATGTCTATACTCCTGTTTGTTGCAGTGCTGTTTACAATAGCCAAGATTTGGAAACAGTATAAGTGTCCATCGGCAGATAAATGGATAAAGAAAATGTCATGGTCATGATCCTAGCAGAGCTTTCCACAAGAAATTGGCAAAGAGCTGGTAATGGGATTACCCCCTCATCTCTGAAGGTGAGGGGCAGGTTTGCATGCTGTCAGCAAGAGCCAGTGCTGCCTCACTTAAGGTGAGTGTGCATTCACAGGTGTTACCAGAATCAGGACCTATAGATGGCCTGAAAGTCCTCCTATCCAGACACCACACTGATGACTCCCAGAACTTCTTCCTAGGGTTTTCCTCTTCAGTGACCCCAGTCCCATTTCCAAAATATCTGGGCCTCCTCCACTTCTCTGCCTACAATCTCCAATTCCAGTCTTGGCCACATACAAAAATCAGCTTTCACATATTTATGAGAATATCTCAGAGAATTTTCTGTGCCATATGCCATCTTTACTTCATAATCACAACCATAAATATTTTTTCATTTTGTTGGGATATATATTTTTGTAACCATCCCTCCAGCTAAAATGAGTCACACATAAATTTGGCTGAGATCTGCATGTGGTGAGTATCAGGGTAGTAGGTTGGAGAAGCTGGAGAATCTCCTGGGGTCTGTCTTCCACAGCAGTGGCTCTTTCTACATCTCTACCTTCCTGTGTAACTACCAAAACGTGATCTCTTCTCAATAGGTCCCAGAGCTGCTGCTCAAAGTGTGAGTGCTTCAACCCTTCATGGCACAGTGGGGATTCAGTCACCTATTAGCTGTGTTTTGAAAATGTGTTGTCACTGCTGTTGACCTCAGTGGGGCCACCTTTTCTTCAGGGCATCTGTCTTGGCCTCAGAAAACTTCATTCTACATCCATTGTGCTCATAAGGGCTGCAGTTTCTCCTAAAAAAGTCATTGGTTCTTCAGAGAGGGAATTTTTTTCTAATTAATACCTCAAAATCATTTTGTCACTGTAATAATATCTAAACTGGAGAGGTCATACTTCTAGTTTCAGTCACCTGTTTTCACTCTTTACTTATCAGATCTAATTCCCAGTCAAGAACCAAAGATGGTGAATGGCGGTGAAAAGACTTTCATCTGATCAGACATGCACCTTCCAGGCACAGCTCCTCTGAGACCTGTGGAGCCTCCAATAAATCCATATCACAAGTGGGCCCAATCCCAAGAGACTCTATTTCAGTCTATTTGAAAAGCCCACAAGCATACACAATGTGCAACCCTGAATGCAGGTTTGATGGAGAAGATTGTTAGAGGTTGATAGTTCACATAGGCAGAGACATATCACTTAACTCTTAGGTAAAGATCAAATGGTCTACAGAAAAACACTAGGTTTATACATTAACCCTTTGCCCCACAAATGGTGAATAGTACTGTCTTCATCTGTTTTTACTTCCCAGCATGTCATCTGAGCTCAGGAAGAGGGAAGTCATCCCTGGATGTCTAGGAAAAAGTAGGAGGTCCTCCCACTCTCTCTTCTATATGAGAATTAATGTTATTTTTCTCCCTTCCCCAAACAAAATGCATTTTAAAACTTAAATCTTTTGATCCCATATATTTAATACAAAATATCATCAAGAGTTGGATAAACCAATATTATTAGAAAAATCAAAAGAATGCCTTTGAAAATCATCTTTGAGAAATATCTATAACATGCACAGCTAAAATCTGTGCAAAATCACTCTATAATTTTCACAGGAAATAGAAAAGAAAATACCCGTGTATTGCATACCAAAAATATAGTAAGGCTATAGAAGATGCAGTGAAACATTTTTACTCTTCTTTAATGCTCATATACATAGACATATCTAGCAAATGTCTCTAGAAATAATTTTAAAATTATTATGAAAAAGAAAAAAGTCAATATCTTTTAAAAAGTACACATTTTATTTATTTTAATTTGTTAATTTTTCTTTTTTTAATTTTTTTCTTTATTGACCAAGTGTGCAACTATAGTATGCATAATATTTTTATTTCAGAAGCTCTAGGGGTACAAATAATTTTCAGTTACACAGATGAAGTGTATACTTGTGAAGCCTGGGCTTTTCTTGTAACTGCCAACTGAATAGTGTTCATTGTACACAATAGGTAATGTTTTATTACTTATTCACCTCTTAGCCTCCCCATTCTGAGTTTTCAATGTCCACTAAACCTCTTTGTATACAAAAGCTTAGCTCCCTCTTAAAAGCGAGAACATGTGGTATTTGTTTCTCCATTCCTTAGTTACTGTACTTAGGATAATGACCCTAGTTTTAGCCAAGGTGCTACAAAGTACATTTCATTTCTTTTCACGGTTAAGTAGTATTCCATGAAATATACGTGTACCACATTTTTATCCACTCATTAGTTGGTGGGCACTTTCATTAACTCCATACCCTTGCAAGTGTGAATTGTACTGCAATAAATACATGCATGCAGGTGTCCCTTTTATATTGAATTTTTTTTCTTTGGGTGGGTTCCCAGAATTGGGACTGGTGGATTGAATAGTAGATCTGCTTTTAGTTCTTAGGGAATCTTCATACTGTTATCCACAGTGGTTGTAGTAATTTACCTTTCTCCTAGCAGTGTATAATTATTCCCCTTACACCAAATCCATGAAAATATTTGTTGCTTTTTGACTTTTTAATAATGACCTTTCTGCAGGGAATGAGGTGGTATTTCATTGTGGTTTCAATTTGCATTTCCCTAATAATTAGTAATGTTGTGCCTTTTTCATAGATTTGTTGGCCATTTCTACATCTTCTTCTGATAAATATCTGTGGAAGTCCTTTACTCACTTCGTTCTCTTCTTGCTGATTTATATGAGGTCCTTATAGATTGTTTGTTCTCTTCTTACTGATTTATATGAGGTCCTTATAGATTCTGGACAATAGTCCTTTGTTGGATACATGGCTTGACAATACTTTCTCCCATTCTGTAGCTTGTCCATTTACTCGGTTAATTATTTCTTTCACTTTGCAGAAGATTTTTAGTTTAATTCGGTCCCAGTTATTTATTTCTGTTTTTGTTGCATTTGCTATTGCTTTCTTAGTAATAACTTTGCCTAGGCCAATATCCAGAAGACATTTTCAAAATCTTTCTAAGATTTTTCTAAGTTTTTCTATTTTTTTCTAAGAATTTTTGTAGGTTTGGGGCTTAGATTTAACTCGTTAATCTATCTTGAGTTAATTTTTCTATATGGTAAAAGACAGGAGTTCAGTTTTATTATTCTACATGTGGGTAAACAATTTTTAACATCATTTATTGAATAAAGTGCTTTTTAAAGTGTATGTTTCTGTCTGCCTTGTTGAAAATTTACTGCTTGTATCTGGCTTTATTTCGGTTTTATGTATTCTGTTTCTGGAAATAAAACATGTTATGCAAAAGGTGAATTTGTGAGGGGAGGCTTCCAAGATGGCATTGTAGAGGTGACTCAGGATAGCAGCTCTCAGTGAAGGCACAGAGAGTGAATCCTAGCCTCATTTTCGGATGGACCTTTTTTTGCCCACAGAACGTTGAAAGTCCCAGGTGTTGGAGAGACACGGGACGCTAGCACAGCTGACTCACGGGGCCGGTTCGAATGGCACCACACTGCAGTGGCAACCGGCACAAAACTCACCGGTCCGGGTGCCCTGTTAAACCAGAAATCTGAGATTTTGAAGGGCAGATTGGTATGTCCAATTGATTGAACAAGACTTGGACAATGAGCCAGACCAGGAGATTCCTGGGAAACGTGATCTGAGCTGGTGCAGTGGGCAGTGGCATGGGAAATCACATGGATCCCAGTGCCCTATCAGCAGGTTACTAGGGTGCCAGTGAGAGAGTCAACCGTTCAGCTTGGGGAGAGGAAGAGAGAAAGAGAGAGGATGAACTCTGAGGCACAGAGCTGGGTGATCAGGCTCAGCAGGTCCCACCCTCATGGGGACAAGCAGGGTGGTGATTGGAGGCGCCCAGGGCTGAGAGTTTTGCTGCCGGCATCTAGGATGGTGCAGCCCAGTGGGGGAGGGGCGTCTGCCACTACAGACGCAATCTGCCCCTGCTGAAGTACCGCCCAGGGCTGACACACCCTGCTGTTGCCGAGGCAACCTGCCATAACAGAGAGACTCTCCCAGCAGAACGGAGCACGTCACAGCAGAACGGAGCCCCGCAGCAACAGGGTGGACCCATGCTAGCCGGGTGGAGCTCTGGCAGGCAAAAAGTGAATACACTGCCTCCTAGCTGGTCAGGACAGTAAAACAGATAATCATAAAGAAAGCCCCAACTCCCTGAGACAGAGCATCTCAGGGGGAAAAAAGGGGGGATTTATGAGTTCTGTTGCAGCAGACAAAAACACATCCTCCTAACAATGCTAAATGAACAAGGGAGCTCACAGCACAGCACTGGAGCTCCTATAAAGCACAGACCATCTCCTCAAGCAGCTCCCTGACTCCTGTATATCCAAAGAGTCACCCCAAAAAACGACTAATCAAACTGACATTTGGCGGGCATCATTCTGGAACAAAGACAGCAGAAGAAGAAACTGGAAGCATCCCTCACTGTTCCGCAGCTGCTACAGGTGTACCCCAGAGAAGCAGGGCCTGGAGTGGACCTCAGCACTTGTACAGCAGAGGGGCTAGACCATAAGAAGGAAAACTAAGTAACAGAAATACCTCATCATCAACAATCTGGGCATCCACACAGAGACCCAATTGAAAAATCAGCAACTACTAAGATGACAGGTGGTTAAATCCATAAAGATGGGAAGAAACCAGCACAGAAAGGAGGAAAACACCTGAAACCAAAACACCTCACCTCCTACAAAGGACCAAAACTCCTCACCAGCAAGGGAACAAAGCTGGACAGAGAATGAGAGTGACAAAATGACAAAATCAGACTTCAGAAAGTGGATAATGAGAAACTTCAGTGAGCTAAAAGAACATGTTCTAAATCAGTGCAAAGAAACTAAGAACCTTGAAAAAAGATTTGAAAAACGATTTGAGGAAATGATAACAAGAATGGACAACTTGTACGTACCTATGCAACTATCTTGCACACTCTGCACATGTACCCCAAAACCTATAATGCAATAAAAATTTAAAAAATTAACAAAAAACAAAAAGAATGGACAACTTAGAGAGGAATATGAATAAATTGAAGGATCTGAAAAACACAACATGAGAAATTCGTGAAGCATGCACAAGTTTCAACAGCCAAATTGACCAAGCAGAAGAAAGAATATCAGAAGTTGAAGATCAACTCAATGAAATAAAATGAGAAACCAAGATTAAAAAAAAAAAGCGCAAAAAGGAATGAACAAAATCTCCAAGAAATGTGGGAATATGTGAAGAGACCCAACCTACGTTTCATAGTTGTACCAGAATGTGATGAAGAGAATGAATCCAAGCTAGAAAACACTCTTCAGGATATTATCCAGGAAAATTTCCCCAACCTAGCAAGACAGGTCAATACTCAACTCCAGGAAACACAGAGAACACCACAAAGATACTCTGCAAGAAGAGCAACCCCAAGGTACATAATCATCAGATTCACAAGGGTTAAAATGAAGGAGAAAATACTAAGGGCAGACAGAGAGAAAGGTCGGGTCACCCACAAGGGGAAGCCCATCAGACTCACAGCAGATCTATCGGCAGAGACTCTACAAGCCAGAAGAGAGTGGGGGCCAATATTCAACATCCTTAAAGAAAAGAACTTTCAACCCAGAATTTCATATCCAGCAAAACTGAGCTTCAAAAGTGAAGAAAAAATAAAATCCTTCACAAACAAGCAAGTACTCAGAGACTTTGTCACCACTAGGCCTGCTTTACAAGACCCCCTGAAAGAGGCACTACACATAGAAAGAAACAACCAGTACCAGCCATCCTAAAAGCATACCAAATGCTAAAGAGCAACTACAAAATGAAGAATGTACATGAACCAATCGGCAAAACAGCCAGCTAGCATCAAAATGGCAGTATCAAACTCGCACATAACAATATTAACCCTAAATGTAAATGGGCTAAATGCACCAATCAAAAGACACAGACTGGCAAATTGGATAAAAAACCAAAACCCATCGGTGTGCTGTATCCTGGAAACCCACCTCATATGCAAGGATACACAAAGGCTCAAAATAAAAAGAAAAAGGAAGATGTACCAAGCAAATGGAGAGCAAAAAAAAGCAGGAGTGGCAATTCTCATCTCTGATAAAATAGACTTTAAACCAACAAAGATCAAAAGGGACAAAAAAGGTCATTACATAATGGTAAAAGGATCGATACAACGAGAAGAGGTAATGATTCTAAATATATATGGACCCAATGCAGGAGCACCCAGATATATAAGGCAAGTTCTCAATGACTTACAAAGAGACTTAGACTCCCACACAATAATAGTGGGAGACTTTAACACTCCACTGTCAATAGCAGACAGATCAACCAGACAGAAAATTAACAAGGATATCCAGGACTTGAACTCAGACCTGGAACAAGCAAACCTGATAGACATTTACAGAACTCTCCACCACAAATCCACAGAATATACATTCTTCTCAGCACCACCTCACACCTACTCCAAAATTGACCACATAATTGGAAGTAAAGCACTCCTCAGCAAATGCAAAACAACTGAAATCATAACAAACAGTCTCTCAGACCATAGTGCAATCAAGTTGAAACTCAGAATTCAGAAAATAACTCAGAACCACACAGCTTTGTGGAAACTGAACAACTGGCTCTTGAATGTTGATTGGATAAACAATGAAATGAAGGCAGAAATGAAGAAGTTCTTCGAAACCAACGAGAACAAAGACACAACGTACCAGAATCTCTGGGACACATTTAAAGCAGTCTGTAGAGGAAAATATATAGCAATAAGTGCCCACATAAGAAGAGTGGAGAGATCCAAAATGGACACTCTATCATCAAAATTGAAAGAGCTAGAGGAGCAAGATCAAAAAAGCTCAAAACCTAGCCAAAGACAAGAAATAACTAAGATCAGAGCAGAACTGAAGGACATAGAGACAAGAAAAACCCTTCAAAAAATTAATAAATCTAAGAGCTGGTTTTTCTTTTTCTTTTTCTTTTTTTTTTTAAGTTTTTATTGAATTATAGGTTTTGAGGTACATGTGCAGAACGTGCAAGATAATTGCATAGGTACAAACATGGCAGTGTGTTTTGCTGCCTTCCTCCCCTTCACCCACACTTGGCATTCATCCCCAGGCTATCCCTCCCCAGCCCCCCCCACCGTCCTTCCCCCATTCCCCCCAATAGACCCCAGTGTATAGTAGACCGCCTCTCTGGGTCCATGTGTTCTCATTTTCCTCACCAACCTATGAGTGAGTATATGCGGTGTTTCTTTTTCTGTTCTTGTGTCAGTTTGCTGAGAATGATGTTCTCCAGATTCATCCATGTCCTTAAAAAGGACACAAACTCATCATTTTTGATTGCTGCATAATATTCCATGGTGTATATGTGCCACATTTTCCCAGTCCAGTCTATCATCATTGGGCATTTGGGTTGGTTCCAGTTCTTTGCTATTGTAAACAGTGCTGAAATGAACATTCGTGTGCATATGTCCTTATAGTAGAATGATTTATAGTCCTTTGGATATATACCCAGTAATGAGATTGCTGGGTCAAATGGAATTTCTATTTCTAGGTCCCTGAGGAATCGCCACACTGTCTTCCACAATGGTTGAACTAATTTACACTCCCACCAACAGTGTAAGAGTGTTCCGATTTCTCCACATCCTATCCAGCATCTGCTGTCTCCAGATTTTTTAGTGATCGCCATTCTAACTGGTGTGAGATGGTATCTCAATGTGGTTTTGATTTGCATCTCTCTAATGACCAGTGATGATGAGCCTTTTTTCATGTGTTTGTTGGCCTCATGTATGTCTTCTTTTGTAAAGTGTCTGTTCATATCCTTTGCCCATTTTTGAATGGGCTTGTTTGTTTTTTTCCTGTAAATCTGTTTGAGTTCTTTGTAAATTCTGGATATCAGCCCTTTGTCAGATGTGTAAACTGCAAAGATTTTTTCCCATTCTGATGGTTGCCGATTCACTCTAGTGACTGTTTCTTTTGCCGTGCAGAAGCTGTGGAGTTTCATTAGGTCCCATTTGTCTATTTTGGCTTTTGTTGCCAATGCTTTTGGTGTTCTATTCATGAAGTCCTTGCCTACTCCAATGTCCTGAATGGTATTGCCTAGATTTTCTTCTAGGGTTTTTATGGTGTCAGGTCTTACGTTTAAGTCTTTAATCCATCTGGAGTTAATTTTAGTGTAAGGTGTCAGGAAGGGGTCCAGATTCTGCTTTCTACACATGGCTAGCCAGTTTTTCAAACAACATTTATTAAATAGGAAATCCTTTCCCCGTTGCTTGTTCTTGTCTGGTTTATCAAAGATTATATGGTTGTACATATGTTGTGTTGCTTCCGATGCTTCTGTTCTGTTCCATTGGTCTATATCTCTGTTTTGGTACCAGTACCATGCTGTTTTGATTACTGTAGCCTTGTAGTATAGCTTGAAGTCTGGTAGTGTGATGCCTCCCACTGTGTTCATTTTGCTTAGAATTGACTTGGCTATGCGGGCTCTTTTTCGGTTCCATATGAAATTCATGGTGTTTTTTTCCAGTTCTGTGAAGAAATTCAATGGTACTTTGATGGGGATAGCATTGATTCTGTAAATTACTTTGGGCAGTATAGCCATTTTCACGATATTGATTCTTCCTAACCACGAACATGGAATGTTTCTCCATCTGTTTGTGTCCTCTCTTATTTCGTTGAGCAGTGGTTTGTAGTTTTTCTTAAAGAGGTCCCTTACATTCCTTGTGAGTTGTATTTCTAGGTATTTTATTTACTTTGTAGCAATTGTGAATGGCAGTTCGTTCTTGATTTGGTTCTCTTTAAGTCTCTTATTGGTGTATAAGAATGCTTGTAATTTTTGCACACTGATTTTATATCCTGAGACATTGCTGAACATGCTTATTAGTTGCAGGAGCTTATGGGCTGGGGTGGCGGGGTCTTCTAGGTATACTATCATGTCGTCTGCAAATAGAGACCATTTGTCTTCCACCTTTCCTATTTGAATACCCTTTAAATTTTTTTTCTTGCCTCATTGCTCTGGCTAGAACTTTCAGTACTATGTTGAATAGGAGTGGTTAGAGAGGGCATCCTTGTCTCGTGCCGGATTTCAAAGGGAATGCTTCCAGCTTTTGCCCATTAAGTATGATATTTGCTGTTGGTTTGTCATAAATAGCTTTTATTACTTTGAGATATGTTCCATCAATACCAAGTTTATTGAGGGTTTTTAGCATAAACGGCTGTTGAATTTTGTCAAATGCCTTCTCTGCATCAATTGAGATAATCATGTGGTTTTTGTTTTTGCTCCTGTTTATGTGGTGAATTACATTTATAGACTTGCATGTGTTGAACCAGCCTTGCATCCCCGGGATGAATCCTACTTGATCATGATGGATAAGTTTTTTAATGTGCTGTTGCAATTGGTTTGCCAGTATTTTATTGAAGATTTTTGCATCTATGTTGATCATGGATATTGGCCTGAAGTTTTCTTTTCTTGTTGAGTCTCTGCCAGGTTTTGGTATCAGGATGATGTTGGTCTCATAAAATGATTTGGGAAGGGTTCCCTCTTTTTGGATGCTTTGGAATAGTTGCAGAATGTATGGGACCAGATCCTCTTTGTGTGTCTGGTAGAATTTGGCTGTGAACCCATCTGGACCTGGGCTTTTTTTGTGTGGTAGGCTCTTAATTGCTGCCTCAACTTCAGACCTTGTTATTGGTCTATTTATAGTTTCGGCTTCCTCCTGGTTTAGTCTTGGGAGGACACAGGCCTCCAGGAATTTATCCATTTCTTCCTGATTTACTAGTTTATGTGCATAGAGTTGTTTGTAGTATTCTCTGATGATGGTTTGAATTTCTGTGGAATCTGTGGTGATTTTCCCATTATCGTTTTTTATTGCATCTATTTGGTTGTTCTCTCTTTTCTTTTTTATCAGTCTGGCTAGTGGTCTGTCTATTTCGTTGATCTTTTCAAAAAACCAGCTCTTGGATTTATTGATTTTTTGAAGGGATTTTCTTGTCTCTATCTCCTTCAGTTCTGCTCTCATCTTAGTTATTTCTTGTCGTTGGCTAGGTTTTGAGCTTTTTTGATCTTGCTCCTTTAGCTCTTTCAATTTTGATGATAGGGTGTCCATTTTGGATCTCTCCACTCTTCTCATGTGGCCACTTATTGCTATATATTTTCCTCTACAGACTGCTTTAAATGTGTCCCAGAGATTCTGGTACATTGTGTCTTTGTTCTCGTTGGTTTTGAAGAACTTCTTCATTTCTGCCTTCATTTCATTGTTTATCCAATCAACATTCAAGAGCCAGTTGTTCAGTTTCCACGAAGCTGCGCTGTTCTGAGTTATTTTCTGAATTCTGAGTTCCAGCTTGACTGCACTATGGTCTGAGAGACTGTTTGTTATGATTTCAGTTGTTTTCCATTTGCTGAGGAGTGCCTTTCTTCCAATTATGTGGTCAATTTTGGAGTAGGTGTGTGGTGGTGCTGAGAAGAATGTATATTCTGTGGATTTGTGGTGGAGAGTTCTGTAAATGTATATCAGGTTTGCTTGTTCCAGGTTTGAGTTCAAGTCCTGGATATCCTTGTTAATTTTCTGTCTGGTTGATCTGTCTGCTATTGACAGTGGAGTGTTAAAGTCTCCCACTATTATTGTGTGGGTGTCTAAGTCTCTTTGTAAGTCATTAAGAATTTGCCTTATATATCTGGGTTCTTCTACATTGGGTCCATATATATTTAGAATCATTAGCTCTTCTCATTGTATCGATCATTTTACCATTATGTAATGACCTCCTTCGTCCCTTTTAATCTTTGTCGCTTTAAAGTCTATTTTATCAGAGACGAGAATTGCAACTCCTGCTTTTTTTTTTGCTCTCCATTTGCTTGGTAAATCTTTCTCCATCCTTTTATTTTGAGCCTTTGTGTATCTTTGCATATGAGGTGGGTTTCCTGGATACAGCACACCGATGGGTTTTGGTTTTTTATCTAATTTGCCAGTCTGTGTCTTTTGATTGGTGCATTTAGCCCATTTACATTTAGGGTTAATATTGTTATGTGTGAATTTGATACTGCCGTTTTGATGCTAGCTGGCTGTTTTTCCCATTGGTTCATGTACATTCTTCATTTTGTTGATGGTCTTTAGCATTTGCTATGCTTTTAGGGTGGCTGGTACTCGTTGTTTCTTTCTATGTGTAGTGCCTCTTTCAGGAGCTCTTGTAAAGCAGGCCTAGTGGTGACAAAATCTCTGAGGACTTGCTTGTTTGTGAAGGATTTTATTTTTCCTTCACTTTTGAAGCTCAGTTTGGCTGGATATGAAATTCTGGGTTGAAATTTCTTTTCTTTAAGTATGTTGAATATTGGCCCTCACTCTCTTCTGGCTTGTAGAGTCTCTGCCGAGAGATCTGCTGTGAATCTGATGGGCTTCCGTTTGTGGGTGACCCGACCTTTCTCTCTGGCTGCCCTTAGTATTTTCTCCTTCATTTCAACCCTGGTGAATCTGACGATTATATGCCTTGGGGTTGCTCTTCTTGTATAGTATCTTTGTGGTGTTCTCTGTATTTCCTGGAGTTGAGTATTTACCTGTCTTGCTAGGTTGGGGAAAATTTCCTGGATAATATCCTGTAGAGTGTTTTCCAGCTTGGATTCATTCTCTTCATCACATTCTGGTACACCTATCAAACGTAGGTTGGGTCTCTTCACATATTCCCACATTTCTTGGAGATTTTGTTCATTCCTTTTGGTGCTTTTTTCTTTAATCTTGGTTTCACGTTTTATTTCATTGAGTTGATCTTCAACTTCTAATATTCTTTCTTCTCCTTGGTCAATTCGGCTGTTGAAACTTGTGCATGCTTCACGAAGTTCTCGTGTTGTGTTTTTCAGCTCCTTCAATTCATTCATATTCTGTTATCAATTCCTCGAATCTTTTTTCAAATCCTTTTTCAAGGTTCTTTGTTTCTTTGCACTGATTTAGAACATGCTCTTTTAGCTCAATGAAGTTTCTCATTATCCACTTTCTGAAGTCTGATTCCGTCATTTCGTCACACTCATTCTCTGTCCAGCTTTGTTCCCTTGCTGGTGAGGAGTTTTGGTCCTTTGTAGGAGGTGAGGTGTTTTGGTTTCGGGTGTTTTCCTCCGTTTTGCACTGGTTTCTTTCCATCTGTATGGATTTATCTGCCTGTCGTCTTAGTAGTTGCTGATTTTTCAATTGGGTCTCTGTGTGGATGCTGAGATTGTTGATGATGAAGTATTTCTGTTACTTAGTTTTCTTTCTAATGGTCTAGTCCCTCTGCTGTATGAGTGCTGAGGTCCACTCCAGGCCCTGCTTGTCTGGAGTATACCTGTAGCAGCTGTGGAACAGTGAGGGATGATACCAGTTTCTTCTTCTTCTGTCTTTGTTCCAGAATGATGCCCACCAAATGTCAGTCTGATTAGTCCTTTTTGGGGGTGACTCTTTGGATATACAGGGGTCATGGAGCTGCTTAAGGAGACAGTCTGTGCTTTATAGGAGCTCCAGTGCTGAGCTGTGAGCTCCGTTGTTTATTCAGGGTTATTGGGAGGTTGTTTATGTCTGCTGCAATAGAACTCATAAAACACCACCCTTTTGTTTTTAACCCCCCTTTGATGCTCTGTCTCAGGGAGTTGGTGCTTTCTTTATGAGTATCTGTTGCACTGTCCTGCCCCACTAGGAGGCAGTCTATTCACTATTTGCCTGCCGGGGCTCTGACCTGCTAGCGTGGGTCTGCCCTGTTGCTGCTGGGCTCCCTTCTGCTGTGGAGTGCTCCACCCTCCTGGCGGAGTCTCTGTGTTATAGCAGGATGCCTCAGCAACTGCAGGCTGCATCAGCCCTGTGTGGCACTTCAGTAGGGGCAGATTGTGTCAGCAATGGCGGACGCCCCTCCCTCACCAGGCTGCACCGTCCTAGATGCCGGCAGCATAACTCTCAGCCCCTAGTGCCTCTGGTCGCTGCCCTGCTTGTCCCTGTGAGGGTGGGACCCGCCAATCCCGATCACCCAGATCCCTGCCTCAGAGTCCATCCTCTCTCTCTCTCTCTCCCTCTCCGCAAGCTGAAAGGTCGACTCTCTCACTGGCGCCCCAGTAGCCTGCCAGTAGGGCACTGGGATCCATGCAAACTCCCGTGCCACTGCCCACTACACTGGCTCAGATCACGCTTCCCAGGAAACTCCTGGTCTGCCTCACTATCCAAGTCCCTTTCAATCAGATGGACATGCCAATCTTCCCTTCCAAATCTCTGATTGCCAGTTTAAAAGGGGACCCAGATGAATGAGTTCTGTGCCAGGTCCCGCTGCGGCACCGGCCGAAGCAGCTGCATGAGCCGACTGCATTAGCCGGCTTTACTAGCGTCCTGTGTCTCTCCCACACCTGGGATTTTCAACGCTCTGTGGGCAAAAAAGGTCCATCCGAGAATGCGGCTAGGACTCACCCTCTGCGCCTTCACTGAGAGCTGCAATCCTGAGTCGCTTCTACGATGCCATCTTGCGAGTCCCCCCCAAGAGCTGGTTTTTCAAAAATATCAACAAAATAGACAGACCACTAGCCAGACTGATAGAAAAGAGAGAACAGCCAAATACATGCAATAAAAAATGATAATAGGGAAATCACCAGAGATTCCACAGAAATTCAAACCATCATCAGAGAACACTACAAACAACTCTATGCACATAAAGTAGTAAACCAGGAAGAAATAGATAAATTCCTGGATGCCTGTGTCCTCCCAAGCCTAAACCAGGCGGAAGCCAAAACTATGAATAGACCAATAACAAGGTCTGAAGTTGAGGCAGCAATTAAGAGCCTACCACACAAAAAAAGCCCTGGTCCAGATGGGTTCACAGCCAAATTCTACCAGACACACAAAGAGGAGCTGGTACCATTCCTTCTGAAACTATTCCAAATAATTCAAACAGAGGGAACTCTTCCCAAATCATTTTATGAGACCAACATCATCCTGATACCAGAACCTGGCAGAGACTCAACAAGAAAAGAAAACTTCAGGCCAATATCCATGATGAACATAGATGCAAAAATCTTCAATAAAATACTGGCAAACCGATTGCAACAGCACATTAAAAACTTATCCATCATGATCAAGTAGGATTCATCCCGGGGACACAAAGCTGGGTCAACATATGCAAGTCTATAAATGTAATTCACCACATAAACAGAACCAAAAACAAAAACCACATGATTATCTCAATTGATGCAGAGACGGCATTTGACAAATTTCAACAGCATTTTATGCTAAAAACCCTCAATAAACTTGGTATTGATGGAACATATCTCAAAGTAATAAAAGCTATTTATGACAAACCAACAGCCAATATCATAATTAATGGGCAAAAACTGGAAGCATTCCCTTTGAAATCTGGCACTAGACAAGGATGCCCTCTCTCACCACTCCTATTCAACATAGTACTGGAAGTTCTAGCCAGAGCAATCAGGCAAGAAAAAAAATAAAGGGTATTCAAATAGGAAAGGTGGAAGACAAATGGTCTCTATTTGCAGACGACATGATAGTATAACTAGAAGACCCCATCACCTCAGCCCAAAAGCTCCTGCAACTGATAAGCAACTTCAGCAAAGTTTCAGGATATAAAATCAATGTGCAAAAATCACAAGCATTCCTATACACCAATAACAGAATAAAAGAGAACCAAATCGATAACGAACTGCCATTCACAATTGCTACAAAGAAAATAAAATACCTAGGAATACAACTCACAAGGAACCTAAGGGACCTCTTTAAGGAAAACTACAAATCACTGCTCAACGAAATAAGAGAGGACACAAACAGATGGAGAAACACTCCATGTTCATGGTTAGAAAGAATCAATATCGTGAAAATGGCTATACTGCCCAAAGTAATTTACACAATGAACGCTATCTCCATCCAACTACCATTGAATTTCTTCACAGAACTGAAAAAACCACCATGAACTTTATATGGAGCCAAAAGAGAGCCCGCATAGCCAAATCAATTGTAAGCAAAAAGAACACAGTGGGAGGCATCACACTACCGGACTTCAAACTATACTACAAGGCTACAGTAATTAAAATAGCATGGTACTGGTACCAAAACAGAGATATAGAACAATGGAACAGAACAGAGGCATCGGAGGCAACACAACATATCTACAACCATATAATCTTTGATAAACCAGACAAAAACAAGCAATGGGGAAAGGATTCCCTGTTTAATAAATGGTGCTGGGAAATCTGGCTAGCCATGTGCAGAAAGCAGAAACTGGACCCCTTCCTGACACCTTACACTAAAATTAACTCCAGATGGATTAAAGACTTAAACATAAGACCTTACACCATAAAAACCCTAGAAGAAAATCTAGGCAAAATCATTCAGGACATAGGAGTAGGCAAGGACTTCATGAACAAAACACCAAAAGCATTGGCAACAAAAGCCAAAATAGACAAATGGGACCTAATCAAATTCCTCAGCTTCTGCACAGAAAAAAAAAAAAAAACAGTCACTAGAGTGAATTGCCAACCATCAGAATGGGAAAAATCTTTGCAATTTATGCATCTGACAAAGGGCTGATATCCAGAATTTACAAAGAACTCAAACAGATTTACAGGAAAAAAACAAACAAGCCCATTCAAAAATGGGCAAAGGATATGAACAGACACTTTACAAAAGAAGACATACATGAGGCCAACAAACACATGAAAAGAGTCTCATCGTCACTGGTCATTAGAGAGATGCAAATCAAAACCACATTGAGATACCATCTCACACCAGTTAGAATGGCGATCACTAAAAAATCTGGAGACAGCAGATGCTGGAGAGGATGTGGAGAAATCGGAACACTCTTACACTGTTGGTGGGAGTGTAAATTAGTTCAACCATTGTGGAAGACAGTGTGGCGATTCCTCACGGACCTAGAAATAGAAATTCCATTTGACCCAGCAATCCCATTACTCCGTATATACCCAAAGGACTATAAATCTTTCTACTATAAGGACACATGCACACGAATGTTCATTGCAGTACTGTTTACAATAGCAAAGACCTGGAACCAACCCAAATGCCCAGTGATGATAGACTGGACTGGGAAAATGTGTCACAGATACACTATGGAATATTATGCAGCAATCAAAAATGATGAGTTTGTGTCCTTTGTAAGGACATGGATGAATCTGGAGAACATCATTCTCAGCAAATTGACAGAGAACAGAAAAAGAAATACCACATATTCTCACTCATAGGCGGGTGAGAAAAATGAGAACACATGGACACAGGGAGGGTGCCTACTACACACTGGGGTCTATTGGTGGGAATAGGGGAGGGACAGCGCTGGGGGCTGGGGAGGGATAGCCTGGGGATAAATGCCAAGTGTGGGTTAAGGGGAGGAAGGCAGCAAAACGCACTGCCATGTGTGTACCTATGCAACTATTTTGCATGTTCTGCACATGTACCCCAAAACCTATAATGCAATAAAAGTTTTTTTAAAAAAGGTGAATCTGTGTGTCTCCCAAGAATTACATATTTTATACGCCTCGTTCTTTACAGCCCACACAAGACATACAGAAATTTAGAAAATGAAAGTTAGATATAAAATTATGGAAACATACTGTAAAGTTAGAGAAACCTCTGCTCTCTTCTGAGAGCCACCTGATGCCATGGAGTGCTGCTTTCCAGGACACACTTCTCAGTCACCACCCAGGTAGGCCCCTGAGCCTGGGCTGGGAAAAGTGACTTTTCTCTCCTGTGACATCTCGTCTTTTTATGTTCTCAATTACACCCACAAACTATGGCTTCCAGGGTGTGTTTAAATAGCTCACACGTGTCATCTCTGGGTAGAGACCAGACTATTCTACCTCTGTGAATATCAAGGTGAGAAGGATGAGAAGAGAATATAGACACAAAGATTAAGAACCAGAGAAACAGTGAGTAAAGAAGAGAGAAAAGCCAGGTGCAGGGGCTTAACCAGGCAAGACTCTGCCTAAAAAAATAAATAAATAAATAAATAAGGATTGGGGAGAACTAAAGAAGGTGAAATAAAGAATGAAGATGGTTTTGGTGAGATTGGACATAAAAAGACAAAAAGAGTGAGAGATGGTGACCTGAGAATGGAATAAAGAAATTAAAATAGACAGAAAGAGGAATCAGCAATGAGATGGAGGAGGCAGAATAGAGGAGGGGGCTCTCCACAAACAGGAGCAGTTGGCACAACAGAGGGTGCATCACATACTTGCCAGATGCTTCTTTTATTTTCTAGTTACTTTTTCTTTTAAATTTGTGTCATATTTAGTGAAGATGTCAATGTTTTAAAAAAATCTTCTTATGTACTAAAAATATTCTTTGATGTTTAGTCAATAGCTCTCAGAATTTAAACATGCCCTTGGAAAAATATTAATTTTTAAATTAACAGAAAACATTCAATAAAACTAGTTAGTCTAATACACAACAGCTTCTTCTCTTTTTCATGTGGTTTAGAAAATTAATGCATTGCAACATGAAATTTTTTTTTTCCAAGCCAAACTGTATCCAGCTTTATTAAAGATACTTTCCATAAACAATCATGGTATTTCAGGCATGACATGGGCAGACAATCATTAACAGTATACAACAACTTTCAAACTCCCTTCTTTGATGGACTACCAAAAATCAGAAAGCCACTATAAAACCCAATGAAGTCTTCATCTGATGCTCTGAACAGGGAAAGTTTAGAGTGAGGGTTGACATTTCACATTTAGCATGTTGTTTAACAACTTTTCACGAGCCGACCCTGACTTTCAGGAAGAGAAATGAAAATGGCAGAATTTATCTGAAGATCCACAATCTAGAAATGGAATCACTGCTCTTTTGACAGGTGCCATCTCAGTGGCATCACTGGCAAGACCAGATTGCCTGACACACTGGTAACCAATGACTGGGGATCAGGTCCCAACAGATGCCTGGGCTTAAGGGAGTTAAGTCTATGCTGAAAGACAGAAAGGGAGAAGAGGACATAAAAGCGAATTTGTTTTTCCATACCACAAGGCTTTTGTGTGCCAAGGTGGCCATGTGTGTCAAAGTCAGGGAATCCCTCCTCCTGGGAGCCAAGAGGAAGTCTCTCAAAACTAGAAGGGAAAGTCGTTTCCCCACATCAATCCAGCTTTGGAGACATTCTATTAGTGACATATGCCCCTTCTCCCAAAACAACAATGAAGTGTTCTGTGTGCTAACAACATAGCTTAAAAAAAAAAAAGTAAAACAAAATTCTGCATTTTTATAAAACTTGATAAAAAATAGTATTTCAAACTGTAGAGTCACCAGAAGTACACAGTTATCAAAAATGCACACACTTCACTTGGCATCTCCAGCATCTTCGGCTTTCTGTTCCTGGTCTGTTTTGGCATCTCCGTTTTCTGCAGGGTTATTCCCTTCCTTGCCAGCATCAGCTTTTCCCTTTTTCCCTTTGGGTACCTTCTCTCCCTTCTTTGCAGGAGCCTTTTAAGGCTTGGGCTCTGGCTTTGGAGGAGCAGGTTTAGCAGACAACCTCGCGGATCTTCTCTGTGGTTCGTCCTTCACCTTGGCTTTATCTCCTTTAGCATCCCCTTCAGCCTTTCTCTTGGGCATGGTGGCGACGGCGGCGGGACGTAGGCGCTGGGCGCGGGATGCAGCGGCGCGTGGGCTTCGGTCGGTCCGGGGGTCGTTCTCGCCTCCTCTTCTTCACACTGCTCGCAACATGAAATTTTTAAGTCTATGTTCTCTTCGAGTTTCCTTTGCTCTTTCTTAGCAGATATTGAAGAAGGTGCTAGCTGGATATGGAAGTTTCTTTCATCAAAACCATCTGTTTCTGATGAATACATTGTCCTGAGTTAATTGTATAGCCAACCTCCTTTATATTTCCGATGGCCAATTATTACATCTTTTCAATTTTATCATTTGGGGAGTTCAATGTGATTTCTCAAACAGAAAAAATGCTTGAAATTAATGTGATTAGAATCACAAGTCTCTCCTGGTCAAGACTATAAAACATGGTCTGAGACCTTAAGGCAGAGTTGGTGACTCTACTGGCCTGTCTTCTCATCCCTGCCTTCCCCAACACACACTTTCAGAGTCACAAGGCAGCTGAGGAAAGGAGAGCCCAGGCTTTAAGCTCAGCACAGAAGAGAGGCCTGTCTGCAATGAGAAGGGAACACTGACTCTGGGAAGAGATCTCAGAGGAGGCAGAATGCAGGTTGGGGGTTAGGGCTCAGATATGGGAAGAGGACTTGGAAGCTCAGGACCAGTAGAAGAAAAAATCTGTGTGATCCTGGTGACCTGGGTCTCCCTTGGTGACCCCGTGCTCACCAGGGACTAGCAGAGACTGAGAGGCCTGTGACTTGAAGGGGAGGATGAGTCCAGCCACATACCCCTGGCTCTCATGTAATGTGTGGTCTTCACTAAAATGAGATAGTAATTTGGGGGAAAGAGCAGAAATCTCTCACTTTTTTGTGTTTTTTGTTTGTTTTTTGGTGTTTTTGTTTGTTTGACAAAGGTCTCACTCTGTCACCTGGGCTGGGGTGCAATCATGCGATCTTGGCAAACTGCAACCTCTATCTCTGGGGCTCAAGTGATTGCCCTACCTCAGCCTCCTGGTTAGCTGGGATTATAGGCACTTGCCACTGCCCCCGGTTAATTTTTGTACTTTTAGTAGAGATGGGTTCTCACCATATTGACCAGGCTGGTCTCAAACTCTCGAGCTCAGGTTTTCTACCTGCCTTGGCCTCCCAACATGCTTGGATACAGGCATAAGCCACTACACTTGGCCTCCAAATGAGAGGTTTGAATCTGAACTTTTTCCTCTTCCAGTGGTCAGCATAGAACATTTTTTTCAACATGTTAGTTACTTTCTAATTACAGGATTGTGACACCAAAGGGAAAGGTATATGTGAAGCTCTACTTCTCAGTCATGATCTTACCTAAGAAACAAGCCTGCAGAAAAAGATAAAAGAAAGAGACGTCAAAAATAGTGTCATCAGCCCAGGAAAGAGTTATTCTCGGTTGATTGCTCTGTTTCCTTACTGCAGATGTGTTTAGCACTCACTAACCTCTGACTCTGCTGTCTTCTATCTGACACATGGGCTTGCACTCACTCAGGATTCTGCTCAGTCTCCTTCCAAATCTACCTAACTGTCATTTTATGAAATGGCACTTGTTAAAATGCTCTGTATGAAAGATTGTCCTGTGCAGATCTTCACCCCAGACCTGGGTTCAAGACATGGTGTGGGCTCTGCAGTCAGTGGGGTTGAGCTGCAGGATTGTTTATAATGGAAACAAATGGATGTACCTCTGCTTTCTTTGGATGAAAGTTAAAGAAACTGCACACATAATAGTGTATTAATATCCAGGAAGAGCTGTGAAATCTTAGGCAAAGAATATTGACAACACAAAACCTGCTAAGCTAGACTTCATTACTCATTTAAAGCTAAATCAAGTGAATCAGCGTTTGAGCCTCTAAATAAAATCCATAAAATTCTACAATCACAAATAAAATCCAATTCCATCTTTAAATTAAATTTGTAATAAGTTGTACCCTTGTCTGGAAAACAAACTCTTCTGGAAACTGACTAATACCAAAGCCATGCAGGAGGCGAGAAATAATTACTTACTCATGGGCTGAAATTATGGAAAGAATATAATATCAAGAATATAAGCCTGTCCCTAGCTAATCTTAATTGAAAATAATCTAATTCTCAGTGCTCATTACTGTAGCTTTGTGATGTAGTAAGCCATAAAATCTGTTTTGTAAAAAGTTCTTGAATATAATTTGGCAATGAATCTGCTAGCTATTTTATCTTCCCTACAGGAGTCACAAATAACATTTCCAATATTAGTAGATGTATTTATGTATTTCCAGAGTACCTTTATGCATATAAAAGCAAAAGAATGAAGCTAGTTTAATTATCTTATTATTTAAAAAAAATAAATTTGGGCCTTTTTGATGTTGTTGCTGTTTTACCTACTAGAGCATATTATATACTTGACACAGATTATAACTAGATGATAACAGAAAACATTTGGCCTTTGTCCATTATGACAAGACTATTTCTTCATGAAATTAAGAATGAAGCATTCAAAGAAAGGTAACTTAATAACCTTAGTTTTTCACATTAGAAAAATATTACAAACTTCAGTAGTTTTCAGAATTTAATAGTTTGTTACATTTCTCCTGAGTTTAAGAATATTCTAATGCCATTCCCAGGATTAATATTCATCTATTTAAATTAGTTCAGAAAATAATTGTTTTTACTTTCAGATTCCCTATTTAAAATTGATTTTTTTAATATGTTTAATAATTCTAACACAAAAATAACTTCATTTGATATTTTTATTTATTTTAAAAACTAATTTTTCTTATAATTAGTGGTTAGATTTAATTTAATTAGATTTAAATGAGAAATTGCCACAATGAAAACTTTTTGAAAAGTACAACCATATGGCTGGGTGCGGTGGCTCATGTCTGTAATCTCAGGACCTTGGGAGGTGAAGGAGAGTGGATAACCTGAGGTCAGGAGTTTAAGACCGGGCTGACCAATATGGTGAAACCCGATCTCTATTAAAAATTCAAAAATTAGCCTGCGGTGGTGACAGGCACCTATAGTCTTAGCTACTTGGGAGGCTGAGACAAGAGAATTGCTTGAATCTGAGGGGCAGAGGTTGCAGTGAGTTTAGATTATGCCAACTGCACCCCAGCCTGGGCAACAGCAAGACTCTGTTGTTTTAAAAAATTACAACCGGGGACTGTTGGGGGGAATGGGGGAGGGACAGCAGGGGGGGGCTGGGGGGGATAGCCTGGGGATGAATACCAAGTGTGGGTAAAGGGGAGGAAAGCAGCAAAGCACACTGCCATGTGTGTACCTATGCAACTATCTTGCTCGTTCTGCACATGTACCCCCAAACCTATAATGCAATAAAAATTAAAAAAAAAAATTACAACCACATCTTACAACTGACAAGATACACAAAATTAAAAATATTTGACATATTAAAGTATATCTATTTTTATAAGATTGAGATACACAGTGTCTACTTCTAAAATTTTCTTTTTACAATGAGGTGACTTTAGAAGTTGTATTAGTTTGTTTTCATGCTGCTGATAAAGAAATACCTGATACACCCTTCAAATTTCATGAGACTTATTCACTATCATGAAAATAGCACAGGAAAGACTGGTGTCCATGATTCAATTACCTTCCTTTGTGTTTCTTTCACAACATGTGAGAATTCTGGGAGATACAATCCAAGTTGACATTTGTGTGTGGACAGAACTGAATCATATCATTCAGCCCCTGGCCCCTCCATATCTCATGTCCTTACATCTCAAAAACAATCATGCCTTCCCAACAGTCCCTTAAAGTCTTAACTCATTTCAGCATTAACCCAAAAGTCCACAGTTCAAAGTCTCAACTGAGACAAAGCCAGTTTATTCTGTATAGCCTGTAAAATCAAAAGCAAGCTAATTACTTTCTATATACAATGGGGATACAGGTATTGGGTAAATACGGCCATTCCAAATGGAAAAATTTGGCCAAAACAAAAGTTACAGTGCCAATTCAAGTCCAAAATTCCACATCAAATTTTAAAGCTCCACGATAAAGTTTTTGACTCGAGCTGTCACACTTAGGTCACCCTGATTCAAAAGGTGGGTTTCCATGGTCTTGGGAAGCTCCAACACTGTGACTTTTTAGAGTACGGCTTTGCTCCTGACTGCTTTAATGGGTTGATGTTGAGTATCTGCAGATTTTCCAGGTGCTTGGTTCAAGCTGTTGGTGGATCTAGCATTCTGGGGCCCAGAGGATGGCGGCTCTTCTCACAGCTCCACTATGCAGTGCCACAGTAGAAACTCTGTGACGGGGCTTCCACCCCACATTTCCCTTCTTCACTGCCCTTGTAGAGGGCCTGCCCCTGCAACAAATTTTGCCTGAGCACTCAGGCATGTCCATACATCTGCTGAAATCTAGGCAGAGGTTCCCAAACCCCAATTCTTGATTTCTGTGCACCCACAGGCTTGACACCAAGTGGTAGCTGCCAAGCCTTGGCCCTTCCACTCTCTGAAGCCACAACCTGAGGTCTACAGTTGCCTCTGTCTGCCATGGGTTGCAACTGGTACAAAGGGCACCAAATTCCTAGGATGTACACCACATAAGACCTTGGGCCTTGCCAACAAAATCACATTTTCCTCCTGGGCCTCTGGGGCTGTGAAGGCACGGGCTGTTGTGAAGGTCTATGAAATGGCCTGGAGACCCTTTTATCCCATAATCTTGGGGATTAGCATTTGGCTCCTTGCTACTTATGAAAATTTATGCAGCTGGCTTGAATTTTCCCATAATAAATGGGTTTTCATTTTTATTTTTATTTCTTTTTGAGACAGAGTCTCTTTTTTGTTGCCAGGTTGGAGTGCAATGGTGTAATCTCTGCTCACAACATTTACCTCCCAGGTTCAAGCAATTCTCATGCCTCAGCCCCCCAAGTATCTGGAATTACAGGAGACCACCACTGCACCCAGCTAATTTTGTACTTTTGGTACAGACAAGGTTTCTCCATGTTTTCCAGGTTGATCCTGAACTCCCAAGCTCAGGTGATCTGCCTGCCGTGGCCTCCCAAAGTGCTGGGATGACAGGTGTGAGCCACCACACCTGTCTGGAGATTTCCTTTCTACTGCATTCTCAGGCTGAAAATTTTCTGAACTTTTATACTTTGTTTCCTTTTTAAAACAGAATGCTCCTAACAGGACCCTAGACACGGTTTAAATGCTTTGTTGCTTAGAAATTATTTCCACCATAAATAATCTCACTCGATTTCAAAGTTTCACAGATCTCTAGGGCAGGAGCAAAATGCCACCAGTTTCTCTGCTAAAACATAACAAGAGTTACCTTTGTTCCAGTTCCCAACAAGTTCCTCATCTCTATCTGAGACTGCCTCGGCCTGAACCTTATTGTTCATATCACTGTCAGCATTTTTGTCAAAGCTACTCAACAAGCCTCTAGGAGGTTCTGAACTTTCCCACATTTTTGTGTGTTCTTCTGAGCCCTCCAAATTGTTCCAACCTCCGCCTGTTACCCAATTCCAAAATTACTTTTTTTATTTTAAATTTTTATTGCATTTTAGGTTTGGGGGTACATGTGCAGAACGTGTAAGATAGTTGCATAGGTACACACTTGGCAGTGTGTTTTGCTGCCTTCCTCCCTTTCACCCATACTTGGCATTTCTACCCAGGCTATCCCTCCTCAGCTCCCCCCACTGCTGTCCCTTCCCCATTCCCCCCAATAGACCCCAGTGTGTAGTAGACCCCCTCCCTGTGTCCATGTGTTCTCATTTATCTCACCCGCCTATGAGTGAGAATATGTGGTATTTCTTTTTCTGTTCTTGTGTCAGTTTGCTGAAGATGATGTTCTCCAGATTCATCCATGTCCTTACAAAGGACACAAACTCATCATTTTTGATTGCTGCATAATATGCCATGGTGTATATGTGCCACATTTTTCCAGTCCACTCTATTATCACTGGGCATTTGGGTTGGTTCCAGGTCTTTGCTACTTTAAACAGTGCTGCAATGAATATTCGTGTGCATGTGTCCTTATAGTAGAAGGATTTATAGTCCTTTGGATATATACCCAGTAATGAGATTGCTGGGTCAAATGGAATTTCTATTTCTAGGTCCTTGAGAAATCGCTACACTGTCTTCCACAATGGTTGGACTAACTTACACTCCCACCAACAGTGTAAGAGTGTTTCTATTTCTCCACATTCTCTCCAGCATCTGTTGTCTCCAGATTTCTTAATGATCGCCATTCTAACTGGTGTGAGATGGTATCTCAATGTGGTTTTGATTTGCATCTCTCTAATGACCAGTGATGATGAACATTTTTTCATGTGTTTGTTGGTCTCATGTATGTCTTCTTTTGTAAAGTGTCTGTTCATATCCTTTGCCCATTTTTGAATGGGCTTGTTTGTTTTTTTCCTGTAAATCTGTTTGAGTTCTTTGTAAATTCTGGATATCAGCCCTTTGTCAGATGCGTAAACTGCAAAGATATTTTTCCCATTCTGATGGTTGCCTATTCACTCTAGTGACTTTTTTTTCCCCGTGCAAAAGCTGTGGAGTTTGATTAGGTCCCATTTGTCTATTTTGGCTTTTGTTGCCAATGCATTTGGTGTTTTGTTCATGAAGTCCTTGCCTACTCCTATGTCCTGAATGGTTTTTCCTAGACTTTTTTCTAGGGTTGTTATGGTGTCAGGTCTTATGTTTAAGTCTTTAATCCATCTGGAGTTAATTTTAGTGTAAGGTGTCAGGAAGGGGTCCAGTTTCTGCTTTCTGCACATGGCTAGCCAGTTTTCCCAACGCCATTTATTAAAGAGAGAATCCTTTCCCCATTGCTTGTTTTTGGCAGGTTTATCAAAGATTATATGGTTGTAGATATGTTGTGTTGCCTCCAATGCCTCTGTTCCATTCCATTGGTCTGTATCTCTGTTTTGGTACAAATACCATGCTGATTTGATTACTGTAGCCTTGTAGTATAGTTTTAAGTCTGGTAGTGTGATGCCTCCGGCTGTGTTCTTTTTGCTTAGAATTGACTTGGCTATGCGGGCTCTCTTTTGGTTCCATATGAAGTTCATGGTGGTTTTTTCCAGTTCTGTGAAGAAATTCAATGGTAGTTTGATGGGGATAGCATTGAGTGTGTATATTACTTTGGGCAGTATAGCCATTTTCATGATATTGATTCTTTCTAACCATAAACATGGAATGTTTCTCCATCTGTTTGTGTCCTCTCTTATTTCGTTGAGCAGTGGTTTGTAGTTTTCCTTAAAGAGGTCCCTTACGTTCCTTGTGAGTTGTATTCCTAGGTATTTTATTTTCTTTGTAGCAATTGTGAATGGCAGTTTGTTTTTGATTTGGTTCTCTTTAAGTCTGTTATTGGTGTATAGGAATGCTTGTGATTTTTGCACATTAATTTTATATCCTGAGACTTTGCTGAAATTGCTTATCAGTTTCAGGAGTTTTTGGGCTGAGGTGATGGAATCTTCTAGGTATACTATCATGTCATCTGCAAATAGAAACAATTTGGCTTCCACCTTTGCTATTTGAATACCCTTTATTTATTTTTCTTGCCTGATTGCTCTGGCTAGAACTTCCAGTACTATGTTGAATAGAAGTGGTGAGAGAGGGCATCCTTGTCTCGTGCCAGATTTCAAAGGGAATGCTTCCAGTTTTTGCCCATTCAGTATGATATTGGCTGTTGGTTTGTCGTAAATAGCTTTTATTACTTTGAGATATGTTCCATCAATACCAAGTTTATTGAGGGTTTTTAGCATAAAGGACTGTTGAATTTTATCAAATGCCTTCTCTGCATCAATTGAGATAATCATGTGGTTTTTGTTTTTGCTTCTGTTTATGTGGTGAATTACACTTATAGACTTGCGTATGTTGAACCAGCCTTGCATCCCCAGGATGAATCCTACTTGATCATGATGGATAAGTTTTTTAATGTGCTGTTGCAATCGGTTTGCCAGTATTTTATTGAAGATTTTTGCATCTCTGTTCATCATGGATATTGGCCTGAAGTTTTCTTTTCTTGTTTAGTCTTTGCTGGGTTTTGGTATTAGGATGATGTTGGTCTCATAAAATGATTTGGGAAGGGTTCCCTCTTTTTGAATTATTTGGAATAGTTTCAGAAGGTATGGTACCAGATCCTCTTTGTGTGTCTGGCAGAATTTGGCTGTGAACCCATCTGGACCTGGGCTTTTTTTGTGTGGTAGGCTCTTAATTGCTGCCTCAACTTCAGACCTTGTTATTTGTCTATTCATAGTTTTGGCTTCCTCCTGGTTTAGGTTTGGGAGGACACAGGTGTCCAGGAATTTATCCATTTCTTCCTGGTTTACTAGTTTATGTGCATAGAGTTGTTTGTAGTATTCTCTGATGATGGTTTAAATTTCTGTGGAATCTGTGGTGATTTCCCCTTTATCATTTTTTATTGCATCTATTTGGTTGTTCTCTCTTTTCTTTTTTAATCAGTCTGGCTAGTGGTCTGTCTATTTTGTTGATCTTTTCGAAAAACCAGCTCTTGGATTTATTGATTTGTTGAAGGGTTTTTCATGTCTCTATCTCCTTCAGTTCTGCTCTCATCTTAGTTATTTCTTGTCTTTGGCTAGGTTTTGAGCTCTTTTGATCTTGCTCCTCTAGCTCTTTCAATTTTGATGCTAGGGTGTCAATTTTGGATCTCTCCACTCTTCTTATGTGTGCACTTATTTCTATATATTTTCCTCTACAGACTGCTTTAAATGTGTCCCAGAAATTTTGGTATGTTTTGTCTTTGTTCTCATTGGTTTCAAAGAACTTCTTTATTTCTGCCTTCATTTCATTGTTTATCCAATAGACATTCAAGAGCCAGTTGTTCAGTTTCCATGAAGCTGTGTGATTCTGAGTTATTTTCTGAATTCTGAGTTCTAACTTGATTGCACTATGGTCTGAGAGACTGTTTGTTATGATTTCAGTTGTTTTGCATTTGCTGAGGAGTGCTTTACTTCCAATTATGTGGTGAATTTTGGAGTAGGTGTGATGCGGTGCTGAGTAGAATGTATATTCTGTGGATTTTGGGTGGAGAATTCTCTAAATGTCTATCAGGTTTGCTTGTTCCAAGTCTGAGTTCAAGTACTGGATATCCTTGTTAATTTTCTGTGTGGTTGTTCTGTCTCTTATTGAGAGTGGAGTGTTAAAGTCTCCCACTATTATTGTGTGGGAATCTAAGTCTCTTTGTAATTCATTAAGAACTTGCCTTATATATCTGGGTGCTCCTGCATTGGGTCCATATATATTTAGAATCATTAGCTCTTCTTGTTTTATCAATCCTTTTACCGTTATGTAATGGTCTTCTTTTTCTCTTTTGATCTTTCTTGCTTTAAAGTCTATTTTATCAGAGATGAGAATTGCAACTCCTGCTTTTTTTTTGCTCTTTATTTTCTTGGGAAATCTTCCTCCATCTTTTTACTTTGAGCCTTTTTGTATCCTTCCATGTGATGTGGGTTTCCTGGATACAGCACACCGATGGGTTTTGGTTTTTTATCCAATTTGTCAGTCTGTGTCTTTTAATTGGTGCATTTGGCCCATTTACATTTAGGATTAATATTGTTCTGTGTGAATTTGATACTGCCATTTTGATGCTAGCTGGCTGTTTTGCCCATTGGTTCATGTACATTCTTCATTTTGTAGTTGCTCTTTAGCATTTGGTATGCTTTTAGGATGGCTGGTACTGGTTGTTTCTTTCTATGTGTAGTGCCTCTTTCAGGAGCTCTTGTAAAGGAGGCCTAGTGGTGACAAAGTCTCTGAGTACTTGCTTGCTTGTGAAGGATTTTATTTTTTCTTCACTTATGAAGCTCAGTTAGGCTGGATATAAAATTCTGGGTTGAAAGTTCTTTTCTTTAAGGATGTTGAATATTGGCCCCCACTCTCTTCTGGCTTGTAGAGTCTGCCAGGAGATATGCTGTGAGTCTGATGGGCTTCCCTTTGTGGGTGACCCAACCTTTCTCTCTGGCTGCCCTTATTATTTTCTCCTTCATTTCAACCCTGGTGAATCTGATGATTATGTGCCTTAAGGTTGCTCTTCTTGGAGAGTATCTTTGTGGTGTTCTCTGTATTTCCTGGAGTCCAAAATTACATTTATAATTTTGGGTATCTTTCCAGAATGCTCCACTCTACTGGGACCAATTTACTGCATTAGTTCTTTCTCTTGCTGCTGATAAATAAATACCCAAAACTGGAAACAAAATGAGGTTTAATTAGAGTTACAGTTCCACATGGCTAAAGATGCTGCAGAATCATGGTGGGAGGTGAAATGCACTTCTTACATAATGTTGGCAAGAGAAAAATGAGAAGGAAACAGAAGCAGAAACCCTTGATAAACTTGTCAGATTTCATGAGAATTATTACTATTATGATAACAAGAAAGACTGGCCCCCATGATTAAACCACCTCACTCTGTGTCCCTCTAACAAAACATGGGACTTCTGGGAGATAAAATTCAAGTTGAGATTTGAGTAGGGACACAGGCAAATTATATTAGAAATGTCATTTAGTTTTTTTATGTTTAAAATCTCTTCCCCTGTGAAAAGGGAAAATAAAGCACGTTATCGATTTCTTATAGAAATACATGTAAAACACTCATAATACTCTAGATTAGTACTACAGCATAGTGAGAATATATGTTTTTCTTTTCAGAGCAAAACTTTTATCAGAAGAAAAATAAAGTTTAGTAAAATATGTCTGGACTAGAAAGAATAACAAGTACACAATAGGGTATTTTGATTTCCCCCATAAAGCAGACCTGATGTGTTCATGAAAAGTCTCCTCACTTGCAATGAAATTATCAATTACTTGAAAATAAAAAATTGTCTCCAGTATTATAGCAGTAGAAATGATCTTCTTATCCCAGATGATACTTAAATAGCTGAAATGTTCTTCTTGACATCACAGTTTTCTTTATGAGATGAACCTTATGATGCATAGATTTGATTCTCAAGCACCTCACTATGCTCAACTCCTGGTACTCTCTACAAAAGTTCTTTAGAGAAGGACTGCTTTGGAGTTAATCTATCTTTTCAGTAATATTAGATAGAAAGTTTTTTTTTTATGTTCACAGAGTGGGCCAGAGCATGAGCATTGACACCATCTCCCACTTGAGTATCTCCCATGCCATCACTGTCAGCCCCCAAAACATCAGTTGCGCAGAGCTTAAACTAAATGCTTCCAAATAGACTTGATTCTCCAATATCCTAATTCCGTGCTGAATTCTGAATATGCTTGCAAATATCATTATTCCTATGTATGTTACTTGCAAGTGGGACACCACAAGCAGCACTGTTCTGTAGTAGTTAATTACAGAATTCCACATGTATCACATGCTGTATTTTTATCATTTTTTAATGTTTTGTGTTTGGAACTTATAATCTGGGGCAGAAGCTCCATGACTTTTACTCTGTTCAACACAAGTGGTGGGTCCATCACATTTATAGGTCCAACACCACTCCTAAATACTTACCTGAGTCTGGAGTCACTGAAAGCATCTTTGTCTTGAGGAGCACTTGTGTATCATATCATACTCTCTCCTACATCTTTACAATATATGTGGTTTTGGGGTTTGGGGTGGCATTTTGTTTTTTCTTTTGTTTGAGTTGGAGTTTCACTCTTGCTGCTCAGGCTGGAGTGCAATAGTGTGATCTTGACTCGCCACAACCTCCACCTCCCAGGCTAACCATATAGTTGCTGGTAACAGTGAGTACACAGAAAAACTAATTTTTGTATTTTTAGTGGAGACGGGGTTTTACCATGTTGGTCAGGATTGTCTCGATCTCTTGTCCTTGTGATCTGCCAATCTCAGCTTCCCAAATTGCTGGGATTACAGGCGTGAGCCACCGTGCCCAGCAAGAAAACTCATTTTTAACTAAGGTGTCAAGAACATACACTGGGGAAAAGGCAGTGTCCTCAATAAATTGTGCTGGGAAAAGTAGATATCCATATGCAGAAGAATAAAACTGGATTCTTCTAGCCCAAGCTGGAGTGTGGTGGTGTGAACTCAGCTCACTGCAGCCTCTGCCTGCTGGGTTCAATCAATTCTTCTGCCTCAGCCTCCAGAGTAGCTGAGATTATAGAAGCCCACCAACACACTGTAAAGAAAAAATAAATATTAAATTTGAACTTAATTGAACAGGGACATAAACAATGGTCACCAAGTCCTGGAACAGGTTGTATGAGTCCCATTAGACTTTCATTCAGCTCTACTTCAGAGAAATCTGTATTTCAATCAATTCTTATACATTAGTTACCAAAAAACAACAGACAGCTGCAAGAGCAAGTTGACATTCTTGTGTTCCTTGTGTCCAGTATTGAAGGGCCCTCGAGACTGGGCCTCATGAAAAGCAACTTGTTACAAAGAGAGCTAGGGTCCCAGACTGTGCCAAAGCTTCCTAAGACCTCTCCTTATCTGTGCATGGATGGTTATTTGTCTTTCCCCTTCTCCCATTACGATATCAACTTGGTTATTATATTATTTGCTTATTACATTATTTTCTTGTTATATCTGTATTGTCATATACTTGAGATAAAGGCTGTTGACCCTTAAAAGCCTCTGTGTTTTTTCTTCCCCCATCATGACTTTCCCACACAGAACATTTTTGGCACCACAAGCAGAATCTGAAAGTGAAATCATGTCATTTGTCAGCTGCAGGACTGGACTGGGAGCTCAGAAAATTTTCATATCCTGGGAGGAAAACTCCTCCAGTTCCTGCCCCCCACTGTGGCCATTGAGTGGTCCAAGGGAACTGGCCTTTGAGAAATTTGGGAATCTAAATTAGTGCATTTTGAACCATTGGCTGTGCATGATGCACTGCAGGGAATCCTCACTGGTAAAGGGAATGCTGAGGGAATTTCCCACCATGGATGATACTTGCTTCCTGCTTATAAGTTAATGTGTCAAGATAAGGATTTGTTGCTACAAGAGAAATGATATCTGGAAATGAAGAATGCTAATCTGACTTTGAGAATGGCCCTGGCACAGTGCCAGGCCTATGTCTTGACTGATCAGGCTCAAAGCCATCAGCCTATGGCTGAAAAAAAAAATGTGTCCAAGTGGCCTGGTCATGGTGAAACTGAAAATCTACCAGCAGGGGTTTGGAGCAGGTAAAAACTCAGCTTTTTTCTCAAGGTTGAATAACTAACCCTAGTAAAATTCAAGGACCTGCATGAACAGTAAAATTCCTCTGCTTCCTATGGAATGTAGGGAAATCGTCCATTTTACCAAAGGCTAAGGCCAAAATACAAAATTTGCAACACATACCGCTAAAAAACAGGCCCAGGAATTTACTGACTTGTGCAGATTCTGAAGACATCATATTTCCCACTTGGGTAACATCTTACAACCTCTGCACGTGATCACTAGAAAATGCTATGGCTTTCACTGGGGACAGAAAGAGAGCATGGTTTTTGAACAAGCTTAATAAGCAGTGCAGCTGACACTGGATCTATGGTGCATAGGAGGTGGGCCAGTAGAACTGCAAGTGGCTGTCCTTGACCAACATGCTAATTGGAACCTCTGTCAGAAACAAGATGAAAAGGTGTCTCTGAGGTTATGGAGCTGGAAGCTGCCAGATGCCTGAAAAGCTTATATCCCTTTTGAAAACAATTGTTAGCTTGCTGATGGACTTTGCAAGAAAGGGAGCACCCCTGCTTCAACCATGATGCCCTTGTAAGGCCTGATATTCCTGTTATGACTTGGGTCATGAATTCCCCCAAAACTCAGTGAATAGGGTATGAAAAATAAAGTAGCAGCCAGGTGCATGGGCTCACATCTGTAATCCTAGCACTTTGGAGGCCGAAGTGGGTGGATCACCTGAAGTCAGGAGTTCAAGACCAGCCTGGCCATCACGGTGAAACCCAATCTTGAAAAAAAAGAAAGAAAGAAAGTAGCATCATAAAATTGAAATGGTACCTAAAAGACAGGGCTAAGCCAGGACCAAAGGAGGTATTATTTTTACATGAGGATGCACAAAACTTGCCAGCTCAGAAAACCACTGAGCAAGTCCTGCAGAGAGGGAAGAAAACCTCCTCCTCCCAATGGGGCAAGTACTCTAAAGAACTAAGTCCACAGGATCAGAAACTTGCTTGGTTTACTGATGGATTCACCAAACACATTGGTGGCACTTGATGCTGGAAGGCCATGGCTTGTAATCCTGTTAAAAAGAAAATTGGCATTTCTGATGAAGGAAGGGGTGGGAGCAGCCAGCTGGCTAAACTAGTAGCGGTCCTCTGATCCATTCAGGAGGAGTCCAGAGGGATGCATCAGTTGTATAGTAACACTTGGTCAGTAGCAAGTGGTCTACCTGGATGCCCCAATGGCAATTAAACAAATTTATTTTATTAATAATGGGTTTGAGGGAAACAATACTGGAAAGATTTGTGAATCCTAGTGCACTCTACCATTAACACTGTTTTTCTTGTTGATGTTCACGCATCTCTGCTTTATCTTGACAGAGTAATCAGCAGGCAGATCAACAGGCCAAAATTCCCACCATAACTGCAAACTTGAATGCAGATGAATGGATTGCAACACACTCAAGCCTTCCAATGAGAGGCATTATAATGTATGGTGATATAATTGATAGTGATTACCGAGGAGAGTTAAAGGTCATTTTATAAAATACCACTCCAGATTCTTTGCTATAAAATGGCAGATGCGAGTAGCTCAATTGTTAGTGATACTGTTGTGGATCATCAGGAGACAGGAAAGACCAATGGGTGGAACAGGAGGATTCTATTTAAGGTGTGCAGAGGCTAAGTGGAGTCACATCCAAAAACTGAGCATCAGACAAAGAGAGCAAATGCCTTTTATGTATCTAGGGACATGAAAACACAAAGCCAGAAGCAAGCTTATAGAAGATAAAACAAAAGCTATTAATCAAGGCAGTGGCAGGCTTACATATGACTCTTAGCATGCAAGCCAGGTGGCCCTTATCTCAGCTCAGGTTGGTTCGGCAGAGCCTCATATAGATTTACTGAATGACTTTTTCCTTGGTGCCTTGGTGTCTGTAGTTTCGGTCTTCTTAGGCATTTCTCATGGCTTTCACTGTGTCACTTAGATACAAAATTGACTTACACAGGACAGAGATACCTATAAATTCCTAAGTTTACTTACACTATAGGGGTAAGGTACAAGGAAAATTTATGCTTCCCTCCTTATGTTGAGAGAGTGCAGGAAGTGTTTTCAAAGTACATTCCTCTCAACTCTGGCTTTTCAGACAATGTTATAAAGAATTTTTCTGGGCCTGGTCTTCACCTGTTGACTGCCATCAGCCTAATACAGAGAACTTGTTTCTCTCTTTGATTTTAACTTTCTTTCCTTCCTTAATTTCCCACCTCAGAACCTTGTCAAAAACCCCTGAGGAAATCTCTGCCACAACAGAGGCTGCATACAGAACTGGGATATTCAGATCCACTGGTACAGGTAGCTTACATCCTGGATCCAAAATATGGTACAGCAGTCATCAGATTCCACCCCTGAGGCTAGTGACCTGGTAGCTATGGGAGCAGAAAATGAAGGCACAGTACAATTTTCTAAAGATTAAAAACAATATTGGGGGAAGGTGCAAGAGCCAGTGCTAGAGGGAAAAAGAGGGAGGGGGTGGGGAAGAGGGAATCTTATATTACATGACAGGGGTGGCATGGCCTGGAGTGTCAGTGTGGAGGAGACTGAGTATTCTGCCTTGTAAATACTGTTACTTTTATATACTGTAAATGATGACATCAGTGGGCACTAACTGAACCCAGGCAAACTGGAAACAACCTCAAAACCAAAACCAGCCACAGCACAAGCAGCAGCCACTGCAGAACAAATTCGACTTGCACAGATGATTTTGGATCATAATAATGCTGACTTTGAGGAAAAGGTGAAGCAATTGATGGATATTATGGGCAAGAACCAGTATGAATGAGTAATTGCTTTACATGACTGCAGTGGAGATGTCAACAGAGCCATCAATGTTCTCCTGGAAGGAAACCCAGACAGGAATTCCTGGGAGATGGTCGGGAAGAAGAAGGGAGTCTCAGGCCAGAAGGATGGTGGCCAGATGGAATACAATGAGGAAGGCAAAGAAAATCGAGACTGGGAAAGAGACTATAGTCGGCGACATGGTGGGCCACCAAGACGGGGGAGACGTGCCAGCCATGGATGAGAGTGTATGCATGGGGCTTTATCAAAACCAGCTGTGGTTCAAGCTCAGGAAAATGGCACCAAGAGTGGAGGGCCTTCTGGAAGAGGAATGGAAAGAGGAAGAAGGTGCCATGGCCGAGGCAGAGGTGGCTCTGGTAGGTGAGGAGGAAGGTTTTCTGCTCAAGGAATGGGAACTTTTAACCCAGCTGATTACGCAGAGCCAGCCAATACTGATGATAACTATGGCAATAGTAGTGGCAATACATGGAACAACACTGGCCACTTTGAACCAGATGATGGGATGAGACTTGATTTCATTGGGGTTGAGGGGTCAAATTATCCCCGAAAATTTAAGACTGCTCCTAGTGCATGGAGGACTGCAACAGAGGGATGGGGGACTGAAGATTGGAATGAAGATCTTTCTGAGACCAAGATCTTCACTGCCTCTAATGGGTCTTCAGTGCCTCTGCCTGCAGAGAATGTGACAATCACTGCTAGTCAGAGAATTGACCTTGCTGTTCTGCTGGGGAAGACACCATCTACAATGGAGAATGATTCATCTAATCTGGATCTTTCTCAGTCTCCTTCTCTGGCCCAGCCTCTGGTGTTCAGCAATTCAAAGCAGACTCCATATCACAGCCAGCTTCAGGGAACACATTTTCTTATCACAGTATGGTGAGCATGTTGGGGAAAGTATTTGGTGATGTTGGTGAAGCTAAAGGTGGCAGTACTACGGGCTCCCAGTTCTTAGAGCAATTCAAGACTGCTCAATCCCTGGCTCAGTTGGCAGCTCAGCATTCTCAGACTGAAAGCACCACCACCTCCTCTTGGGACATGGGCTCAATGACACAATCCCCATCATTGGTGCAGTATAATTTGAAGAACCCGAATGATTCAACAGTGCACAGCCCCTTTACAAAGTGCCAGGCTTTTACCCCATCTTCAACCATGATGGAGGTGTTCCTTCAGGAGAAGTCACCTGCAGTGCCTACCTCCACAGCTCCACCTCCACCTCCGTCTTCTCCTCTGCCAAGCAAATCCACATCGGCTCCATAAATGTCACCTGGATATTCAGACAACCAGTCCTCTAGCCCTCAGCCAGCTCAGCAAAAACTGAAACAGCAGAAGAAAATAAGCCTCCTCGACTTCTTTGATTCCTGCTCTGGCTGCGGAGATGCCTGGCTCAGCAGATATCTCAGGGCTAAACCTGCAGTTTGGGGCATTGCAGTTTGGGTCAGAGCCTGTCCTTTCTGATTATGAGTCCACCCCCACCATGATCACCTCTTCAAGCCAGTCTCCAAATATTCTGTATACCAGCACAGCCAGCGAATCTTCGTCTACATTTTGATCTAACCAGAGTCAGGAGTTGTTATCAGAGTGGCTCAATTCAGTCAACAACCTACACCTCCCAAAATAATGCTCAGGGCCCTCTTTATGAACAGAGATCTACACAGACTTGGCAGTACCCCAGCTCCATCTCTTCATCACCCCAAAAGAACCTGACTCAAGCAAAGAATGGCTTCAGTTCTGTGCAGGTTATGCAGTTACAGACAACACAATCTGTTGAAGGTGCTACAGGCTCTACAGTGAAATCTGATTCACCCTCCACTTCTAGCATCCCCCCTCAATGAAACAGTATCTGCAGCTTCCTTACTGACAACAACCAATCAGCACTCATCCTCCTTGGGTGGCTTGAGCCACAGTGAGGAGATTCAAAATACTAACACCACACAACACAGCAGCACATTATCTACGCAGCAGAATACCCTTTTGTCATCAACATCTTCTGGGCACACTTCAACATCTACTCTTTTGCACACAAGCATGGAGAATGATGCGATTCTCCATTCTTCCTCCAGCACTTTTTCCACCACATCCAGCACAGTGTCTGCACCTCCCCCAGCGGTCAGTGTCTCCTCCAGTCTCAATAGTGGCAGTAGTCTGGGTCTCAGTCTAGGCAGAAACTCCACTGTCACAGCCTTGACTTGAAGCTCAGTTACTATGACTTCAGGAAAATCTCTCAGCCTCTCTCCTGGGGTCTCACCATTGTTGCCTAATCCATATATTATGGTTCCAGGGCTGTTACATGGCTATCCACCACAAGTATATAGTTATGATGACTTGCAGATGCTTCAAACAAGATTTCCATTGGATTACTACAGCATCCTATTTCCACACCCACTACTCTGCTGACTGGGGGGGATGATAGCCTGGCCAGCAACCCTTATTCTGGTGACCTCACAAAGTTCGGCCTTGGGGATGCCTCCTCCCCAGCCCCGGCCACAATCTTGGCCCAATGCCAACAGAACCAGATGCAGACTCACCACACCACACAGCAGACATTCCTGAACCTGGTGCTGCCTCCTGGCTACAGTTACACCAGCCTGACATACTATACAGGGGTCCCAGGCCTCCCCAGCACCTTCCAGTATGGGCCTGCTGTGTTCCCTGTGGCTCCTGTCTCTTCCAAGCAGCATGGTGTGAATGTCAGTGTGAATACATCTGCCACCCCTTTTCAATAGCCGAGTGAATATGGGTCTCATGGATACAACACTGGTGTTTCTGTCACCTCCAGTAACATGGGCATGCCAGATATCTCAGGTGCTGTGTACTCCAAAACCCAGCAGTCCTTTGAGAAACAAATTTTTCATTCCGATACTCCTGCTGCTTCCTTCAACTTGCCTTCAGCCCTAGGAAGTGGGGGCCCCATCAATCCGCTACAGCTGCTGCCTACCCACCTGCCTCCTTTATGCACATTCTGACCCCCCATCAGCAGCCACACTCTCAGATCCTTCACCATCACCTGCAGCAGGATGGCCAGATGGATAGCGGCCAGGTAGCCAGACCAGCTACATCCTGCAGAAGCCCCAGACCAACAAGTCTGCCTACAACAGCTACAGCTGGGGGGCAAACTGAGGCCCTGACCCTCTTTTTCCAGTCCCATTTTCTGAGAGGGCTTCTCAGCCTGGAAACAGCATCAAAGAGAAAGGAAGGGGGGTTTCTGCTGCCCCCCAACCCCCAGAGGCCCACCCCATGCCTCAGCTTCATGTCTGTCCCATTCCTATACCATCCCCCACTTTTGGATGTATTATAGGATTTGTATTTTGTCCTATTTTCTCCCCTTCCTTTTCTTCACCCCTCTTGCATTCAAGATTATGAAACTTTGCTGTGGGCCCTGTGCTTCCTTTTCTTCCTCCTGTTCACCCTGGTGGTGTACAGATGAGGTAAGCAGGTGGGACCCCCAAATATATATCAGCCCAACAGCCCTAAGTCTCCTTTATTATTAGGACAACCACAACAGCAAAAAATGGCATCATGAATATGAACAGCATTGTCAGATGAATTAGTTGAAGTGCTTTTTTTTTGTATTGTGTCCTCAAATTTAATGGATTAATGTGTCTTGTACATATAAAAAGAAAACCTCTACCTTCAAAAAAAAAAAAACAATATTATGTTTCCCTCCATTTCTGTTATTACAGAGAATAACCTGTCTGCTAATGGTCAACACCTGTTTTTGTGTGAGTCCAAGAGTAAATTTACAAACTGAGTATCCACCACTGCAACAGAAGCAATTGCCATCAATGTTTTTTTATGTGTGGAGTTTCCAGAGGGCAACGGGAATTGGCTACCTTCGAGAATCGTCCCTTTGTCTTACTGCATACTGAGTGTTATGTGTATATCCCTGACAATTTTCACAATATTGATCCTTTTGCAAAGCCATGGTGGGTGTGATTTTTCATTAATCTTTTAATTCTCCTGTGCTTACTCTGTATCTGTAATCTATATCAACTATGCATTCCCCATGTATCTGTAAAGGTATTTTTCTACAGTCGAGTATCAAATTGAGGCCAAATGTGGAAGAAAAGTAAAATATTAAATTTGAACTCAATTAAACATGAACACAATGCTCACCAGTCCCAGAACAGGTTGTGTGAGCTTCTTGAGGTATTCATTTAGCACTATTTTGGGGAAATCTCTATTTCAATCTGTTTCTATTTGTTAGCTGTTGTAAAACAACAGACAATCAAGAAAACAAGTTGACTTTTCTGTGTTTTTTGAGCTCAGTAGTAAAGGGCTCTCATTAGTGGGCCTCATGCCAAACAGCTTGTTACAAAAAGAGCTAGAGTCTCAGACGGCACTAGAGCTTCATGAGACCTCTCCTCATCTGTGCACCGGTGGCTGTCTGATTCTGGAGCCCAGGCTGTTGCTTCTCAATCTGGTGATGCTTCCTCCATAGTCTGGTGAGTGTGTGTGTGTATATATATATTATATATATATTTCCTCCTCTCCATCTCTTATCAGTTTACTTATATAATTTACTTATTCTATCTGTATTGCCATATACTTGCAATAAAGGCTGTTTACCCTTAAAAGTATTGCATATGCCTTTTTTTCTCCATCATATATCTCCCACACAGAACACATGCCTAGCTAATGTTTGTATTTTTAGTAGAGATTGGGTTACACTATGTTGGCCAGTCTGGTCTTGAACTCCTGGCCTCAGGTCATCTGCTAACCTCGGCATCCCAAAGTGCTGGTATTACAGATGTGAGACACCACATCCAGCCATGAGGAGGCATTTCTTTAAAGAAAACATATAAATGGCAAACAGGCATATAACCATTGCTAAACATCATTGAACATCAGATAAATGCAAATCAGAACTACAATAAGATATTATCTCATGTCGGTTAAACTGTTTTATCTCCAAAAGAGAGAGAATAACAAATGCTGATGAGGATGTGGAGAAAACATTTGTGCAGTCTTGGTGGGAATGTAAATTAGTACAACCACTATAAAAAAAGTTTGAGGATTCCTCAAAAAACTTAAAATTGAGCTACCACACCTACCATATAACCCAGCAATCCCAGGGCTGTGTATATACTGAAGAGAAAGAAAATCAGTTTGTTTCTGTACTGCTTACAATAGCTAACATTTGAAAGCAAACTGTCGACAAATGAATGAATGTATTTTTTAAAAAGTAGTACATATATACAATTAAGTAGTATTAAGTCATCAAAATGAGATTTTGTCTTTTGCAACAATATGAACAACAGTATGTTAAGTGAAATAAGCCAGGCACAGAAAGACAAACATCGCACGTTCTCACTAATCTGTGGGATTTAAAAATTGAAACAATTGAACTCGTGGACATAGAGAGCAGAAACATAGTTTTCAGAGACTAAGAAAAATAGAGGGGCTGTGAGATAGGTGGGGATGTTTAATGGGCACAATAAATAAGACCTACTATTTGATAGCAAAACAAGATGATTATAGTCAATAATAATGTAATTGTACATTTTAAACAAGCTAAGAGAGAATAGTCAGAATTTAAAACAAAGAATAAATGTTTGAGTGTGTGGGTATCCCTTTCTATGTGATGTAATTATTATGCATTTCATGTCTATATCAAAACATCTCATGTACCCAATAAATATATAAACCAATCATGTACCCCAAAAAATTACAAAATAAATAAAATAAAAATAATTGAAAAATAAAATATCACAGAATTAACTAGACTCAGAAATATGAGGATTGTAATAAAATGAAAATGTCTCTGTAATAACCATGAAGTGAGAAGAAAGTCATATTTTCCTCCCTTTTTTTTCTAATCTATATTTTTTCTACTTTCAAGTTGTTGAACTTCCTTCTTTTCATTGCTAGTTATACTTTAATGTGATTAGTCTGTGATATTTCTTTCTATATTTTTCAGTTTTTTAAATAATTTATCTCTTACTTTTTGATTTTATATTTAGGCCCCTTATGTTTTTGAGAAAAGCCTATTCAGATTTTTGCCTATTTTTAAATTAGATTATTTAGTTATTTTCTGTTTAGTTTTTTGTTTCTGTTTATCAATCATTTGTCAGCTGTGTAGTTTACAAATATTTTCTCTCATTTCTTTTTCTTTTTCTTTTTTCTTTTGAGACAGAGTCTCTCTCTGTTGCCCAGGCTGGAGTGCGTTGACAAGATCTCAGCTCACTGCAAACTCTGCCTCCCAGTTTTAAGAGATTCTCACTCCTCAGACTGTCTTGTAGCTTGGATTAAAGGAACTCACCACTGCACTTAGCTAATTTTTGTATTTTTAGTAGAGACGGGGTTTCACCATGTTGCCAGACTGGTCTCGAAATCCTGACCTAAGGTGATTGACTTGCCTCAGCCTTCCCATGTGCTGGGATTACAGGCATGAGTAACCGTGCCCTGCCAATATGATGTTATTTATACAATGAAATATCATCAGCCATAAAAATAAATGCAGTACTGATATGTGCTGCAACATGGTTAATAAATAAAGACATATGCTCAATGAGAAAAGTGAAAGATAAAAGGTCATATATTATATTATTTTATTTCTATTACATTACTAGAATAAACAGCTAAAGATATAGAGTGGATAAGTGGTTACCAGGGAAGTTGGATGGGAGAATGAGAAACCACTGCTTAATGGGTATGGCTTTATTTTTGGTAAAAGTGTGATAAAGCTATTTTGGAATTTGACAGTGATGACCGTTGTGTAGCATTGTAAATTACCTGAAAAACACTGAATTTTACATTTAACATTGGTTCGTATATTGAACTATATGTTATGTAAATTTTAGCTGACTTAAGCAATTTAACAAACAAAGAAAATATGCTATGAAACCGGAGGGCAAATGAGGGAGCCCTACAGGCTCCAGGACAATGTGAGGGGCCCCAGAAGCCTCCCATGCTTCCCTGTTTGCCTCCACTGTTCTGAGGTATCCAGTTAACTCCCAAGGCCTCCTCAACCCAGCCTAAAAAATGACTCTAGCTCCACTTTCCAAAAAGAACCCCAAAGTTCTGACAGGGATGACTTTTTCCTTGGACCTCAGAGCAGTGGTCTGAGGCTCTGCCACATTCTACATTAGTTTGCGTGCTCTATCCCACAAGTTTCCAGGCCACTTTCCGCTGTGAAATACCTTCAGAGGATGCAGAGAACTTTCCAGGGGTCTGAGAGTACAGTGGATAATTAACAGGCAGCAAGATTAACTCAGTTGTTTTTTGTTTTTTTGTTTTCCTGATGCAAAAATCTTCAATAAAATACTGGCAAACTGAATCCAACAGCACATCAAAAAGTTTATCCATCACAGTCAAGTCAGCTTCATCCCTGGATGCAACTGTGGTTCAACATATGCAAATGTATAAATGTAATCCACCACTTGTTTAAGCCTTTGAAATTTAGTGGTCAACCAAATTACTTGTGTAAATTTATAGAGAAAAATTTTGAGGGTTTCACTACTGTATTTCTCTTCATGTTGGGTGTGGGGAGATTTTTCCTAATTTTAATAATGTGAATCAGTGAATTCAGAAACAAAAGTTTTACCCTCTGAAAGCTTTCCTGGGGTTGGCTAGAGCCCAGGAAAATCCATGGGAGCCTTGAGGCTCCCTAGCCGTCAGCCTGTTTTCTTTTCCCCTCCACATTTTATGTGTCCTGAGCATGTTACCAGGAAATGGGGTGGCCCGACCTCATGGCAAATGTGCCCCCATCCTTTATCTTTTTTCTTCTTGTCACTCCACCAGTGTTAACTCCTCCTATGACCTTTAACCTGAGAAGTCTGTGTGTGTGTGTGTGTATGCACACACATGCATGCACACAAACCTGTGCAAGTCTAATGGTACAGACATGAGTTTGCTTCATATAATGAGAAAATTGGCAAAAATGCCCAGATCTCAGGGACTCATTCCCAAAGCCAACCCCATGACAGTGTTAAACCCTGGACTAGGAGGTCAGAATGCTCTTTCATCCTCTGGACTCTGCCCACTTTATGTTCTCTGGGCCAGTCTCTGCTTCTCTTAGGCCTTCAGTTTTCCAGTTATCCAATGAGATGTTGGATGTTAAAGTGCTTAAGCCATAGCTCAGCATGCACATGGTCCAAGCTTCCTACTAACTAGGTTAGGTGTAGCAAGGCTGTGGTCAGGGTGTGCCCAGATCTTCCTCACTTGGGCAGAAATAGATGGGTTTAGCACTGGGCAGACAAACATTCTGTTCAAGAAGTGTCACATACACAGGATCTTTCAAGGCCCAGTGTGTGCATGTGAGTCCCACTTCCATCCCCCAACAGCTTCCCATGGGGCATACCAATATGTCCCCTGTCCTCTGCATCTGGAAAGTGTTGACATTCTCACTCAACACATGGACTGACAGGACCTTTGTGGTGGAGTAGTTCTACAAAGAGAATTTGAGATGCTATTAACTGTACAAGGGACTATGGATGTGGGTCATGTAAAAACACTAGAACTTTAGAATTAAATCTGTCTCCCTGCTGCCTCCACCACTTTGCAGATACGAAATGTCTTAGGAAAGAGATGTGTCTTATCCAAGATTACACAGGGATTTCATGGCAAAGCTAGAACTTTGATTAGGATTACATTTGCCTACCTATAGAAGAAAACCCTACATGATAGAAGTGCAGACAATGGAGGAAATCCTTTCTTTCTCATAAATAAAAATGTTAGAGCTGTGCAGTCTGACTCTGAACTGTGCACCAAGGCAGTCAAAAACAAGGTACCTTTTTGCTAAAATTCTTTCTTTAACTTTTAAGTTCAGGTGTACACATGCAGGATGTGCATGTTTGTTACATATGCAACCATGTGTCATGAATGTGGTTGTTCAGATTGCTTTATCACCCAGGTATTAAGCCTACTATTCATTAGTTATATTTTCTGCTTCTCTCCCTCCTCTCACCCTCCACCTCCTTATAGATCCCAGTTTGTGTTGTTCCCTTGCATGTGTCTGTGTGTTCTCATAATCTAGCTCCCACTTATAAGTGAGAGCATGTGGCACTTGGTTTTCTGTTCCTGTGTTAGCTTTCTAAAAATAATGGCCTCCAGCTCCATCCATGTCACTACAAGAGACATGATCTTGTTATTTTCTGTGGCTGCACAGTACTCCATGGTGTTGATGTGCCACATTTTCCTCATCCAGTCTATTATTGATGAACATGTGGGTTAATTTGATGTCTTTGCTATTGTGAATAGGGCTGCAATGAACTTGTGCATACATATGTCTTTATGATAGAATGACATATTAATTTTGGGTATATACTCAGTAATAAAATTTCTGGGTGAAATGGTATTCTTATTTTTAGGTCTTTGAGGAATCATCACATTGTCTTCCACAATGATTGAACTCTACCAACAGGGTAAAAACATTCCTTTTTCTCCATAATTTCTCAGCATTTGTACTTTTTAATAACCATTTTGACTGGGATAAAATGGTATCCCATTTTGATTTGGATTTGCATTTCTCTAATGATCAGTAATGTTGAACTATTTTTTCATACACTTGTTGGCTGCATGTATGTCTTCTTTGAGAAGTGTTTCTTCATGTCCTTTGCTCAATTTCTAATGAGATATTTTTGTGAATTTATGTTCCATATAGATGCTGGAAATTAGATCTTTGTCAGATGCACAGTTTAAAAAACTTTTATCTCGTTCTGTACATTGCCTGCTTCTTCTGTTGATGGTTTCCTTTGCTGTGCAGAAGCTCCTCAGTTTAATTAGATCTCATCTGTCAATGTTTTCTTTGTTCTAATTGCTTTTGGCATCTTCATCATAGAAAATTGCCCGGGCCTATTTCCTGAATGGTATTGTCTAGGTTGTCTTCCAAAGCTTTTATGGTTTTGGATTTGACATTTAAACTCTTCTGAGTTAATGTTCGTATATAATGTAAGAAAAAATTTTGCTTTCTTTACATTTTATTTTAAGTTCTGAAGTTCAAGTGCAGAGCGTGTATATTGTTTACATAGGCATGTGTGCCATTGTGGTTTGCTGCACCTATCAACTGGCATCCAGTCTTTAAGCCGTGCATCAGCTATTTATCCCAATGCACTTCTCCCCTTGCCCCTCACTCCTCGAATAGCCACAGTGTGTGTTGTTTCCCTCCCAGCATCCAAGTGTTCTTATTGTTCAACTCCCACTTATGAGTGAGGATATGCAGTGTTTAGTTTTCTGTTCCTGTGTTAGTTGACTGAGGATGATGGAGGAAGGGGTTTACTTTCAATATTTTGCATGTGGCTTGTAGTTATACCAGCAACATTTATTGACTAGGTCTGGAGTCCTTTTTCCATTGCTTGTTTTTGTCAGGTTTGTCGAAGAGCAGATATCTGTAGGCGTGCAGCCTTATTTCTGGGTTCTCTATTCCATGTCATTGGTCTGTGTGTCTGTTCTTGGACCAGCACCATGTTGTTTTGGTTACAGTAGCTGTAGCACAGTTTGAAGTTGAGTAGGATGATGCCTCCAGCTTTGTGCTTTTTGCTTGTGTTGTCTTAACGTTCAGGACTATTTTGGCTCCATAAACGTTTTAAAATAGAATTGTCTAGTTCTGTGAAAAATTTCAGTGGCACTTTAATGGAAATAGTATCAACTCTATGAATTTCTTTGGAAAGTGTGGCTTTTTAAAAAACAGTAATTCTTCCTAACAATAAACATGTAATGTTTTTACAATCTCTCATGTCATCTCTGATTTCCTTGGATAGTGGTTTATAGTTCTCCTTGTGGGGAGACCTTTCACTTCCCCTGTTAGATACATTCCTTGGTATTTGATTCTTTTTGTGGCAATTGTGAATGAGAGTTCATTCATAATTTTGCTCTTGGCTTAACGGTTTTCGGTGTGTAAAAATGTTAGGCCTAGTGATTTTTGCATGTTAATTTTGTATCTTGAGACTTTGACAAAAATGTTTTCAGCTTAGGAAGCTTTGGCACTGAGCCAATATGGGTTTTCTAGATATAAAATTACATCATCTGCTATCAGCTGCAGTTGAACTTCCTCTCTTCTGATTTGAATGTCTTTTCTTTCTTCCTCTTACCTGATTGTTCTGGCCAGTACTTCCAATATTGGCCTAAATAGGAGTGGTGAGAGAGAGCATCCTTGTCTTACATTGGTTTTAGAGAAAAATCATTTCAACTGTTGCCTTCTCAGCATGATGTTGTCTGATACTTTGTCATATATAATTCTTATTATTTAGAGGGATGTTTTTTCAATGCCTAGTCTATTGAGAGTTTTTAACCTGAATGCATATTGAATTATGTTGAAAGATTTTTCGGCATCTATTCACACAAGTCATGTGGTTTTTATCTTTAGTTCTGTTTATGTGATGAATCACATATTGATTTGTGTATGTTAAATTAACCTTGCATCCCATGGATGAATAATCATTTTTAGGTGCTGCTGGATTAAGTTTGCCACTATTTTGTTAAAAACGTTTGCATCAATGTTCATCAAGAATGTTGGCCTGAGCCAGGTGTGGTGACTATGCCTGCAATCCCAGCACTTTGGGAGGCCGAGGCAGGTGGATCATGAGGTCAAGAGATCGAGACCATCCTCGTCAACATGGTGAAACCCCGTCTCTACTAAAAATACAAAAAATTAGCTGGGCACGGTGGCGTGTGCCTGTAATCCCAGCTACTCAGGAGGCTGAGGCAGGAGAATTGCCTGAACCAGGAGGCAGAGGTTGCGGTGACCCAAGATCACACCATTGCACTCCAGCCTGGGTAACAAGAGTGAAATTCCATCTCAAAAAAAAAAATATTGGCCTAAAGTTTTCTTTATCTCTTGTGTCTCTGCAAGGTTTTCATACCAGGATGATGTGGTCTTATAAAAAGCATTAGGGAGAATATCCTCTGTTTTAATTTTTTGAAATAGTTTTAGTAGGAATTGTACCCAGTTATTCTTTGTAAATCTAGTAGTATTCAGCTGTTAATCTTTGGTTCTGAGCTTTTGTGATTGTTAGGTTATATGTTACTCCCTCAATTTCAGAGCCTGTTATTTGTGTTTTCACGGATTCAATGTATTCATGGTTTAGTCTTGGAGGGTGTATATATCCAGAAATTTACCCATTTCAACTAGATTTTTTAGCTTACGGGCATAGATTTGTCTATAGTATTTTCTGATGGTTGTTTTTATTTCTGTGAATTCAGTGGTCACCCTTACTATTTCTGATTGTGTTTATTTAAATTTTTTATCTTTTCTTCCTTATTAGTCTATCTGGTTGTCTGTCTATATAATTAGTTTCTAAGAAAAACAAGCTTCTGAATTTGTTGATCTTTTGAATTATTTGTTATATTTCTATATCCTTCAGTTCAGCTCTGATTTTAGTTAATTCTTGTCTTCTACTAGCTGTAGATTTTTGTTGCTCTTATTTCTGTAGTTATTTCAGCTGTAATGTTTCTGGCTTTTGAATGTGGGCATTTAGTGCTATAAATTTTTCTCTTAACACTGCTTTAGCTGTGTCCTAGAGACTCTGGTATGTTTTCTCTGTGTTTTCACTGGTTTCAAAGAATTTCTTAATACTTGCATTAATTTCATTATTAACCTAACAGTCATTAAGGAGCAGGTTATACAATTTCTGCTTAATTTTATGGTTTTTAGTAAATTTCTTTATTTTCTGCTCTAATTTGTGCTGTGGTCTGAGACACTGTTTATTATGATTTTAGTTCTGAGGAATGTTTCACTTCAGACTATGTGACAGATTTCAGAAATAGTGCCATGTGGTGATGAGAAGAATGTACATTCTGCTGTTTTGGGGTGGAGAGTTCTATAAATATTCATCACATCCATTTGATCCAGAGCTAGGTTCAGATCCTGAATATCTTTGTTAATTTTCTGTCTCAATAATCTGTCTAATATTGTCAGTGTGGTGTTAAAGTCTGCCACTATTATTGTGTAGGGGTGGGCTAGGTCTCTTTAAAGATCTCTAGAAATGTATTACATGAACCTGGGTACTCTTGTGTTGGGGGCACATATATTTCAAATAATTAGTTCTTGTTGAATTGAATCCTTTGCCATTATATAATGACTCTCTTTGTCTTTATTAGTTTGTTTGCTTGTTTGTTTTGTTTCTTCCTGTGTTTGTTTAAATTCTATTTTGGGGGCTGGATGCAGTGGCTCATGCCTGTAATCCCAGCACCTTGGGAGGCTGAGGCAGGTAGATCACGAGGTCAAAAAAATTGAGACCATCCTGGTCAACATGGTGAAACCCCATCTCTACTAAAAATACAAAAAATTAGCTGGGCATGGTGGTGCATGCCTATAATCCCAGCTACTCAGGAGGCTGAGGCAGGAGAATTGCCTGAACCCAGGGAGCAGAGGTTGTGGTGAGCCAAGATTGTGCCATTGCACTCCAGCCTGGGTAACAAGAGTAAAACTCCATCTCCAAAAAAAAAAATCTATTTTGTTGGAAACAAGGATTGCAACCCTTGCTTTTTCTGTTTTTTATTTGCCTGGTAAAGTTTTCTCCATCCCTCTATTTTGAGCCTATATGTGTCACTTCATGTGAGACGTGTGTCTTGAAGACAGCATACCAATGGGTCTTGGTTCTTTATCCACTCTGTTTGCTTTAACTGTGGCATTTAGCCCACTTCCATTATTGTTATATGTAGATTTGATTTTGTTATCTTGATGCTAGCTGGTTACTTTGCAAACTTGTTCATGTTGCTAATTGATAGTGTCAATGGTCCATGTACTTCAGTGTGTTTTTGTAGTGGCTGGTAATAAGTTTTCATATCAACTTTGGAGAATCTGATGATTATATGTCTTTGATATGATCTTTTCATGGAGTATATTACTAGAGTTCTCCGCATTTTCTGGATGTTAATGTTGGCCTGTATAGCAAGGTTAGAAACGTTCTCATGGATTATATACTGAAATAATTTTTCCAAATTGGTTTTGTTCTCCCCAGCTCTTTCTATCCTTTTTTTTTTCTTTTTGAGATGCAGTTTTGCATTTTTTGCCCAGGCTGGAGTGAAATGGTGTGATCTCATGTCACCACACCCTCTGCCTCTCACATTCAAGCAATTCTCCAGCCTCAGCCTCTCGAGTAGCTGAGATGACAGGCATGCACCATCACACCCAGCTAATTTTGTATTTTTAGTGGAGATGGGGTTTCTCCACATTGGTCAGTCTGGTCTCAAACTCCCAACCTCAGGTGATCTGCCCACCTCAGCCTCCCAAAGTATTGGGATTACAGGCATGAGCCACTATGCCAATCCTCTCCCTAACTCTTTCAGGTATACTAATCAGTTATAGATTTTGTCTTTTTACATAATCCCATATTTCTCAGAGATGTTGTTTATTTCTTTCATTCTTTTTTTCTATTGTTGTCTGCCTGTCTTATTTCAGAAACACAGTCTTCAAGCTCTGACATTCTTTCCTCTGCTTGGTCTATTCTGCTATTAATACTTGTGATTGCATTATGAAATTATTGTATTGTTTTTCACCACTATCAGTGCTGAAGTAGTTCTTCTCTCTTCTGGCTAAATTATCAGCTCCTGAAATATCATATATATTGTAATCTTTAACTTTCTTGCATTGAGTTAGAACATGTTCCTTTAGCTCAGTGAAATTCGTTTTTATCCACATACTGGAATCTACTTGTGTTATTTCAGTCATCTCAACCTCAGCCTTATTCTGAAAGCTTGCTGGAAATGTGGTCATTTTGTGGAAAGAGGGCACTGTGATTTGTGAGTTTTTAGTATACTTGAGCTAACTATTTCTCACATGTGTGTGCTTATCTACCTTTAATCTTTGAGGTTGCTGACCTTTGAATTGTTTTTTTTGTTTGTTTATTTGTTTGTTTCCCTTTTAAAAATTTGGCTATTTTGTGTAGGGCTGTTACAGTTTGTAGGACTTCTACTCCGGTCTCCAGTCACCTCATATTTCCCAGTAACTGAAAGTAACACCAGTGAAGGCTGTAAAACAAGAAATATAGGAGCCCACCACTTTGGGAGCTCCATCCCAGGGGAGGTGCAGACCTGTTGCTGGTTTAAACACACCTGTAGAATGTGCCTGGAGACCCTGGTTGGTAGGTCTCACCCAGCAAAGAGGAACAGTATTGGAGACCCACTTAAAGAAGCCATTTAGCTTTACTTTCACAGATCAGCCATGCTCTGCTGGTACCGTTTCTACCCCTCATCAGGTTGGGCTCTCCATAGCCAAGAGACTGAAAGAGCTAAGTTGCTGAAACAGCATAGGTGGTAGCCCACTCTTTCTCTAGGAGCTCTCAGAAAGTTTTTAAACTTCTGTTGACCAGACAACATCTGGCCCACCCAGAGATGAGGAGCATATCAAGGTCCCACTTAAAGAAGCATGCTGATTACATTACAATGGAGCCACTGTGCTGTGCTGGGGTACCCCTTCTGCTCCTGAATAATTTGGATTTTCCTAAGCCAACAGGCTGGAATTGCTGAGTTGTCAAAACAGCAAATATGGGGGCCCAGTCCTTCCACTGTGCACTGCATCCAGGAAGAAACTAAAACTCTGTCTGCTGGAGAATATAAAAGGGGCTCTCTGGAGGCTCTGGCAGAAGGCCCCACCATTAGATAAAAAATGCATCAGGGTCCCACTTCAAAAAGCAGTCTGGCCACATTTTGGTAGAGCCACTGTGCTGTGTTGAGGGTTTCCTCCATCTGCCATCAGTTTTATTTGGACTCTCCTAAGTCCAGTCTAGAATGGCTGAGTCATTCAAATACCAAACAGGGCAGCCTGCCCTGCCTCCAAGAACTCTGTTTCATCCCAATTAGGTGCAACACTGTTGCTGGGGGCTGGCTGGAATTCCAATCCAATGAGTCTTATCATGTGGGTCATCATGGAAATGGGGCCCACAGACTGACGCTGCACAGTCCTGTGGATTCAGCTTCCTCTCTAGGGGTGTTTACAGAGGTCCAACCTCCCATCTTGTCTGAGTTGCAGTCATCTTTTCCAGAGATCCCAGAGCAAAAGCATGTAAATCTCCTGAGATTCCGTTTGTGTCTGAGCAGTTGTTTTGCCAAGACAATGTAGCTGTGTGTGTCAGACCAAAGGCCCTGTTGGAATGGGTTCATAAGAAAATCTTCTGAACTGCAGTTGCAGAGGTTCATGGGAGAAATGTGGCTTCTCAGGGTCACACATTTTCTCACCACTTCCCTGGACAGGGCAGGTTCCCTTGGGTTTGTGTTACTTCTGGGTGAGCAGTTGCCATGGCTTGCTTTTCTCCATTCTTCATTAGTCCCAATGCGAATACCTGGGTGTTTCAGTTGAAGGTGGTGTATTTACTTTCCCCCTTTGTTTCTTTCCATGACAGTCACACACCATAGCTACTTTTAGTCAGCCCTGTTGGCACCATTATCTGCTACAATATTTTGGTAGATGGTTTTATCCTCTAGGCTGTCTCTGGCCCTAGATGACTGTAGGAGCACCAGCCTGCACCAAAAACTATGTGCATTTCAAAGAGCAAGAAAGAGGAAAAATACAAGGTCAAAGTGGCTCACACAGCTTGTCAGCTCCATCTGAGGAGTCTTCCCAAAGTCCCATCAATACTTCTGATTATGCCCAGTTGTCTTAAATGTCCTCTAGTATTGTTAGCTTCAATAGTGGTCAGGAGCTATAACCTTTGTGTTTGGTAGGTTGCTGTTTGCATAAAAGTGAATCTCTTTTGAAGAATGAAAGAAAAATAAGAAATGTGGCAATGACCGCTGCTCCTTTTCTACACTAAATTTAAAGATACACAGGAGAAGGTGGAGCTTTTCTCAGATAAAGTGGGCATTCATTTTCCAAACAAAAATTCTTTTGGTGTTTATTACTTTTCAGACCCAATGAGAAAAAGTCTTGGTTGTGATAAAAACGTCCTTTATGACCAAAGGTTGGTCAAGATTAACTGAACCCTTTTTTTGACTATGCCAACCTTGACTTATTTTTTATTTTTTGAAATGGAGTTTCTCTCTTGTTACCCAGGCTGGAGTGCAGTGGCATAACCTTGGCTCACTGCAACCTCTGCCTCCTGGGTTCAGGCAATTTTCCTGCCTCAGCCTCCCGAGTAGCTGGGATCACAGGCAGGTGCCACCATGCCCAGCTGATTTCTTATATGTTTAGTAGAGATGGGGTTTCACCATGTTGACCAGGTTGGTCTCGATCTCTTGACCTTGTGATCTACCAGTCTTGGCCTCCAAAAGTGCTGGGATTACAGGTGTGAGCCATCGTGCCTGGCCCCCAACCTTGACATAACTCTGCTTGTGGTTTAAGAAGCTCATTTTCAGAAATCCTGTTAAGACTTAGCATATTCCACATATCCTTTGCATCCACTCAGATTCAGATTCCCCTTTCTTGATGTTTAAGTCCTCAGGCAGCCTGTAGCCAGAATTCTGTTAGAAAAAAATTCCTCTTCCTTTGATATTTTAGTGAATGTTTTTCAGTAATTTTTTATCCACTGATTTATTCCACTTATTGACTACAAATCTTGAGTTGTCTGTGTTCAGAGTTATGATCAACTTCTGAGCCCTATTACAATGGCCATAACAACTACTGCAATTGTACTAAAGTCTCCTTCCCAATGTTTAACAAATGTCAGAGTTGTTTTATTTGATAGTTGGCCAATAAAATGTTTGTGCATAAAAACAGTTTCAACTTCTCCCCAGAAAATGATGTGAACCACCGTGTAGTTGTATCTGCCTGACCCTTGTGTGTCCAAAAAAGGATGTTTTTTATTCACATGGGATGACAGTGGAAGATATGGGAAAGTGGACTTGTAGAAATAATGGTCCCTATAGACAATGTGTAGAAGCAGAATCTGTAAATTATGATATAAAAAATCAGGTAATTTTTATTCAAATTTAGTGATTCTCATACAAAAACTTCAATTAATTAAAAATTAGAGCAGCTTAACTTGAATTAATTATATTTTTGTAGAATATAAATTCATGAAGTTAAAATGTGCTATCCAAGTTTTCTCTGGAAAACACACCCTCAAATAAATAAAATCTGTTTTATTTGATTATTTGTTTCATTTTTATCTGTTTATTAAATTATTAACAAAATTATTTTGTGTTGTTCAAGTTCTTTAATATAACATAGTATGGTCAAAATGGAAGGGTAAAAATTGCAACACCAATCTAATATTTGTCATCCTAAATAGTCATTCTCATAGTCATAAGAATGCATTTTAAATTCATTCAGTGACTAGGTATTTAAGTGCATGTTTTAGCTTATGCTGAAGTGTCAGATACCACCCCCCTAATCTGCAGTAGATTAACAGCATATTTTATCACACATAACAGTGCTGTTGGGTGACCAGATTGAAAAGGCCCCTCCACTCCATGTAGTCATTCAGGAACTCAGAGTACTTTCTTTATTTTTCTTCACCATTCATGACTCTAAAATATAGACTTGATTTCATATAATTTGATTTAATAATAAAAAGTGTGGTAAGTCCACTGGATTCTGTAAAGATGAGCACATTGCTACACTTTAGTTGTGAAGTGGATTTCTTGGTCTGAGCAATGCTAAGTGGAATACCATGTGGGTGGATAAAGGATTCTGTGAGTCCATGGATGGCAGTTTTGGCAGAAGAATTTTATGCAAGGAAAACAAATTTATATCCAGGGTGAGAGCCTACTCCATTGAGAACAAACTGTTTCCCCTTGTGTTATGTAAATTATTAAGTGTAATAAACATATTATCAGGCACCTGGAGAATCACTGCAGAAACGACATCATATCAAAAACTCAATGTTGATCTGTGGTGCTGTCAGATTGAACACTCAGAGTTGGCTCTATCCAGACTGGCCTTTGGGATTCAAAGTTCATGTTGCTCAGGCTGTGCATTGCTTCTATTTCTGCTACTATGTTCACCTTGTTCATAAGTCCATGGGGTGATGACAGGGGTGGCAGGAAAAAAAGAACAACCAATACCCACAGAACAAGTTATTATCAACGTTAATAACTTGTGGATATCAACGTTAATAACAAGTTATTCTATCCACGTTATTATCAACATCCTGCTCTGACGCAGTCACCCCATGGTGGGCATTCACATGGAACATACATATCTTTATGTAATTTACCCAGTGAGAAATATTTATCCACAAAATTCTTTCCATTTTATTCATGAATTCTGTAATCAAGTTTTCTGCATGTCACTGACCATCTAACCAATTCATAAGTCGCAAGCGTGTTGAAGGAGTGGGGATTATAAGATCTAATATTCCTGGTCTTAATCAGTCACTGCCTCAGCCTCTTCAGTAGCTGAGACTACATGTGCACGACACAATGCTCAGCTAATTTTGCGTTATTTCTGTTAGAGATGGGATTTAGCTGTGTTTTTCAGGCTGGTCTCACTGTACCTGCCTCAAGAATTTTCCCAGCTTGGCCTGCAAAGTGCTGGCACTAAAGGCATAAACCACCCCACTCGGCACCTATAATTTGATATTTAAACAGTATGTAGTGAAAGGTATCACGAAGTTATATAGGGAAAGAAAGCTCACGATCACAGTGTAAAACTGTACAGATATAATGCATGCACATATGTTCATACATGCTTGCGTTTGTGTGTTGGTGTGTTTTCTGAGAAAGTACTTCATTGCAACCAGGCTAGGATAGCATTCACAGTCTTCTGGTGATGTCGGATATTGAAATTCCAGGATTCATGGAACAAGATTCCTAACTGATTCACAAGAGGGTGAACGTTGTGAAACACGATTAAGTAATAAGCACTGTGGAAGAAACAACTGGCCATGGACAACAGTGAGTGTTCACACCATCTTATCTGTGAAATGCTTTGCTAAGGGCAGGTTTTTTTATTCACTTCATTTTATGGTGACGCATATTGCTACTCTGAGTTGGTGAGAGATTGAAGCTATGGTCCACTGTGAAACCCTGAAGGCCTTCGGTCTGAGGTAGCTCCTACCTCTATCCGTACCTGTGCCACGCACCAATGGAGACTCTTCTCTCTGGATAAGTGGAAGTTCCCAATGATCCAATGAGCAGAGAGTGAGGCTGTCATTCCCAGGGGCTCTGGTTGAATAGTTTTGTGAACCGTCTGGGAGGATGTCCAGCATTCAGAAACAACGGCCAAGGGAAGTCACGGAAAAACGCTCGACTCCATGTGCCTGTGTCCCCTCCACTTCTTCGCTTACCCTTACATCAGGGATCCAACTTATTCCAGGATGACACTTGTTTTGGTTGTCCTTGGGCGTCACCTAGCGGCGGCCCATATTGAAATTTAAGCAGTGCTCATGACCAGCTTGGCCAATATGATGAAAACCCGTGTCTACTAAAAATACAAAAATTAGCCAGGCATGGGGGCAGGTGCCTGTAATCCCAGCTACTCAGGACGCTAAGGCAGGAGAATTGCTCGAACACTTGAGACAGAAGTTTCAGTGATGGTGCCATTTCCCTCCAGCCTGGGCAACAAAGCCTCTGTCTAAAAAAAAAGAATAAAAAATAAAGAAAGAGAAGAAAATTTAAGAAGCATGAAACAGAAAAAGCTCTGGTCACCTGTGCACAGCTCACTCACTGCAACAGTGAACTACTGGGCTTAAGCACTCCTCCTGATTCAGCTTCCTGCCTTGCTGAGAGTATACACATGCTCCACAATGCTTGGCAACTTTTTTAAGTAGTGCTAATCTCTCTCGTTGTGTTGCCCAGGTTAGTCTCAAACTCCTGGCCTCTAGCCATTCTTCCACCTTGGTCTGTAGAAGTGCTATAATTACAGGCATGAGCCACTGTGCCCATTCCTATAATTTGATATTTTTAACAATACTTTCTAGTGAAATCCATCACGAAGATATTTAGCAAAGAAAGCTCATTATCATATATAAAGTTGTATACATATGGTGTGCTCATGTGAGCTTACCTGTGTGTCTTCTGAGAAGTGGTATTCTTTTACCTAGGGGCATTGGTTGAAGAGCTGTGGGGACTGTCTGGAAGGGTGCTCTTGGCCAGTAACATAATCAAACAGAAATCATAAGACTGGCGACCCCATGTGCCTTCATATCCTTCCCGTTTGTCACTCACCCATAAGCCAGGGATCCCACTCATTCCTGGCCGACATGTCATTTGCTTGTCATCTGGCGTCACCTACCGGTCACTTTTATTGAAAACATAGGTGTTAAACTTGTAGGCAAAACTTCTGGCTGCCCAAGAGCAACCAGGTAAAGCCGTGGTTTCTCTGGAGCCCCGCCCACCCTGAACTCAGAGGCACTCCTTTCCTTTCTTCCCACAAGGCCTTGTTGTCTAGAAAACCTCCACCCTGGCTGGGCCCCATTGTTCTATTATTTATTTTTCTTTCTTTTCTTTGTCTCTTTTTTTTCTTTTTTCTTTTTCTTTTCTTTTCTTTTTTTTTTTTTGAGACTGAATTTTGCCTTTGTTACAAAAGGTTGGAGTGCAATGGCGCCATCTGGGCTCATTACAACATCCACCTCCTGGGTTCAAGTGATTCTCCTACCTTGGCAAAATTAAATTTTTAAAATAACCGAGACCTGACTCAGGTTTTCAAGGTTCACAATGATAAGCGCATTGTAGCTCCACACTTGGAGTTATCATTAAAAAGAACGATCCTAAATCTCTACAGATGCAGCGAAGCCGGGGTGCGTAAACTGTATGAAACCAAATGGCACTTCCTAGAAGTAAATGAGTGCATGCTGGGAGAAACAATGAACCTTCCACCTTTTAAGAAAGCGATAACACTGAATTATGTCATTTCCAGAGTCAGTTTTTTCCCTGAGTCATCCCCACCCAGGTTGGAAACATTCCAGAGTGAGCTAAGGTGCCTGCAGGCTTTGCTCCACCCTGCTTTGTCTCCTGGGCCCTCCTCTCAACCTTTGCCCCAATCACATTTCTGATCCTGAAAAAGCAGATGGGAGCCCTGGGGAGAGTTCTTTTCTTTCTTTCTCCAGTAAAATGGCATGACCTTGGCTCACTGCGATCTCCACCTCCTGGATTCCAGGGATTCTCCTGCCTCAGCCTTCTGAGTAGCTGGGATTATGGGCGCCCACCATCGCGGCTGGTTAATTATTTTATTTTTAGTAAAGTGGTGTTTCGTCGTGTTTTCCAGGCTGGGATTACAGGCTTGAGCCACCGCACCCGGTGAGTTATCTTTTCTTTTTGAAGAGCAAGGCAGATTGGAATGGATTCACCCCAGAGCAGTGCATATGCTTGGAAATCATCATGGTTAGACGTGTGAAACAGGTTAGTTTCACTGTATCTGTGTCTCATGTGTTGTTGCCTGTTTGTTGCCACAGTAAACTAGAAACTGCACGTTCAGAGGTTTGGTGTATGTGCTTGGCTGAGTAGTCAATGGGGCAAAGCTACCCTCTGTGAGATTATTAATGACTCCTCTAACTCAGAGTCCCTCCTAGGCAGATCTATAGGCAGCCGCAGAGCCTCGATTGGACTCAGATAGAGGGTCTCCTTCATCTCCTCAGCGGGCCAGTCCACTATGGGCATCACTGAAACCGAGGTTCATTTCAAAGAGCCCCTACTCCTGGTAAATGAGGTGTGACCAGAAAGACGGTAGTCCCCTGGGCAATCACATAACGAGATTGTGGGAAACCAGATGTTAAATTATTCCTAGATGCCCTGCTTCAGGGGTCAGCGTTTTCTTTTTTGTTTGTTTGTTTTTTGAAATGAGGTCTCACTCTCACCCAGACTGGAGTGCAGTGGCATGATCTCAGCTCACTACAACCACCACTTTTCGGGTTTAAGCAATTCTCCTGCCTCAGCCTCCTGAGTAGATCGGATTACACGCATGCACTACCATGCCTGGTTCATTTATTTTTTTCTTTTTTGATACGGAGTCTTGCTCTGTCACCAGGCGTCAGGCCAGTAGAATGAACTCGGTGCTCTGTAACATCCGCCTTCCAGGTTCATGTGATTCTCCTGCAACAGCCCAGTAAGTAGCTGAGATAACAGGTGCTCACCACACACTGCTAATTTTTGTATTGTTAGTTTCCCCATGTTGGCCAGGCTGTCTGTCCCTTGTGACTGCAGGTGATCCACATGCCTCGGTCTCACAAAGTGCTGGGATTACAGGACTGAGTCACCATGATGGGCCCTGAGTAAGGGTTTTCTATACAGCAAAGTAGGTCCCATGTTGCAATCTATTGAAACTCAGCCCTCCACACGAAGTTCTCTCCACACATGTGTGGGAAACCTGGAGATATGGCGGGTTCAGTGTAAGTTAGCTGTGCTGCTTTACCTTCCATTCTTCCTCCTTTTGCCCCTGGAGACAACCCTCCAAACCTGTTTATGTCCACTGGCCCTGGAGCCCTGAAACATGCAGGCTGTCTCTCATTACAGAGATCATCTGTGGCTACCAGGCTATAGGGAGGCTCCCATCCCCTTTCTCCGCCTTTCCAAAGAACCTTGCCAATGGTTGCTAAAGTAACAGGAGCATCATTGCTTCTCTTTTGACTCCTTGATTAGGCATTATTCCTCCAGCAGACTGGAAACTATTGCATGGGCTGGGACCAGATTCATCCAACCTGGTGACAATGACTGAGGTGGACATGTCAGATGGCATACCTTAATTAAAATCTGTAACTGACACTTCCAGAACCGTTCACTATATTGTGAACAAACACGGCCGGTGGGTCGGGAGATGTCTATGTGGTCGTGACTCCGCTCTTGTGCTTGACGATGGCGGCGACGGCTCGGAAACGCGCGCTCTTTTGGTGCCGATTTGGCACGGTGACGACAGATTCCAAACGGCCCGCGTCTGTACCTCATGGTACCGCGTATCTGCTCTGGTGTTTAGAAAAAGGTGGAGTTTCCCCGTGCTGCGCCGTTTCCCTGCGTTTTCCTTTTGACGTTAATTTATTCACTTACGTGCGTATTTGTTTATTTGAGATGAAGTCTCAGCTGGGGCTGTCGGCGTGTGCCCATGAAATGAATGAATGAACGAACGAACGAACGAACGAACGAACGAACGAACGAACGAAGGAGTCTGTTTTCAGAAATGTTTACAGGCGAGGTCGGGTGCCGCAGATAAGGGCAGGGCCTTGCTCTGAAACCCTCGAGGCCTCCGCTGTGATTCGGAATGGTGGCTAGCTCGAGCGGATGGTCCTGTTTATCTGCTCTGGTCTTTAGGAACGAGCGGAGCCTTCCCGTGCTCCGCCACCTCCTTGTGTGTCTTCTACGACCGTCCCTCCGTCCATGCGTGTGTGTGTTTTTCTTAAAGACCGGGTCTCTCCCTGTGTCGGCCAGGCTGGTCGCGGGTCCCCGTGACCTTGAACTGACTGGTGGGCTTAGAGGGATCCTCCCCTGCCTCGGCCTCCTGAGGAGCCGGGCCTAGAGGCCTGGGCGGGTGCCGGGACGCAACACGACCACAAAACGCCCGGCTGATTATCTTCCTTCTCTTTAATTGTTTTCTTCTGAGACAGCGATCCCGCTCGCTCGCTCTGTGGACCGGGCTGGAGTGCAATGGCTCCGGGACCAAACGGGAGGGTCGGGCTGCTTATTCTTGTGGCCTGATGATGAGCTGAAGACGAATTGGGAAAGGAGGGAGTTTTTATTTCTGTGACCGCTTACGGGGAAACGGAAGGCCTGGAAAATATCGCCAGACCGACTCAAAATTACGGAGGGCGTCAGAGCCTGTACACCTTCCGAGCTCTCTGTGTACGTGTAATGGTGCATGGTCACCTAAATAGGGAAGCGAATTTTTTTTCCCTTTCTTTCCTTTCCCCGGGAGTCTTGCTCTGTCGCCCAGGCTGAGGTGCAGTCGGTGGTGAGGTCTCGGCTCACTGGGACCTCCACCTCCCGAGTTCCAGCGATTCTCCTGCCTCGGCCTTTCGAGGGCCTAGAGACGGTGGTTTCGCCATGTTGACCGGGCTGGTTTGGAACTCCTGACCTCAGGTGACCCGCCCGCCTCTGCCTCTGACTACCGGAGTGCTGGGGCGAGGGGCGCGGGCCGCCGGGCCCGGCCCGCTTTTTCTTTTGTTACTAGATAAGAAAATAGATAGCGTGGGCCCTCTCGCTATCACCGTATGAACTCTGCTATACTGCGGGATATGATATGGCGCGCGTGTGAGTGCGTGCGTGGGTACGTGCGTGCGTGCGTGCGTGCGTACGTACGTACTTACGCACGCACGTACCCACGCACGTACGTAGGTGCGTGTGTTTCTGCGTGTATTGCCGAGTCACGGTGCTTTCTTCCCCCTCAGGGGCTCCGCTCCGTTAGTTGTGGAGAAATGCCTGGGAGGATGCCGGGCTGACACTTGCATATGTTGTCATCGGGCGTCACCTAGCGGTCACCGGTTCTCGAGAGTCTAGGCTGCGTTACGGGACGCTCTGGCCGCCCGCCCACAGTCAGGAGCGATTGTGGCTTCCCTCCGCTACCCGCCCTCCCCCGCCCCACGCCCCGAGCCTCGCCTCCCCCCACCTCACCCCCTCTTGGAGGCCCGCCCTCCCTTGGTCCATCCGTCCCCACCCCCGACTCCCTCGTTGCCCAGACGACCCCTGGAGACCCCGGCTGGGCCCGATCGTTCTTCTCTTTGATCCGTGGTTTCCCTTTCTTTCTTAACCCATCTGGACCCTTCTGCCTGGGTTTTACGGATGACAGTTCCACTTTAGGCCTCGTCGTTAGTGGGGACGTTCCTGATTCTCCCCAGATGTAGTGAAAGCAGATAGATGCCAAGAGTGTGCTAGTAAATGGCGTTTCCCAGAAATCATCGAATGAGTGTGGAGGAAGAAGCATGCCGTGCCCCCCTTTCAAGGCAGCGATTCCAGCAATAACGAATTAGGTGTCATTGCTGGAGTCGGCCTGTTTCCTGAGTTGCCCTCCGTGCCCTCCCCCACCCCAGGCTTGAAAACATTCTAGAATAACCTACTGTGCCTCCGTCCCTTCCCCTTCCTCTTTGTGTCCCCTCCTGCTCCCCTCGGTTTCTCTCCTTCCACTCAGGCATATACCCCCTCCTCTCTGTCTCTGTCTCTGTCTCTCTGTCTCTGTCTCTCTGTCTCTGTCTCTCTCTCTCTCTCTCTCTCTCTCTCTCCCCCCCATCTCTTTCCCACCCTCTCCCCCTCTAGCCCTCTCTCCCTCTCCCCAACCGCCGCCCCTCCCTCCCTCCCTCCTTCCCTCCCTAGTTAAACTCACTCAACCACCCTGACCCAGGCCCTTATAGTCAATTTTTTTTTTTCTTTTGAGACAGAGTCTCACTCTGTCACCTAGGCTGGAGTGCGATGGTGCCATCTCGGCTCACGGCCACCTCCGCCTCCCGGACTCAAGGGATTCTCCTGCCTCAGCCTCCTGAGTGGCTGGGGTTACAGGCATGCGCCACCACGTCCGGAGAATTTCTCTATTTCTTTGAGCATTAAAATTAAAGAATTTTTTATTTGTATTTTTCTTTCTTTCTTTCTTTCTTTCTTTCTTATTATTATTATTATTTGTATTTGTATTTTTAGCAGAGACGGGTTTTCACCATGTTGGCCGGCCTGGTCTTGGAGTCCTGACCTCAGGTGGCCCACCCGCCTCAGCCCCCCGAGAGTGCTGGGATGACAGGCGTGAGCCACCGCGCCCGGCTCATGGTCACTTTTAACAGTTACGTTACGTGTGGTATTTTAATTTTCCTGGCCAACGTATTCGTAAGGTGGAAGGTGTGTCGCAGCCCCTCCCTGGGCCTTACTATGCTTTTAGAGTATTTATTAAAAAGAAATCTTTCTATCCTTTCTCCTTTTGGTTCTCTCTTCCTAATCGCCTTTTCCAGTTCTTTCCTTCTTGTTTGTCTCCTTTGTTGTTTCTGTGTTTCGTTCGTTGTTCCCGTGTTTCTTTCGTTGTTTCTGTGTTTCTTGTGTGTTTAACTTTTTTTAATTCTTTTCTTTTCTTTCTCTTTTTCTTTTGAGACAGAGTCTTACCCTGTCACCCAGGCTGGAGTGCGCGATGGTGCGATCTCGGCTCACGGTGACCTCCGCCTCCCGGGTTCAAGCGATTCTCCTGCCTCAGCCTCCTGAGTGGCGGGGATTACAGCCGCGTGCCACTGCGCCCAGCCAATTTTTGTCTTTTTAGTAGAGACGGGGTTTCAACATTTTGGCCAGGCTGGTCTCCAACTGCTGACCCTGTGATCCACCCGCCTCGGCCTCCCAAAGTGCTGGGATGACAGGCATGAGCCACCTTGCCCCCGGCCTCTCTCTGTGTTTCTTTCCTTCCTTCCTTCCTTCCTTCCTTCCTTCCTTCCTTCCTTCCTTCTTTCTTTCTTTCTTTCTTGCTCTCGCTCTCACTCTCGCTCTTTCTTTCTTTTTTTCTCTCTGTCTTTCTGTCTATCTTTCTTTCTTGCTTGCTTGCTCTTCCTTTTTCTCAGTCTCTCTGTCTTTCTTTCGAGATGGAGCCTAGCTCTATCGCCAGGCCGGATTATGTTTTGCACAAAATTTCATTTTGTCTATTCTCTGTCTTTCTTTCTTTCTTCTCGCACTCCCTTCCTTCCTTCCTTTCTTTGTTCTTTCCTTTTTTTTTTTTTTTTAGATTTTTACGTGGCTGCAGGTGGGGTCTAATGCCGAATAGGGCATTAGCCTCTTCTTTCCGTCTTCCTTTCTTCTTTCTTTGTTTTTTTTCTCTCTTTCTTTCCCTCCTTCCTCTTTTCCTTCTTTCCATTTTCCTGTTCCTTTCCTTTTTTCTTTCTTTGTCTTTTATACTTCTTTTTTCCTCTCTTTCGCTCTTCTTTCCTTCATCTCTTTCCTCATTCTTTCTCTTTTTCATCTTTCTTCATTATCCGACTCTCTTTCATCATACATTTTCTCCAGATTTTTAAAATTCTGTTTTCTCCATCTCCTTCCTTCCCCCACCCTGCTTTCTTTGTTCCCTCCTTCCTTCCTCCACGTCCTGTCTCTTTTTCCCTCCCACCCTCCCTCCCTCCCTCCCTCCCTCCCTATCCCCCCCCCGCGGCGTGGATAGTGAAAGTGTCCTCATTCTGTGTCTCTCTGTCACCTGAACGACTCGCGACCGAGTCGTGTGTGTTCTTTCTCCCTCCGAGATGCATGTCCAAACACTCGCACGTCATGGGCTTGTCTTTTGAGCCTGTCTCGGTCTACGCGGAGACACGTTTGGGGGACGGTTTCTGTGGGGTTGGGGTGGAGGGGCTGTGTGTTTTCGGCCTCGGCAAGACTTTCTCGACTCACGGTTTCGGTTTTGCCGTCCGCCGGCCTCCCTGCCATCTGGATCTCTCTCGGTGACAGGTTTGGGGACCTGGTCGTCGCCGGTTGTCGGGCTCCATCTGGCGGCCGCTTTTATATAGTTTTCTTGGCTTCTGGAGCTCCGGTGACAGCTGCCGAGGGAGGAGACTGTCCCCGCTGTGAGCTAGTCATTGCTCCGGAAAGCCTGCGGCCGTCAGCGGGGATTTCCCTGTGGCGCCAGAGCTCTGGCGAGTCACTTGTGAGTCAGAGCTCGGGCGTGCAGGGCTATGTGGGGGCAGGCTGTCGCCGAGTTCCCAGGCCCGAGCGAGGTGTCGGGGCTGCCCGGGCTGGTCGACCAGCACGCCGTAGCTCCCGAGGCCCGACCCGCGACCCGCGGGGACGCCATTCCCCGGCCCTGTCGCGGGCCTGCGCGGGCCCTGGCCGTCAGGGGCACCCGCCGAATTTCTTTTCCGAGTCCCTGTGGGGAGTCGGTGGCCGTCCTCCTCCATCCTCCCGGGGTGCCGCGCCTGGCCGCGGTCCCTTTGCTGTGACGCTTTTCTTCCGAATCCGCGTTCGTGGTCGGAGAGGGGTCGTTGAGCGCCTTCGGTCCCTCGTTTGTCGCGTGTCCCTCGCGTGTGAGGGGACGGCCAGAAGAGTCTCGCTCTGAAGGCACGGGCCGGCCCCTGGGTGGCACCGGTGGCCCGGAGGGCGTCCCCGGTCCCGCTGCTGCCCGTGTGCGTGCGTGCGTGCGTGCGTGCGTGCGAGCGAGCGAGCGAGCGAGTGTGTGTGTGTGTGTGTGTGTGTGTGTGTGTGTGTGTGTGTGTGTGTGTGTGTCTTGGGGTCGACCAGACAGGCCTGGGTGCTCCGTGTCTGGCTGTGATGGTGGCCTTTTTGGGGACAGATGTCCGTGTCACACGTTTCTGAGTCAGCGGCGTGGCAGGTGACTAGACCCCCTGCTCCCTGGGCGGGGTGTATCTTTCACTCTGAGTTGTCATTTCGGGCCGCCGGGTTATTGCTGACACGCTGTCCTCTGGCGACCCGTCGCTGGAGAGGTCGGGCCTCTGGCTGTGTGGGGGATCTCTGGTCTACCGGTGACCCGGCTAGCCGGCCTTGCTCTCGGTTGAGCCGCCGGCTGGGGCCCGCGTGCGTGCCTTACCTCCCACGCGTCCGTCTGAGCGTCCCGGCTCCCTGGTGCCGCCCTGGGCCCGGGTCTCCTCTGACCCACCCGGGTGTGGCGGGGAAAGGCCAGTGCGGGCGGGCTCCGGTCTGCCTGCGCGTGCGCTCCCCGCTGCGGGCACCCGGGGCGGTCGCGACAACCCCACCCCGTTGGCTCCGTGCCGTGCGTGTCAGGCGTTCTCCTCTCCCCTGGGGTTGTCCGCCGTCCCTTCCCCGGAGCGGGTGTGGCCGACCACGGGCCCGTCGGCTCCGTGGCTCTGTCGAGGTTGACCCCTTCGGCCCGCTCTGGGTCTATTCTGATCGATGTGGTGACATCACGCTCTCCCGGGCCGCGACCGGGCCGCGGTGGGCGAGGGACGGACATTCGTGGCGAATGGGACCGCTCTTCTCGTCCCGCCCGCGGGGGGCCTCTCGCCTCTCCTCTGCCCCGCCTGTGGGGTTTGTGTCAGGAGGCGTAGGGGTACGGAATCCGGCCCGACCTCGCTGTGCTCCCCCGTTCTCTGCCTGGTGGGGGCCGGCGGGGTCCTCTGACGTGGCAGGCATCCCTCGCTGTCGCCTCGTGCGGTTGTTGTGTTGCGTGGGCGACCCCTCTCCGCGGCGGTGGGGGTCTTGTCCCGACGGCCCGTCGTGCTGCCCTCGCCGGGGCGGTGCGAGCGTTGGCTCCGCTTGGGCCTTTGCGGTGCTCCTGGATCGCCCCGGGTTGTCCCTCAGGTGCCCGAGGCCGAGCGGTGGTGTCGTTCCCACCCCCGGGGCCCCTTCCTCCGGTTGCCGCCGCGGGGTCTGCGTGTGGGTCCCGAGGAGGAGTTCAGCTCGTCGGGGGGGTGTCGTCGAGGCGGTCGAGCGAGGCGCGCCCCCTCACCCACGCGGGGTTGAGGGGCGCCTCGGGTTTTCCTCCTCTCGCCGTAGACCGCATCCCCCTCCCTTCCCCGGGTGTCCCCGAGCGTCTCCGTGGGCGGCCCGGTGAGGGGCGACCGGTGGGTGTGTGGGAGCGTGACCCGCCCTCGGCGAGAAAGCCTTCTCTAGCGATCCGAGAGGTGTGCCTTGGGGTACCGTACTCCCCCCGGCCCGCCGCCTCTCTCTGCGTTGTGGTAGCGCTGCCGTAGCGATCGGATTCGCTCGTGTGTAGGCAGAGTTCCCTCTTCCTCCTCGGTGACGGGGAAGAGAGGGTTCCGCCGGTCCCCGCGGTGGGGACCGAGCGCCGCTCGTCGCCTACTGTGGCCCGCGCCTCCCCCCTCTGAGTCGGGGGAGGGTCCCGCCGGGCCGGGCCCTGCGTCCTCGGCGTTGGGGAGGTCGTCGCTTGAACGGTGGGTGCGCGTGGCACGTCCCGTCTGGCACGTGACCCCTTTCCGCTGCGAGCCGGCTCTCTGCCCGCTCCCGTGCCGTGCCGTGCCGAGCCGAGCCGTGGCCGGTGCCGGCGACCGCGCTGTGTGCGGGGTGACGGGTCGGGCCGCCTGGGCCCGGGAAAGCGTCCCCACCGTGGGGCGTGGCGGCGTCCCGGAGCGGGACCGGGTCGCGGATGGACGAGATTCTGGGCGTGTCACCCTGGCGCCGGGCTTGTCGCTGGGGTCGCTTCGGGACCCCCGGCGGCGGGGTCCGGGTCCCGTGAGGGTGCTCCGCGGTGGTGCCGAGGGCCGGCCGGTGTCCCGGGCCGGAGGGCTGCGGGACCGCCCTCGTGTCTGTGGCGGTGGGATCCCGCGGTCGTGTTTCCCCCCGGTGGCCCGGCCGTGCCCGAGGTTCCTGCCCGAGCCCTCGGCGGGCTCCCGTGCCCCTGCCCTCGTGGGCCCCGGCCCTGCGTGTGCGCCCCCTCCCCGCCGCCGCCTGCCGATCCTTTCTCTCCGAGCGGCTCTCCGGCCGCGCCGGGGCGGCCCCGTCTGGGACCCGAGCCGGCTCCGCCTTGAGGGCCGTCAACCCCGGCCGCCATCGGCCGGTGTCCGCGTTCCTCCCGGTGTGTGCCTCGGCTTCGTGAACCGGTGGTGGTCGGCCCGCGTGGGTCTGGTGGACGTCGGAGCGGCCGGGTCGGCCTGCCGTGTGTGTGGGAAGAGGGTTACGGGGTGCCGGCCGCGACTGCGGTGGCGGTGGAGGGGAGCCGTGAGCCCCTCCGCGAGGCTTGCGGGGGTCGCCGAAGGCCAGGCGGCCGCTCGGGGTGCCGCGCGGGACCGCCCTCGTGCTCGGAAGGCCGGTGGCGGTGAGACCCCGCGTGTGTCCCCGGCTGCGGTCGGCCGTGCCCGAGGCTTCTCTCCGGATCCTCGCGGTGGCCCGCCGCCCCCTCCCCGCTCGCCGCCTTCCCCGCGCCTTCCCCGGTCGCCTCGGCCTCGCCCGGGGTCTCGTCTCCTCCCGAGCCCGCCGTTCCGCTCCGTGTCCGCGCGCCCCCCTGTGGGCGCCTCGCTTCCCGGGCCCGCCGCGGCCCCTCCCCGAGGCGTCTTGGGTGTCGACGTCCGGGGGCGCTGGCGTGTCCCTCTCCCGCGCTGCGGGTCCCGTTCGGCGTGTGCGTGCGCCCGAGCGCGCCCCGGCGGT